>VWZN01006639.1:215680-262639 GCA_013396955.1 Regulus satrapa
TGGGGTTGTGGGTTCCTCTGGGGTTGTCTCCTCTGGCGGTGTTGTTGGTTCCTCTGGAGTTGTGGGTTCCTCTGGGGTTGTCTCTTCTGGTGGGGTTGTGGGTTCCTCTGGGGTTGTCTCTTCAGGCGGTGGGGTTGTGGGTTCCTCTGGGGTTGTCTCTTCTGGTGGAGGTGTTGTTGGTTCCTCTGGGGTTGTCTCTTCTGGTGGAGGTGTTGTGGGTTCCTCTGGGGTTGTCTCCTCTGGCGTGGGCGTGCTGGGCTCCTCGGTGTCAGTTGCTGGTTCCTCGGTGGCGTCCGGTGTTGGGTCCTGTGTTGGGGGCAGGTCAGTCAGATCCATTTCGGTCGGTGGCTCCTCTGTGGCATCCGCGGTCACATCTTCTGCATCAGGAGTGGGAGGGTCGGCTTCGGTCTCTGGTTCCTCTGTGGCTTCAGGGGTTGTCTCTGCAGGTTCTGTACTTGGAGCAGGAGTGGTCACTTGGATTTCAGGGTCTGCAAAGCAAATACAGGTTTGGTTCAGCCATTGGAATTGTCACGCAGGGAGGTCTTGCCTTTAAATGTCTTGTACCATTAGCTCCAGGTCCTTCCTTTGGGAGAGCCAGACCTTTCTGGAATGGCCAAACTCACCTGGACAGGGTGGAATGGGAGCTCCTTTTGTCTGCACAGGGGTTTGCAGCAGCTCAGCTCAGTTTTGGGTGATCCCTGCTGGCCAGCCTGGTGCTGCCCCAGCTTCAGGGTTTAGTTTGGTGCTCATAGGTGAGGCTGTCTGGGGTTTCCTGCCACTTTCATGGAAAGGAAGCCACTTTCTAAAATAGTCCTTCTAACAAAACACTTCCCTTCTCAGTCTGTTATTGTGATTTATTCCATTGCCCTACGTTATACCTCAGCCTGCACCAATAACCTGGAATTGGAGGAGAGAGGAAGGGAAGCAGAAGGAAAAGAATTCCTGAACGCAGAGCAGGAGACTGCATCTCCTGTGCTGTGTCTTTATTCCTTGGGTTGTTTCCCTCATTGTGATATATGGATTTAAGGCTCTTTTTACTTGTATTTATAGGCACATTGATTTGAGTAAAACTGTTGATATTCAGCAGAAATAACAGTAAATGCTTCTCATTTCAATCTATCCCTAAGTGTTCTCTCTCTGAGATTTTGCAGTTTAGTTCTGCTTTCACGAATGTTGTGTGTTTAGTATGAGCAGAGTATTGCAGAATAGGTTTCACTCTTATCCCATGTGTCTGAAATACCATAAGCCAGCTGGAATCCTGTTAATGCTTATTTGAATGCCCTTAATTTTATTTAATTTAACCCACTATATTGGTTTTCTTTGGTTTGTTTGGTTTTGTTGGTTATTTGGGGGGGTGGTGGGGTGGTGGGGTTTTTTAGTAGTAGGAAACTAGAACAGCAGAAAATAAATACTCCAAATCTAAAACAAAAAGAGGGGGAGTGGAGTAAAATATTGAGGGACTTATAGCATCATGTTCCTTCAGGTAGCACCCATCCAGGTGCATCCATACACTTGCCTACCTTCCACAGCTTCCTCTGGTGTCTCTTCCTCATCTGTGGAGGACCTTTTCGATTTGTTGTCTGGAGGAGTCTCTGGGGTTGGCTTTTCTGTGTGTGCTGAAAGAGAGAAGTGCTCCCATTAACAGGTTATTTTATCTTTATAGGTGCTAGGTGCCAACTGTATAAGAATGATTTAAAAATTTTCAGTGTCCGTCTTCCATTTAAAACTCTTTTTATCTGTACGATTCTTTACACAACAATTTGTGTGGGAAAGAGCAAAAATACTCTTTGGATCCTGAAGTGTTTCATCACAGATAGGAGCAATATTTTTCCCCAGAAGTTTGAGGTGAGGCATTATTAGCTAGTGGCAATTTTTAGGTGGGAAAAGAGATAAATTATGAGTGAAGCTCTATGTTCTGAAAATTTCTCTCTTTTTTTTTATTTTTATATTACATATAACTTTTTACTACTTTATTTTCACTACAGATAACTAACTCTAGTGGAAATAGGAGAGCAGTAACATTAACCAATAATTTACTTTGATAATCCCCGTGCAGATGTGGTAATTCTACACCAGCAATTGTTTTGGAGAGACATTTAAAAAAAAAAAATGCTTTCCTTGAAGGAGACGGGGGCTACAAAGTAGGCATGGTCCAAGAAAACAACATGGGTATTAAGCTAATTTCTAGTAGGCTGAGTTTTAGGAGAAATAGGAGGTTGTGTTCAAATTTTCCAGCTCTGAACAGTCAATGGAATTTCAGTTGCATCCAGTAAGAACCAGATAATGTTTTGTAATTAATTGCTGGTCAAATTCTACTATTGGAAATGAGCTACAAGCAGAGCCTTGTAGAAGGAATTTGGTAGTTGTGAAGGGAATGTGATGGAGCTCAGGGAACTGGCCAAATTATTTTGATGCAACCCAGGGAGCCAGAGGTGTGTGTAATCAGCTTTTTACAAAAGAAATAGGATTTTTTTGTTTTTTTCTCCAAGGGATGACCATGATGTCAGAAGATTTGACAGGGAGCTCTGTGAAAGTGAACTTTCACAGTGAGCTAGGGCTCAAAGCAAGGGAGATTGGGTATTGCACTATGTTCTGAAACCTTTACTGAGAAAGAGAGAGAGAAATTATTGTTGTTGAAGATAACTCTTTTGAAAGCCAGTTGTAGCGAAGGGGAATGCTTTGGTTATGTGAGTACATGTATTCAGGGAATAAAGAGCCTCTAGAGGACAGGGAGGGTAGCAGGGAGCTCTGGATATACATTGCACACTTGGCTTTACTGTACAGAAAAAAAAAATGCTCAGAGGATGCTGAAACAGCAAATTTATTCCAAGAGGTTTAACAGATTTCTCAGTTATTCACACACAGTATAAATAGTAAAATACTGAGTACAGTGGTTTCAAGGATTTCTGCTGGATTTTTTGACAAAAATTGACAGCCAAGTTTAGCACAATACAGAAGAAACTCTTTAAGATTAGGAATGGCTGATTATTTTCTTCATTATATTTTAACTGAAAAAGTGAAATAGTTTAACAGTGTTTTGTCAGTGTCTGCATGTGAAAAACTCAGCAGAAAGGTGGAAATACTAAGCAGCCTCAAAAGCAGCAAATTCACCTCAATATGTTTCCAAAACACTTCTCTAGACATTCAGTCAAAAATGCTGAATACAGATTCCATTTCAGTCTAAATTACTGTGCAGCTGTGTGGCAAAGCCAAGCCACTATCCCAGCTCCTCAGGACCACTTGGGTGAAGAGAACCAAAGGATGACTGTGACTTATATTTTGTGTTACACTGCAGGCTTTGGGAATTGGCTGCCTTGGAGGTGGGCTGCTCTGTGGGGGCAGCAACCTGGTGCTGAGACACATTTTCAACTCTGTTGACAGAAATTAGTTTAGACCTGTAGGTACCAGAAAGTTTAAAGACATGGCGAAATTAAACATATTCTGTTGTTGTTTTTTAGAGTTCATTTGCTGGTGTCCTTAAAGCTACATGAGGGCGGGACTGCACCTCCAGGTCTGTGTCTTTGTGCTCAGCTGAAACCCCACCAGGCTCTGCAGAAAAGGACAGAACAAAAGGAGTGACTGCAGGTCAGTTTGATTCTGCCCTGGGCTCAACTAGCAGCCTAAAGGAAAAAATGTGTGTTCTCTTCAATTTTTTCTTGCTACAGTGTGAGCATGTAACATCCAGCTCCTTCCTTCTGCCCCCCAGGATGGGTTTCTGTGTTGGGCTTCACTTCCCAGGTTGGATTTGAGATGGGGACAATCTAGGATGTGCACCTCAAATATACTGCCAGTGACTGGTGACCCCAAGCAAGCAGTCTGGAGGTCCAGGTAGTGCTATCCCAAAGCATGGAGTAGCCATTCCCCACTTTTGGATGGATGGGGATTTTAAGGGACTTAAACCTTCCATAAAATTGAACCTTCCACCTTGTTTTTATAAGATGAACTCGGCTTTTTACTGCAATTCATTTATTCATCTGCCTAGTGGAAAAGTCCTGGGGGTGCTGGGACAGGGGCTGGACAGGAGCCCAGGTGTGCCCAGGGGGGCAAGAGGCCAATGGCCCCTGGGCTGTGCCAGCCCTGGTGTGGGCACAGGCCCAGGGCAGTGGCTGTGCCCTGTGCTGGCACAGCTGAGGGACCCCCAGTGCAGGGTCCAGTTCTGGACCAGAGAGCCCTGGAGGGGCTGGAGAGGGTCCAGGGAAGGGAACGGGGCTGGGGAAAGGCCTGGAGCCCCGGAGGGGCTGAGGGAGCTGGGAAGGGGCTCAGCCTGGAGCAGAGNTCAGCCTGGAGCAGGGGAGGCTCAGGGGGGCCCTTGTGGCTCTGCACAGCTCCTGACAGGAGGGGACAGCCGGGGGGGCCGGGCTCTGCTCCAGGGAACATGGGATAGGACAAGAGGAAATGACTCCTAGGAACACCAGGGGAGGTTTAGGTTACCAGGCTGCCCAGGGCAGGGGTAGAGTCTCCATTCCTGGAGGGATTTAACAGCTGTATGAATGTAGTATTTGGGGACATGTTTTAGTGGTGGCCTTGGCAGTGCTGGGGGAATGGTTGGATACAGTGATCTCAAGAGGTCTTTTCCAAACAAAACTGTTCTGATTCCCCAGCTTCTGTCTTTGAATTCTATTATTGATGCGCAGACCTTGTGGTATTCTGATTAAGGGCTCTGATAGAGCATGGCTAGTGCCAAAAGAGCCTCATGTAAAATGCAACTTTACCCTCAGAATTCACATCTTTGTGATGGCTTCCAGGATATCTACCCGTTTGTTTCCATAAAACATTCATGCTTGAGAAATTGACCGATTTGTTTGTGAAGTTAGGTTTTGTTATTTCTGTTTTGTTTTCTTTTGTCCAGTTGCTATTGAAACCCACGCAGTTTTGTTTTGTAAACAAAACTGGTAAAAAAAAAACAACAAAGAAACATGGTAAAATAACATGGTTAAAAAAAAAAAAAGCAAAAAAAAAAGCATGGTAAAGCAAAGCAGCTCTGTTGAAAGATATCTTTGAAAAAAAACAGTGAAGTGTCTTACCCTCTTTACAGTGCTTGGCATAGTCCGGGCAGCACTTGCCGTACCGCTCGCAGTCGGCGTCGCAGTCGCACTCCCTGCCCCTCTCGAAGGATTCGAAGCAGCGTCCCTCGCAGGACACGGCTGTGGAGGCAGAGCAGCACAGTCAGCCTCGGCGACAGCTCGCGGGCAACGCTGGGACCTCTCTACAGTGAAGTGGTTTGTTTGAGCTGGGGCCAAGGGCAGCTCCATCAAATCAGGCGCTGATCCAGGTCTGACCCAGGATTCGCCTGTTGCTGTGGGGTTTGGATCAGGCAGTACTGCCAGAAGGGCACAGAGCATTGGCCTGACAGTGCAATCAAACGTGGCCCCCCGCGTTCACTTTAGCCAGGTCCCACCGTAGGAGGTTTCTGCTTCCCCAGCCACAGAGCGGTGATCTCCAGAGGGTTATTTAAATTCTGGGCTGGGTTTGCAGGAAGGGGTTCACCAGGGTATCTCTTTGCAACGACAGTGATGTGTCTACCAAAGCACTTCTGAAAAATAATTGGTCCAATCGGGTCACAACCGAGTGTACTTGGTGTGTCCAGACAAATACTGCAACCTAATTGTGTGAACGAGTTAACCAAGAGACCAGTTGGGAACTGTTTAATACAGTTCTTAAATTATTAGTATCTAAGGACTATATACCATGTTTCAGATGATTTTAATATTTCCTTTTTGGTTAATTTCTGAAACTTTGCTGCCCAAACTGCTATTTCACATCAAATAATGGTCACATTATTGTTATAATAATGTAAGGTATAATAATGTATTGGTATGATAATGTAACAATTATTATTTTTATAATAATGTAATATGATTATATTATCTTAGAGTGTGCACAGCTATTACAGACTTCAGAAAAAGCACTTTCTCTATGTATGTCCCTATCGAAGTCATTGTCCCTGTGACACACCTGGCATCAAATCATGTTTTACAGTTAAATCACTACCTAGGAAAATAATCTGTAAGGGCAGATTCTGAACATCTTTGGATCAGTGTACTTGTGGAATCAGTGTTGCTGCCAGTGGATCCATCCCTCATTCACAGGTGAGATTTATTTTTATTATCTTAGATAATTTTTTCTTCATAAATAATGCCTGGCATTTCTGTCATTTAGTCAGTGCTGATTTTACAATAACTGGACAACAGTCCTTAGCCAGACTGCCTGCATCCTTTCAGGATAGCACCTACTGTACTTGCCTGGACTCACTGATTTAGGGCAGAACAGGGAGAACTTCCTCTAGCCTTAAACTTCTGGTTAAATGTTGTTTAGAAGCCAGAATACCTTTAGAATCTGACCCACAATGAATAAATAGCCTACATAATTAAAAATGCCTTACTCTGCATCTTCAGCTGTGAGAAATGCTGATGTCCCTCCACAAAGCAAAACGAGGATGGGAAAGACTGAAAGTGTCCCCAGTGTGTCAGGGAAGCAGAGCTGGAATTTTATTAGAGTATGCTAGGTCTGCTTTTTGAACAACACTCAGTGGTGTTGCTGGTTCTGAGAAATATTTGTTACTTTTGTAAATCTACTGGAACCATAGTGTAGTGTAACAAACTGCTGTTATCCAAATCACTGACATTTCTGACATTGACGATTCCTAAGAAAATGCTTTTAATGCTCAGAAAAGCAGTTTGAAAAACTTATGTTTATTTACATTGTTGAGTTTTGCCTATAAATAAAGCATAAATTATTAATCATACAACCACCTTTTCCAGCAGACTCTGGACATGGTTCTAATCCAGAGTCAATTTCTATCCATGGAAGGAGACCCTGGCTTTGGATTAGACCCCACAACATCCACACTTTTTAAATTCAAGTTGGAATATGTCAGAATTTCTTTCTGTAAAACCCTGAACTGTCTTCTACCTTTTTTTTTTCCTTGTATAAGACGCACACATACAGTACAAATACACTAAGGAGTAGAAAACAAACAGTAAACTGGTTTTGCCAGCTTTTGTAAAAAGCAAAATTCTTTGCTTGGCAATAACCCGTGGACACACAATTTTCTTTGAATTGCAAGAGGTTATCCTGAGTATTTGGGGAGTACAACAATACATGTATGAGAGGGAACAAGGACACAGTGAACCAACAGACATTTAAACATTCAGCGAGGAGACACTGGTGTGGGAGGGGAGTTTTGAGGAGAGGAACTGGCTGTGTTTGGGAACTTACCCACTGTGCAGACTTTCCTGAAGTCAGGGCAGCACTCCATGTAGTGGTGACAGTTAAAATCACACTGGCAGTCATGCTCTCTAGAATACCCTGCCCCACATCTCCCTGTACAGCTCGATACATCTAAAATCACACAACACTGGTGTAAGCATTGCCAAACCACAGCGGTCCTTAAGGAAATGCTGAATTAAAAAGGTCTAAAGTTTCTCTCTTTTTTTTCCCCTACAGAATGTCGTTTCTTCACTCAGTACTGCAGAAGCCTGGTGTGACCCCTCCTGAAGGTCACAGGAGCAGAGGTTTGCTCTGAGCCAGCAGCAAAACATGTTCAGGTTAGAGGGGTCTTCCACTGAGCTAACTCAACCCATTTTTTCTGAAAACTAAGGAATCCTTGAGGACTGGTTCTGTAGTAAAACTGCAGGCATCCAAACTAACTCCTTAGACAGTATATCAACTTTGCCGACTTATTCTCCAATTTGATTCACCCTCTGTATGGTAATAGGTGTACATCTGCACACCCACACCTGACAGACCCCCTAGGTGTCTGATTTTTACTGCTGGTAATGCTGTTCCTAATAACCCTAAGCTTGCAAACTGGAGAGCACTGTCATAGTAATTATAGATCCCTGAAACCATTCTTATTGGAAGTTTCAAAATCTGCCTACTCCCTACACTATATTTTTTTCCCTGATGTCAGGGAAGAATTTGGTATCAGCTCTAAGGTTAAGAGCAGTTGGGATCTAGCCCTGCAACTCCCATGAAGTAGTTTGTTAATTAGAAGATTACTTACTAGCAGACTAACAGAAAAGCTCATCCCACACGGGCTTTACTTTTCCCATACTGCTGGAAAATGCTGGATAATAAGAAATGGTGAAGATAACAGGTGGCAAAGCAAGACATCAGTAGATGTCTTGTTTTAGCCTGTGAGCATTCCAGCTCAGCAGTGCCTTTCTGCCTTCTGCTGCCAAATCAGATATTCACCCTGCAACCCTTCCCTTCCTCTGTGAAATCTCTGCTAACACAACCAGCTAACAGCTTCTTCTGGAAATGAAACATGCAGGACCACAAGTGAAGCGTCCCTAAATACAAACAAAGAAGCTGAACAATCAGCAAGCTCAAACAGATAATCAGCTGAAACATTGAGGACCAACAAGGAAATAACATGTAACACAACACAACACCAAAGACAATTTCCAACAACACACACTCCACGTGTGTGTGTGTCTGAAGGAAGAGCATGGGGTAACAAATATCACATTTATTACATGTACTGGGATTTTTAACCAGTACTTGTAATCCTTGCTCCCACTTTGCTACAAATAGAAAAGTGGAACCAAGGGATAACTGGAGACATTAATGGACTTGAGTTACTGGACTATTAATACAGCAGTTGAAAAGACAAGATGCACATCTTTCTTTTTGAATATATGCCAAATATATTGAACCCTTCTTCCTTTATGGAAAGAAAATAAGTCCAGTAGGTATACAGTTAATATATATAGTAGTCCAATACCTCTTCATTAATTTGTTTCTTTTAAATTTAGGACTTATAAGTTACAGAGTTACTCATAAGGAAAATGCCCGAATGGTTGCTGTTGGCAAAACTCTTGATTTTATTTTTTTTCTGAAACTGGTGGGAAGGCATCAGTTATCAAGGGGTCAAAGTAAGGTCACACGTGGCCTGAGGAGCTGCTCAGATATATGACATTGTGCCTTCTGCTATCAAGTAGTAATAAATCATTTTCTACCAGCATGTAATACCCAGTGTTATCCCCTTAAAAATGTGTGAGCTACCAGAGAACTGCAACAGCACAGGATTTGCTGGGTGGCATGGTGTGCTTCACCCGAACATCGTTACTTTAGTTAGGAATCAGTTATAGAGCTTGGAGTATCATTAGACAAGTAATTCCCCAAATTTGCCTCAGTGGTGTAATAATGGTGCATTTAATGGGAAAGCACTTAGCAAGGTAGAGACATTAATTTCCCTGAGCTTATTGAAATATTTCTAGCCAACCTTTGGGGATAGTCTCATGTTAGATTCTTCCTAAATCAAACTGCAAATCACTAGGGCTAAATATGTCAGTATGAGGGCAAGAGGCTCTGTAGATTGCTGTAGGAAAAGTAATAGGTTCATACACATTTTGCATTACATTTATATTTTCATGTTATTCCTCAAAAACGAGGATTGTTCTGCATTAAAATCTATTTATGAAAGTATTCAGTGATGATAAAACTGAATCATACTTCCTGTCTGAATAAAGTTTTAGAACTTAGTATTTTTATGAATATGCATTTGAAATGTTCTTTGTGTGTGTCAGACACTCCTAGACACCCTCCCTTCAGCTTTGTGTGTTACAGTACCTTGAGAAGACACTTCTGGAATCAAGGACAGTGAAAGGACCACCAGGGATAAGCAAAGTATGTTCCATATGATCATAACTTTCAGGTACGACATCATTCCTGAAAAGAAATAATCTCACATCATGACCTGAAATTCACTTAATTAATAATTTCTAAAAATGCAGTGCATATCTTTATATATAAGACTAGTTTGATAAAAAAAACATAAACTAAATAATAAAACCGTTTAAGGAAAAATTGCTAATTTAGAATTACTCCATAAATTCCCTCTTGATTATTAGTCAATAAAGCCGTTAAATTCTGTAGTAAGGCTATAGAAATCCATTACTAACAAGTAATAGAAATCAATTTATGCAGAATTCTCTTACATGAAGACTACAGTCACAGTCATCTAACATGTGCATACTTCAGCCCAACAATGTTTAAAATTATAATACTGATGAAAGAAAATCTATAATAAAACATAACATTTGTTATGTCATATACTGACATAACATTAGTTATTCAGCAACATAATTGTATAAGCCATAACCTAACACTGATACATGCCAGATGGAAACATAGGCTAGAAGTAAATCTTCTTTCAAAAGGAAAACTTTGGGTTGTCTGTCTCAGATCCTTGTTTTCCTCTTGAAGAAGAGCTCTGGGTAGAGACAGGTGTAGCACTTACCTAGCAGAGAGCGTATCTGCTCCCAGGGCTGTTTCAGAGTCCTTATATATTGCTTTGGAAGTGTGGTGGGGTCAGGTAATTAGGCAGCTTGTTAAACACACCACCAATGACAGCTCATGACAGCAAACTTTCCACAGGGCTTGGAAGAGGGCCCGGATGACTAGACTAACACAACATCTGGAAAATACTCCCATTAAGAAAAACGATTACAGAAAAAACTAAATAGGGACTTACTAGTCAAAACACATTTTGATTACTGAGAGAAATGAACAAATTGTCCTCAATGCAGCTGGAAGGCATTAGAGAGCATTGCAGAGCAATAAAAAATCATCACAGGCAAATGCTGAGTGTATTTTCTTTCCTGTCAAATGGAGCTTAGGTGACAGTAGTCTGAAATTATGCAGTTTTATCTGCTACTGATGGTGTATCTTCTCCAAAAAGTTGTGAGAGCTAATTCATACAGACATAAGTAATTCACCACTTGCACTGAATATTTTGTACTTTCCCCTGAACTGAATGGAAACGCTGCCAAGGCATTGGCTAGAAAACAAAGAAGTGAGTCAAGTCTCAAAGTTATTGAATGTATGATATGTAAGACATCAAAAATGAATGAAAGAGCCCTTAATTGTTTTAATGGTCTTTGTGTTCATTGGTTCCAGATTCAGGATAGTGGAAATGGTATTTTGTAACTCTCAGAGATAAAGGAGGTTATAACTGAAACTTTTATAGTCCAGGGGTTTGGGGGGGAATTTTTATTCAGAAATTATCCTAAGGGCCAGGGAATTTTAATGCTTCTCGTTTATGATATTATTTGAGTTCCAAAGTAGTTCTGTTAACCCAAAATAATAAATATGGTATAGTGCACTTTGATCCCAGTTGAGGAAAAGGCTTCAAATAAGAATGAGTCTCTTAAGGAAAATAATGCAGAACAGGAGAGGGTTTAAACATATGTTTGAATGTTTCCCTCCCTTGGTTCATTGACTGCACAGCTTTAGTATTTCTATGCTAGAATTTCTAATTTCTGTATCATCACAATAGAGAGATTTTCATTCAGTCTTTCTGCATTGTGTGCAGATGGAATAACTATTTACTTCAATTAAATGGAGTAGCCATTACTCTACTTTGTGGAAAAGGGGAGATTGAGGTTTTTATGGAGTTTATTCAAGGTCACACAAAAAGAAATGTATATTGCATGCCTTATAGTAAGAGTTTCAGGGCTGTTTTTTAGTGGACTATAATCTTGATAAAGAAACCGTGGCATGGGTAGAATGGTCTGTGATTATTTGAAGCCTGGGGAAGAAGTGCTTGTTAGAGTAGCCAAATAGGATCAACACCAGGAGAGGTTTCCTAGAAAAGTACTGAAATCCTTAAACCTTAATTAATTTATAATTTGATCAAGCAAAGCATTTAAGACTAAACTAATGGGTGCATCCTTACTTGGAGATCCATGATATGGGGGACATTTGTTGTCTTTTCCATCAATTTACAGCTGGTAGGTGTGAGTCCCAGATAATACTTTAATACTTTCTCATATATATAATTTTGATCTTCTGGTTTTTTTCACTGACTTTCATATATATATACATATATGAGAGTCAGTGAAAAAAAAAAGAGAAGATCAAAATTATTATAATTTTTCTGTTATATGCCAGGGCTCAACTGAGCAATACAGTTAGGTACATACACACTTGAAATATGGGTATGGCTCCATTGTGTTATAGATGTTCCTTTTGGTAGGATTGTATTGTTTAATTTCTCTTCTGAATTGAAGTTTTGGGTTGTTAGAGATCACATGGGGTTGCAAAGTTTGAGTGCAAAGAATTTCATAAGTGGATCAACAGGCTGTGAAGAGCACTTAAAGCACCTTTAAGTTGTAGTGTCACTATGGCAGTGAGATGGGTTTGTCAGACAACACTCAGGTGGGGCCTGATCCCCTGACCAGCTTTTGTTGGTGTGCCCTTTGTTTTTAGGCATGGATTTTGAAATCCTGCTTTAAATTATTGTTACAGATTCTCACAGGTGGCAAGACAAGCACTCAGGGCACACGTGCTGGGCAGAGTGTGTTCCTGCTGCTGTGCCCAGGTTGGAGTGCTGGGGAGAAGGGCTCAGAGAGGAGTGGAGAGCTCCATCCCCAAACACAGATTTAACATAGGGAAAGTACAAAATGTTCCATTGCCTTCTTTTGATTTCAGCTGCCTTTAGGGAAACAAGACTCATTGCTTTCTTGATGAGTAAATAAGGATACAGGGTTTCACCAGAAGTTTAATTTGTCTTAAAGCAGCACATGGGACCTAATATTTTGGTTAGTCACTCCAATCAAAAAGAGAGAACCTTATTTTTTTAATCTGATTTTTATTACTTCACTTAGATATCAACTGGCCAGTCATTTAATTTGGCAAGGCTTTCAGGCAACGCAAACTCTTCATCAAACCTTGGCATGTGCATCCAAAATCTTATCTGTAATTCCAACTTCCCTAGTAGATTAAAAAAAAAAAAGATTAAAAAGAAAGTTTAAAAAAAAAAAGCCTTTCCTTACAAACCCTGCTTTGCCTATGTACTGTCGTGACCCCAATTACAGCACAGTTGCTGTTATTTTTTATTTTTGGATGAACAGACTGCTTACGCTGATGCCCGTGACCCGGCGGTGCCTTTTCAGGCCTTGGCTTTTCTACAAGCTCATCAGTCAGTCACATTTATGATAGTGGTTTGGGGATGTGATCATATCCACTGGGATCACATGGAAAATATAAGTCAGTGAAATTCCAGACAATGGTTGTTGGGATGCTCTGGGCCTGTTCTGACAGAAGCCCTACTGCTTTTTCAGTTCCAGCATTGTTCCCCTTTGTTAAACCCATCAGGATCCTCAAAATACCCTGTGATTTTCACATGAGCACTAAGTTACCTTGGGTGCTCTGAGTCCTGTGAGGACTCAGAAGAGCTGCTGGGGTCCCAGCAGAACTGATACAAACTGAGCTGAGCAAGAGGAAAGGGAAAAGGTATTTGGAGCAATATTGGCCTGCTAAATATTCACTGATTAGTGACCCCTTATTTCACATAGAAGGAATGTAAATGCAAGTTAAAATGAGAATGCTGGAGGTCTCACTAAAGTTACTAAGAAAAATTACCAGGAATCAAAGAAAAGTTTTGGTCTTGCAGGAAGGACTGACATACTTTCAGGGTTGGGGTCTTGGGGGGTAAGGAAGGAATGGTATAGAGGGGGGGTAGAAGCCTTCCTGTGGGAATCTCATGGGATTACTATTCTGGGACAACTGATAATTGATCAAAGGTGCTTCCTTGTGTTGCCTGCTACAGTCTGTTACTTTCTTCTGTGCTCAGCTATCTTTCATTAGCATTTTATCTGATTGTGGAAAAAAAAATAGTTAATTTGAAAGAGCACCTCTGGTTTTTAAGACAAAGGAATATTAACAGCCTACCTTTTCCATAGTTAATGAGCAGCATTTCCATGGTAATGAGCATTCATCCTGCAATGAATTCTTGGTGCTGCATGCACCAAGGCTCAAAATGCTCACACACATCATCCAGCTGATGTAAATATAGATTTATTGTATTTCCAAATCTGAAAAAGCTGAAAAAAAATTTTAAAAGTAAGAAGTGAAAAGGAAAATATGACTTAGATATTGTATTTGTTCTCACAGAAATCTCAGGTGAGCCCATAAAGACAGGTGGAAGATGGATAGAATCTGCAGGCTTGTGTTATTTTTATAATACTACCAATATAAGTAGCAAAAACCTTTTTATTCCAAAGTCTTTAAACTCAGTATAGCTGCAGACATTATGGAAGATCTTGAAGGGCAGGAGGAGGAGAAGCAGATTTGCTGGCTGGTTGCATCTATGGATGTAATGGACATTTCTGGAGCCATGGCCATAAGAACATCACTTTATAGCTGTTCTAATGTTTCTCAGTGGGTGCTTACAAGTTTCTTTAACATAATTTTAAAGGTTTTCATCCCAAAGCTAGAGCATGGATTTATCTGAGCTACACTGGAATCTCATTTTATGTGGAATCTGTGCTCTGATTCATACAACAGGACAGACTTAGTGGTAGAAAATTACTGGGAAAAATCTTCTGGGGAATGTCTGGCAGAACAGGACCTCATTAAATAAGAAATGTTCAACTTCTCTTTCTTTTCCCCAACAGGAATTATTCCTCTCTGAACCTGGGACTAGTGAAATGATGATAGATTTTAATACAGATACTGATACAAGTGAGTACTGTTTCATAAAAAAACTTCTCACAAAATAAAATATATTTCATATTTTTTGTTCTTTATTATTAATATAAAATATATTTCATATTGTTTGTTCTTTTTTATTCATATAGTGTATAGACTAATTCTACGGAATCATAGCTGCAAGATTTCAGCATAAGAAGAAAAGAAGTCAAACAGCATAGCATTAATGTGAAGAATGGCCCAGGTTAAGAAGAATGAAGAAAATTAACATGAGAAAGGTAAGTCTAGAATAGCAAGAAGTTATATAGATTTGTGTGTAATGTAGGAAATTATGTTTAGCAGTTAAAGCAGAATTTTTCAGTTCAACAGTGGGAGCTGAATTAGCACTGGCTCCTGGAAATCTTGGGAACGAAAGGTGCAGACAATTCTTTCAGTTCAGTTATGTCATTACCCCTTCAGGACAGATAGTAGAGGCTCCCAGAAACATTCACCACTTTTCATATGGCTGACAAATAACACTCAGTTTGGCAAAAGAGCAGTGAAAAGGTGTCAGACAGCATTTTTCAGACTTGGTATGAAGTAATTTTCTTGTAACGTGAAGAATCATCTTTCTTAGACATCACACTCAGGCTACTATAAATAATTCTTTTAGCACATTTTCAAGCTTTCACTTCTTATGTACTCATGCAAAAATAATCTGTTTGAATGTGTATATGCAAGGGGGGAAAATCTTCCTGGATCAGCATAACTGTACAGAAGAGTGATGAGTAGATTTTAATGTATATGGCTCTGAGAAGAGGTGGGTTTTTTCCCTTTTTTGGAACTTTTCTGCTGTTGCTTGACTTCAGAGTGAGAACTGAATAGTATCTTCTGATGTACATTCAGCAGGAAGCTCTCCAAGGTCAAATAACCAGCCCATGCACAATAAACTCTCCTGGCACTATTGAATACTATATATTAATGGTAGTAGAGAAAGCTTTGGTTAAAGCTGCTGGAGGCTTGTGGAACCTGCTTTCTTTCTTACTGTAAACAAGGCTTTACAGGAATTTGAATTATCCCTGTGAAATGTTCAGTAGTTCTGTCTATTCAGTTTCTGTTGTTTAAAAGGCACCTACAGTGAACAAGGGTTGCCTGGGTGTTTGGCAGAGTGAATTGTCTCAGCAGGATAAATCCCCTTTTCTTTGGCAGAGGTAAAAGGTATTTAAAACACAAGAAAATGTTCATTTCCCCTTCAGTTTCAATGACCTTTGAAATGGTTGTATTCTCTTTTAAATGCTTTCAACATGAACTCTGCCACTAAAAACCAGTTTTCTTCTCAGACCTCCTGCAAGGGTTGCACAAGCACAGCATGATCCAAGCAGGACACTGAGGCTCAGCAGCTCTGAGTTTGTACTTCAAATATAACAGGAATTTTCTGTCTACAAATGAAACAATGGCAAATATGTAAATTATTCAGCAAGCCTATGTTATATCAGAGGTTGTGCAGTGCTGATCTGAAGCAGGAATGACCTGCAGCAAAAGCAAAATTCTTGACCTTAACTGATGAGGGACAATAACATTAAAAACCCCCCAAGCTGTAGCTGTTATCCAGATAGCTTTCTGATATATCAGGACAATTCTAGGCATTGGCTTCTCTTTGCTTATAATTAAGTCTCGGGTTAGAGCTGAGTATTAGGTTTTAGAAGTCTAAAACTGAATGCCCATGTTTCTCAGGAGCACCAGCATGGGTAGTAGGAGCTCCCTTCTGGCAGAGAGCTCCTCACCTCTCCTAAACAATTCTCCTGCACAGCCTGGACTGCCAGCACTCACAGCTTTTGGGGCTGGGGATGTAAACTAGTCCCCATGTCCTTCCTGAGGGGTGACTATGCTGGAGGTTGGGGTCAAAGTCAAACTTTGGAAAGATGAACCTCTGTGGATTTTAAAAGCCAAAGGAGTTTAAAGAGGGCTGGCAGCTTTTCTGTTTAAATGATTCATCCCCCTTCTAGACTTCAAATTAATTTTATGGTTTGAATTAAAGTTAGATTATGAATCAGTGATTCAACTTTGTGGTGTTCAGTTTTAGGGAGGTGCCTGGCACAGCCTTGCAGCTCTCATTACTGTAGGGATTGATCAATATACTGGTATTACTAAGAATTTATTTGGGCTTACAGTCAGGGCTTCTGGTGTTGGAGCTCTGGCACTAGGAGGTTAAAAGGAGGGCTGACAAAAGTCTTACCTTCTGCATTATCATAGGAATTGTAAAACTCAGTTTGGGGTCTTCATGATATTAATGTACAATTTTTATATTTTGGTTTCAGTCTAAATTTTCAGAGATTTGTGTGTTTCAGTTGCTTTGCATGTTACTATAGGGATTGGCCTTATTGTTGAGGTTGGCCTAAGGATGTGGGCTGGAGTCAGTATTTAGGCTTCTACAGCCCAAAATATGTCAGCAGACATGACCCACAGCCATGTATTTTACTTTAACAGAGGGACTAATCTCTGCCTATAAGGAAGATTGGATTTAACAATTCAACACATCAATATATACATTATCTGGGGATTGCAGGGATAGGATTAGAGTTAGGAGAAATCTAATCTGGTATTTAAAATCAGGATTTAAAATCAGGATTATGAAATTTGGAACTCTCTGTGGTATAGGTTTTTTGGCCGTTGACAGGTCTAGGTTTTAACTTTGTGTTTAGAGTCTGAAGTCCCAGAACTGGTTTTCTGGTCTTTACAGAGCTATAATTGTACTGATGTCAACCTTTGGCTGTAAATATGTGATATTTAAGTATGTATTCATATTTTTACTGCATGGATGGGTATGTTATAGTCTGGTTTAACATGTAGGAAACAACAGTGTCAGAAACCCATTTTATTGATTACTATTATTGGTATTACTTATCCTACCAGGGCTTAGACTAAACCCACCACAAACTGTAGCCTTAATAGCAGGCATGGAGCAAATCCCTGTAATGTTCCCAGAAAGAGAAAACAGGAGCATCTCTCCATCCCAGCTCACTCACCCCGTAGAGAATATATGAGTATGATGCATGTCCAGGAGAAGAATGTGGAAGAACACAGAAGAACTGCTGTGCTCAGGGATATGTTTAATCACCAGCCAGCAACAGGAAAAGGCACCTTTCTCTTCCCCAAGGCACAGCATGGGAGTGCAGGTGCATGTGACAGGCTTTTGTACCTTGATGGCATCACTGTCAAGGGAAAAAAGGAACACCAAAATCTGGGAAGAGTTCCTTCCTGTATTTTCTGTAAGTGACACCTGAGGATGAGTCGGTGTCACCAAACATGGTCTGATCTGTTTCTGTCACAGTGCTCTCTGTGCTGATGGCTCCTTAACTTTTTGAGGGACTCTGAGCTGTAATGAGGACTGCAAGGAAAAGGAATCTCTCCAGTAGAGAATCCAGTTTGCATCACTCTCTGATGGGCTGACAGGCTTATAGATAATACCTACCTGCAATAAAAGCCTAGTTTGAAGAAATACAATTTCCCTTGGCTGGACTGTGAAGATTCCCTTTCTAGCATAGACACAGTGGGAAGGAACCTTTTTATTTTTTTTTCCCCTCATATCCCAAAAGATTAGAACAGGCTTTGATGTCCAATTCTGATGTGAGGAGGGAGGTGCATTTGTAAAGGACATGCCAGGAGAAGGTGTTTAAGGGAAAATAGCAGGTCATCCTCACAAAGCTTCTCTTCCTCCAAAGGCAAAGGAAGGTGCTTTGCAAACCAAACAAGAAAAAAGTCTTTTCCCTCTGCACTTCATAATTTTGTTTCAGTATATTATCTGGAGGATGGGACTTTTTACAGGCAGCCTTCTTTTATTCACTTCAGAATGAGTCATATGTTTTTGAGACTGAAGCAGTTGGTTTGAAGATGAAAATTATAAATAATGCACCACCCTTAAAACAATTCTATTCCTGAAAGATTGAGCTCAGGGTATTGGCAATATCCTTTTCTCAAAGTTAGTTTTCAGAAAAAAAGAGAAAATCCTAAGGATAAATCCTAGGGTAAAGAATAAGGGTTGATATAAGCATATTCTTACAAGGGAACATAATTTATCCTCTGTTTATGGGTGTTGTGCCTGAAAAACAAATATCATAAAGGCTTAATCAGACTGGAGAGAAAAGAATTTGCATAACTATGATAATATATAATAACTGCTGATGCTTAAAAGCATGCCCTTCCAGAAATCCTGTCAGCAGCAAAATGACATTGCTAATTGCTTCCTTTTCTGCTGAGGAGTGAAAACCTTGAGCATGGGGTGGTGGAGATGCATGTGCCAAAATAGTGACAATGAACATTAGAGCCCTTGCTCTTCCTGTGCCTTAGTAAATGATCCAGCCCAATTCTTGCTGCCGTTCAAAGCAGGACATGAGAAATGAGCAGGATGGAGAGACACAATTTATGGGAAAGCTCAGTGCAGCAGCATGCCAAAGCCAGTCCCACAGGAGCTCAGTGATTACACTGTGATGAGAAATAGCAGTGGAAATGAACTCTCAGATGAATGTGGGGAAGAACAGCCCAAAGAAAGATCCTACAGTGCTCCTTTCCTGGTGCCTGATCATGGGTTATCCTGAATACATTGAAAGGAAAAGGAGCTGGAAAGGGAAGTGTCTTGCTCAGCCTTTTCGTGCCAAAATCAGTGTAAATTCAGATATCTTGAGGTTTTAATTAATCTTTTTTTTCCTTAATTCTTCAAGAATATAACATACATTTCAACTAAGGATATGCTTCAAACTCACCAGTGTGTTCAGGAAAACAGGAAGCCCTTCTAAGTGTTTAGCATAACTCTTAGATTAAAATAATGTGATGTAGCTGTGATATGAACACCACATTTTCAAAATGATCCTTAGAATGCATAAAGTGGACATCTAATAGAGGGAAAAGTGCTAGAAAAGGTTTAAGGATGGAAAAACTAAAGCAGTAGCACTGCAGACTGTCAAATTCTAGAAAATTAATTTCAGAATGCCCAAAAAGATGCAACTTTTATTTGCAGATAAAGAGTTCCTGTGAAGACACTGGAGGTATCTTAATAAATGTGTTCTCGTGTGAAAGGATGAGATGAGCTTAAACTAGAAACAAACTAAATTATAGAGATAAGGTGCTTCTCCTTGTGTTTTGGGCATGTTTGACCTTTTTAGTTGGGTTAACGTGCTACATAGTCTCATCTGCTTCTATGAATATTATTTAGGCTCCATTAAGCCTAAAGAAAGATAAATTTATGACTTTGGCTTGAGCAAAATTAGTTTTATAAGCAAAAAGTGTTTCAGATATCGGACATAAGAATTTAAATTCCAAATCCATTTGAGGCTTACTTTTAATGCATTACAGTCATTTTTTATATACAAGTACTAGAGCTGTGAGCATGGGCTAGATTAAAGGGGTTTATTTCTGAAATAGAACATAGATAATATAGGATATTTTTCCAAGTTTATATCAAGCTCTGATGAAGCTTGAATATTAATTGTGCCTATTTTGCCCAGAGTGAAGACCAAACACGGAATCTCGGTTATTTGCGGTACTTTATAAATGATAAATATTTCCTTTAGGACCTTGCAACAAGTAGTTACTTAAATGATCCTAGAAAAGGATCATTTAACTAGGAAAATTTCCTAAATTAGTTATTTATGTCAGTAAAGTATGTATGTAAAATAATAGATGTTATTGGAACGCATTCTAGCCTATCACCTCTAAGTGAAAAACCACAAAACATCGAAGCATTTGTGTTTCCCATCTGTGTCTAATAAATTTTAAACCTTAGGACGCTTTTAAATTCCCAGGAGTTTCACAGTGGTTTCAGACCATGTACAAATCCTGAATCTTGTCTTGAGGCTTTGCTGAGATGGTTGTGGTGTTTCTTCGCAGTATTCCTGATGCTGGGAATCATGACTGGCACTGTCACTGTAGGTTTGTAGGTGGTGTCCATGTAGGATGACCCCTTTTGTTTCACCTCAAGTTTACTGAAGTACTGGAGGGTGCACCGTGCCAGGGGGTGGCTTTGTGTTTCAACCAGCTGCTTTATTAGATCTAGTGAGAAATGGGGCCAGTTCAGGTGAGTTTTAAATACGCCATTAACGAGACCTTAGCAGGAGACAAGTTGAACCTGGGCAGCAAAGGTCAAGGAGGCGCTGGAAGACACAAGCTGAGACTGAGAGGCTCTGGGCTCTCAATGAGTCCCTCAGTGCTGGTGGAGATGATGTGCTGGTTTGTTTGGCCAGCGGGGCGTTGATGGGAATGGGCTGGGCTGCAGACACAGGACGTGAGAGCAGCAGGAGGATTTGGCGTCAGTGGGCAGCTACCAGGCCGTGGGCAGCAGGCATTGCCTGGAATTCTCACTCACGGAGGGGCCGGGAAGAACTCTCCCTGCCAGCAGATAGGCTGAAGTGTTTCTGTCTTTGGGAATCCTGGGGGATGGGGGAGATGGCTGTGGAATTCGCAAGGATTGCAGAAGTTTGGCACCGTTTTCAGGTTGATGTTATATTCATAACATTCTGTTCCAGGGCTCTGGCTGGGGCTGATGACTCTGCCTTACCTCATGGCAACGCCCTGGTGCTCTGCTCCTAAGGGCTCGGGTTACTCAGTGAACTTCACTGTGTGGACAGATAAAACTGCCCCATTATTGTGACATGCTGTTCAAACACTTCTGGTGACATTTAGACCAGCGCAGCTCAGAAATGCAAGGGCCTGGATTCAGGGAAAGCAGACCGTGGGGCTTGGTTAATGTTTTTAGACTGATACGGGATACCGTGAGCAGCTTTGGCTGCCTGAGCACAAGGTACTGAAAGTAAGACAAATGAGAAGAGGCTGCAATAATAAATAAAGTAATGGAAAGATGCAAGAGGAAAGCACAGAGGAGTTTAGTTTGTTAATTCCAGCAAAGAAGGGCTTTCATTTTTGTGCATAAATACCTCCAGGCAATAAGGGGCTGGGGGACCAAGAGGAAGAGGATTATTTGAACCTTTGGTTTAATAAAACCTTTAGCAACAGCAGGCAAAGTGCAATCATTTTAAGCACTTTGTAAGTAAGATTGCAGGAAATTAGAACAAGGTTCTTAAGCATTGTATGTATCACTGAGACTTGGGAGCAGCCTGCTGACCAAATGAGTTTCAAGATGGAGCTGGATGCATTTTTGAAGGAGGTAGAAGAAGGATCTTGGTGGTAGGAATTTGTTCCCTGTGTCCCTCCCTGGCTGCCCTCTCAGTCTGCATTGCTGTAAGAGCACAGTGAAGCTGAGGCTGTAGCAGGAACCTGAGGTGATTTTGGAAGGCTCCTGCTGTAAGACAGTGGAGCAGGGACAGTTATTTTGGAGACATTACTTCACTGCAAACGGATCTGATGTATTTCCACTTACTAAGTCGTCTATCACAGCCGTCTGTCGGAGTCTTCTTTGGGCAGCCAGTAAAACCTTGCCATTTCATAATTAATGGAGATGCAACAACACTCATTTCCCAGCTTCCTGGTGCTGCAGAGCAACTGCCAATGGCCCCAGTATTTTATTTCAGTCCTTCCTCTTGTAGGGTAATTTCTGCTTTCTCAGTGGCTTGGGGTGAGAGGGGAGAATGCCTCAGTCACCCTTCTGAAATTTGTCCTTCCATGTCTGTGAACTCTGTCATTCAATTATTTGTTTCTCTTGCTAACTGTGAAATTTAAGCCCATTTTGATGAGAATGAGTCAGAAAAATCACTCCAGTAGTTGTAAAAGATAAGGGGTGTAGCATCTGCAGCTTTCTGTGTATAAAACTGTGAAAAACAGTCATTCCTGCTGCTCAAGAGTTTCCCTACCAGTGGTTTGTTTTGTGTGTTTTTAGTTTCAGAAGCAATGTTTAAGTAGATAATTGTAGTTGCTCTTAGATTATTTTGATCACAGTACTAGTTTGTCTTTTAACCCAGTTTTGAAACCAAAGCTAAACTTGAAACTCATAGCTCAATGACAAAGATGATCTCTCTGAAATACTTCTTTAGGTTTATACAAGATGATTTAAAAGCAGCTTGCCTAGTTTGTAGCAAAATCACAACGTTAAATAGTGAAGAGTGAGAAGGTGTAGGTATTTGCCATCAGCTCCTCCTTATAGCCTTATAACTTGTGTCCTAATGGAAGGAAATATTGGTATTGGCCTAATGATAAATAAGATCATGATGATGTTCTTTTGAAGTCTGTTCCAACTTTGCATTTGTTAATGAAAGCAGTTTTATCCAAAAGCGTCACCTTTAATTGTCTCAGTTGAACACTCCCTTGAACAGTTAAGTTGTCCCCAGAAGGTGATAATCTGTAGGTTTTGTTCCATTTTTCTCTTTCCTTTTTTTCCCCCTGTGAGCGTCATGCATGTTTCCCTTCTGGGACCTTTGGGTCCTGCCAGGACAGTAGTTTGCTTGTGATTCATATGTAAACTTCAGAAAATATGGACACTTGGTGATGATTTCAGGGATATGATGTTACTCCCATCCTTTCAGGCTTTTTACATTTTTATAATCACTTTATCTGGCATATTATTAAAGAGCATTGCAAGTGACATTTATTTGGAGTGATTACTCTTGCACAAGACTGTCTGGCAGATTGCAGGCATTTCCAGATGTTCTGATTTACAAGTACTGTTGCTCATCTTATTAAAGTAAATGTATTTAATACGGGACCAGAACAGCTTAAAAACAAACAAACTCAAATGGGTAAATGCAATCAAATATTACCTTTACTTACAAAAGCTGTCTGTGGAAAACTGGAGTAGAAAATTGACAGAATAACTGACATATCAGTTCTGCTACAGGCACAGAAATTATAACTCAAAATATTTGAATTTTGAAAATTGTTGTTACGACATTTAATGTAAAATCTCAGTCTTTTGAGAACATCTGTCAGTAGAAGATGGCTATCTAACCTGTGACCTCTGACCACTCAGGCAATAGCAATGATTATTTTTCATGTCAGTCTCTCTGAGGGGATCTACAGCTCACTTGGAACCTCGGGACATAAGATATAATACTCCAGGTGAACCTGTATAATAACAACTAAAAAATTAGAATGCATGGCACGTCGGCAATGGTTTGTTCGGGTATCCATAGGGAGCTTCTTCCATCTCTATGTGAGAACATTAACTCTCATTTTATTAATTAATTAGCTTAAGCTAATTAATAGAACCTTATTTCTGCCAACAGTCTTTTAAACACTGCAAGTACAGTTCCTTTTGTGCTGGAGACAATACTGAAAACAATAGAATTTCATCCCAGAAGTTCAGAACTAAGCTCAAACCTGTAACTGCAGGCTTCCTTGCTAAGTAGCAGAGCTTTTTGATGCTCTATGTTCTGTCATCTTAAGAAAAATCAAAACAAAATAATGAAATCCCAATTATATTTACAAAAAAATACCTGTCCACCGTTTCAGCAAATATGGACTTAAATTCTGGTTTCTGTTTTGAAGTTGTCCTGTTGTGCTGTGGGCTTGAGGGTGCATTGGTAAGTGCTCACATACTCTAAGCAGCTGCTCAGGATGCTGCCAGGAATTGGTGGCAGCTCCCACTTGGATTAAATCCATACATCCATGGTGTAAATTAAACTTGACCTGGTGTTTGTGGATGTGCTTTTTGATTTAAATGTACCACAGCTCTGCCTCTGACTCCTGGGGGTTTGGTACTGCCGAGTCCCTCACGTTCATGGATGTGTCTGACCTAGGGAATTTTTGTCTCTCTGACCGGTATTTGAGACTGCAAATGCTGGTGGCAGCCTCTGAAATCCATGGCAAGTCTCACTGGGCCACCTGCAGTCCAAGATTTCTGATGCCAGCAGGTCCTTCCTTTGGCACCACTACTCTGTCACTGTCCCCTCCCGCAGAGCAAGAAGGGCTCCTCCAGCCAGCCCTGCCAGCTAAAACTCCCATTTTTTGGTAGCAGTGCTCATATATTTGAGAATACTTCTCCATCACGGGTTTTGGTGTGGTACCAGTGCATTCCTTGTAAGGTAATATATAAGATTGTGAGCCAGAGGAGAGCCCTGTGCCCCCAGGAGCACATTGCAGAACAGGTCCTAAAATCAAAGCACAACACTTTTGTCTGTAATGGAATGGAGTTTATCTGGACAGAGTTTGTAAAACTGGAAAAAACAGCTCAATAGCCAACGCTCTCGTAAGGGAAATCATTATGAAAGTGCTATTTACCAACATGATGTTATACTGGAAGGTGTTTAATGCCTTCCAAAACTAATTTTTTAGATAACTTGTACAGAAAATGGCATTGGACTGTTTTCCTGTAGTTACGCATTTCGCTATCTTAGCTGTATTTATCTCTAATGACACCCCAACAGAGGAGTACTCTGGAGAAAGAGTTGAAAAAGCAAAATGAACTCGTTCTGTGCAAGGAGCAGACTCCTGCCAAGTGAAAAAAGGCCAATTTGAGAGGGAGTGCAAACAGATCTGCAAGTGTAGCGAGGCTGATTCCCGGCAGTAAAGGCAGGCTGAAGAGGACTTGAAAGGAAAGTAGCTGCTTGTGTTTGTAGACTAAGATCAAGGTCTCTGTAGCAGTACTCAAAGTGAGTGGGGGGAAAGGATTTGCTGTAGTTACAGGAAGGGTTATTGCTGTCATTGAGAGGTGGCTGAGAAGTTGATGCTCAGGTACACAAAGCCCAGACTTAGACTTCATTGTAATTGGGACCAAATATCTAATTTGAAGATGTCGTCTGGATGTGTATCTGAGCATCAGAAGCATTTGTTGAAAGACACAAATAATGACAGAGAAGTGGGAGCAGTTTGGGGTTTGCCAAGTGGAACAAACATCCATTGTGTTTTTTCTCAGCTCAGCTTTTGCTGGTCAAAGGACTTTGTCAAAAAACGTGTGGAAATGGGCAATTGACTCACACGGCTCTAAATCATGAAAACGTCTCTGACTTTAGCATGACTGACTTAAATTCCAGTTTCAGGCTGGAGATTCAGTGATTGTTATTTTCTATTAATTCTTTTCCAGCACACAAGGTGGGAGCAATACCAGGGCTTTGTAAAGAAACAGAGGCTAATCTGGTAGTGCTGAACTTTACTGCTGAACCTGGCTGCCCAAAAACCAGCTTTACTTTTCCCAAAAGCTGATTCTCAGCTAAGGTGAGCCTGTTTCCATTAGCTGCTCTGCTGGTGTGTTTTTATATACTGTGGTAATTCATTCTGCAATGGGCCCTTCTGTCCTGTTTATCATTTTCAAATCTATATCAGGACCATTTGGGCTACATTAGATCTAAGTAAAACTTAGCTTTTCCTATTACTTGTAGTATCTGCTGAGAAATTTTCTATGATTAAGAAATATTTTTATTAATTTAGATGTTCAATATGAAGGCAGTTGGAGTTTTTTAGCAAGGTTGTGACTGGCTTTTATTAGATGTGGTTTTTTGGCAATTGGCTGATGGCTCTTTGCTTGTCTGTAGTAAAGCTACTACAGGTGGTAAAAACACCATGATATTACCTTGCTGTACATTTGGGTTGCTGAACACAAACCACTTCTGTCTTAGAGCCTCATCTAGTAAAGGACAACATTGTTTATGCATCCAAAAAATTTTCAAAACATGAGCTGTGAAATGCTGGCGGTAATATTTTGGCACAGGATTTGCAGGGTTACACCCAACTGGAGGTTCTCTATCAGTCTCTGCATCACTGAGAGCATTGCAGAGCAAACAGTAAGAAAACCACCAATATTTCCTTTTCAACAAGGCCACAGCAACTGAGAAAAGCAGGCTAGCCTGAAAGATTGGTAAATAGCGAATACTGGTGAGCTAATTCTGCTCGCAGACAGACGAGGAAGGATGAGACAGATGAGGAAGGATGAATAAATTTGATGCAATCAGAGTTATTTACAACTACACAGAGTAGTTGTACACAGAGTTATATTTAAAGTCCAGTTGTTTTAAGTAGAAGAGAAGCTGAAGAGAAGTGACGGTTTTGTTTCAGATTTTTTTCAGCCCATCTCTTTCCCATAAGCTCTCAAGCATGGAATTTGCTTTGATATCTCAGCAGAAACTGGCTCTGGTGCAAGGAAGCCTTATACTCCCCTGCTTATCACTGGGGCTCCTGTAGTCCCTCAGTGTGTGTTTTAATGTTGTTTTCTCCTGTTATTTTTGCTTCTTCCATTTCAGTCAGTCATGCAGTGGTCCCAGAGAACTCTGCATTTTCCTCTCCGGACATGGGGAAGTCCTGTTCCTTTGCCTGCTTTATGTAAAGAGCTGGGACACTCCATTTGCTCCTGTGGTATTTAGGAACTCATTCTTCTCCCAGATTTGCAAACCTCATTTTTTACATGTATAGCAGCAGATTCCAGAGACAAAGCAGCTAAAATCCTGTGAAGAAACCTTGATGCTGTTTGGAACTGGGCTTTTTTATGCACCCCTGTGTTTATCAGGGACAGTGGTAATGGGGAATACTCATGGGATTCTTCACTTCAGGGGTGCTGGTGGGCTCTACCTCTGACCTCAGAGACCCCAAATTAGATACAATAATTATTTGAAGCTTTTACATACAACACTGTTTGCCAGTGGTTCTGACAGAGCTTTGCATAGCAAGAGTTTGGCCTTGCTTGAATTATGGGCTGTGCAGTGCAGATGTTTTGATACCTCTCAGGTGCTCACTATGAGTGGAGTCCTTGAGACACTTGTGATTGAGCAGAAGGGCAGGACTTGATTTGTGTGACTGCTGGGCAGGAAGCTGTTAAAAGGTGTGGAGGGGAGCTTGTCTCAGTCCTTAGCAATGAGAAGTTATTAATAAGAAAGCCAGCTGCATCTCACTTCATTGCTTAATTCTCACTTTCATTACTTAAGCTATCCAGAACCACGGGAGATGTGCAGTGCTGACATACAGTGAAAAATAAGAGACTTTCTTCTCCTTGCACAGCATTACTTCAGAGCACTTCTTAACTTTTGCTCTGTATTCTGAACAGCCCCTTGGCTTGGTGATGTTTGTGATGCCCCCATTATTTAGCTATTCATAAATTATAATTTAAATCTACTAGTGCTGAAGAGTACATTTTTGATCCATTTGTCTTTGTCTGTAAGCAAGTCTCCTTTGCTTCCCTTTCTAACATGAAACTTGTCAAAGCAGAATAATCTGGCACGAGTTGTGCACTGAAGATGTGAACATTGAACCCAATGATCTGAGAAGTGCTTGGAGTTAAGTGTGTCCAGACATGCAAATGTGTTTATAAAGTCTGCAGCCCGCTAAGGATCACATTTAACCTTATTCAGAGGGCCTGGCTGGATGCATTGCTGGGATGTTGAGATGGAATGGTGAGTGCAGTGCTGCTGGAGGTGTGATTCCTAAGGCCCCATTTAGCTCTGGCCATCAGCTGGCACTCTCTGGTGCTTCCTTGCTGTCCCAGCTCACTCCCAGAGGCCTGTGCCTCTGCCCAGGGTTACAGGGGGCAAATGAAGTCATTCACTAAGAGTTCTTGTAGTCCCTGTGGAGCAGCATCTCTGCATGAATTTGGAACTTCTGCATGTGCTAGAGCTGAAAATGTCTTTGATTTTTCCTCAGGAAACAGAGCTGCACTTAAGCCATTCAGACTCCAGCATTAATGAAAGTTGGTGAAGGTGCTTTAGGTTTCCAGACCTTATTGTGGTGCTGAGCGCTGGAAATGAAATCCATTTGCTTTTGGGCTGAATCCAAACTCTCTGCTGCAGCAGAGGCTGAAGGCCACGAGACTGGAGGAGCCTTATCTGCCCGCAGGATTCTCCACAGAAACAAAGCACAGCGCTGCCCAGCAGCCCTGGCCCATCCATGCTTTTGTACATCCCCTCTCCTGACAGAGGGAATGGAAATGTGCCGGGTGCCTCCTCTGCACCCCAGCCAGGGGACCCCAGAGCCCGTGCTGGGTGTCCTGCTCCCACCCGTGTGCAGCAGCGGGGGGGGCGCTGGGATTCCAGCCTCGGAAAATAATCCGAGTGGATTTCAGCTGTTGTGCTGTGCCAAGTTTTTACTGGCAGCAGCCTTGGATTTGAGCTGCCAGAACTAGAAACGCCTGTGCAGTCAAAGGGCACCAGAAGTCCCCCTTGGAGCCGGGAGCAGCGTCCTGCCTGTGAGTGCCCCGCCGATGCGGGCGGTGACGGCCGCGTTACTCAGCATCCGGCTTGGTTTCGCACCCACCGTCTGGAGCTGGCTTGGAACTGGACATTTCCCAGGCAGGCACAGCTGCTCTGGTCTCTGCTGAGCATCCATCTCACCTGATGACAAGTTTTCCCTTTAGCCCACAGTGCTGTGCATCCAGCACAGGCTCATTATTGTACCCATACAGGAGCCTCTTACTTCAGCCAGTGTGTGAAGGAGAACAAAACTCCAGTGCATTTCCTCTCTCCAGGGGCAGGCAAGCTGGATCCCTATGGGTGTGACGGGCATTCCTTACCTGCCTGTGGTTCTTGAACACCTGCTGTATGGTGAGTGTGAGATACAGAAACCTGATTCTGCAGTGGTGTTGGCATTAGGGCATCGGTCGCCTTTAACAGACGCTGGCTGTGAATTTCCCTTCCTTTCTGGCCCCCATCAGCCCCCCTGGTTTCATCCCTGAACTCCTTTCCCTGCCTTACTCCTCTCCTAGACCTTAGATTTGGAACGAATCACACGGGTTTTTGCAAAGGGCTGTAATTAACATGTCGTTTCCTTTAGGCTTAACCAAGAAAGGATTGTTTTTGGGAGGGAGACCGAGTCTGGTTGTGCTCTGGCAAAGGCTGGGGTTTAGCAGATGTTTTCCTGGAATACAGGCGTAGGCTGAGTGCTATGGGCACTGCTGCAGCAGGCAGGGGGCTGGGATCCAAGGTGTGCCCACCAGGAGCTGAGCCTCAGGAGCCTTGTGCCCAGCTGCTGGGATGTCATCCTGAAACCACCCCAGTGCACAGATTCCTTGCTGTGGGAGATAAATCCTTTTCTGCCATCTTCCCCGGGGTGTGTTTGATCCCAGTCGTGTAGTTAATGAAATGTTGCTGTTTGCACAGAGGTGAGAGCCAGGAACAGAGGCAGGAGCCTGGGACACAGGACAGTGTTTCAAGGATGGCCAGGAGAAAAAGGCTGCTCCAGAAAATCCAAGAAGCAGTGGCAACAGCGGGCTTGTGCAGAAGGAAGGTAAGCCCAAGGGAGCACTGGAGCATTAATCAACGTGTCAATGAACTAACGTGTCATTAGTTGCTCTCCCTAAGACCTCCCTTTATTTTTTAAGTACTATTTTTCTGGTGGTGTGGTGTCTTTTAATAAGAACTTAACATTCTCACATACTGCTCTTAGACTGCTGTTATTAGAGAGTTAATTGTTTGTGATGTGATGGCATTTGCAAATAGTTTTGTGACAAATGACATGGTGACCTTTATCAGCCTTTTGTGGGATGGCAGTGAACCTCTAACAGTGCAAATATTGCTGCAAACTAATAGAGGCTTGGACAAAATGACAGCCCTGAGACACTGAAAATTGCATCTAAGGGGTTTGGGCAGCCTTAGCCAAAGTGGTACTAAACACAGTAGAATATCTGTTGTATTTAAAATTTGGATTTATGAAAGCAGGATTTTTAATCTTTAACAAACACTCAAGTTCACGTGGGCATATAAACATGTACTAACCTGCCCCTTGCCTTTCAGCCCAGGAAAACTAAGGATAAGCAGCAGCTTTTCCAGCCTGTCAGCAGCAGGACCAGGTAGCCTACGGAGGTACGAAGCAAGTACAGTTGCTCTGAGATCTAATTTAACATATTTGTAACCTTTCTAATAGCACAGAAACGAACTTTGTAACACAGCTCAAGATGTCCAAAGAAGAGAAGGCCACGGCACAACTTCTCCTTTACTCACCCCTTCCCTTCTGAGCGCTGAGTGAAAACCACCACGTTCACAGCGGTCCCTCAGTCCTGGCATCATCTCAGGGTAAGGAACACCTTCCACACAGACCAGCAGCTCCTCCCTGAGCTGGCTCCTGGAAAGCCTGGCTGAGAAGACTTGGAGCCATGGCTGTGATTAAGTGGCTTCCATCTGGTAAGTGACTGTTACTTCTTTTAAGGTCAGATTGGCTTTAAAGGCTGTAAACTCAGTTGGGTTTTCTTCCCTTCTCACAAACTGTGAGAGAGTGGAAATTTTTGTGTTCTGGGAGTGGAATTAGATTCCCTTAAGGACACCACTTTCAGTCAGATTCTAATCCTTAAAAGACATTGAGGTAATTACCTGTACCTACTATATAGCTTACTCTCTTTTCTCCTTCCCTCATGTTTTGTTTTGGTTTTTTGTTTTGTTTTTTTAATGGGATTTGTCTTCTTTGAGCTGCTTTTATTTTTCAAGCCAGGTTTCCAAGAAGCAAACCTGTTCAGTCTGAAGTCTGTAGCTCAGGTAAATTTGTATAAAGTGCAAAGTAATTTTAAGTCATCCTTGTTTTGTAGCACTACTTCCCTTGGTGCACTAGAAAGGGAAGAAAAAACAAGGAGACAACAAGTGGAAATGCCTGAAGTTAGATAATAATGTACAAGAATAGAGACAAAATTCTACCAGGAGATAATTTGTCCCCGTGGCTAAAAATCTACTTTAAAACTGATGATAATCTCTTACTACCCCAGAGTGCCAGGAAGAGGGAAGAGAGCTGGAGCCGCTACTCCCTCGTTTGCTGGGTACTTTGAATGGTACCTTCTGCATTCTTCCCTGGCACTTAGGGCAAGAGCTTTAGAAATGGGAAATCATTTTTTCAAACATAAAACTCCCAGCAGTCTCAAAGGTGATGGGAACCTTTATTGTGATTGTTTTCGTTATATTGACATTGTCCTTTTATGCAAACTTAACTGTAAAACACTCTTGAGATACTGCATAGAAAATACACATAGGAAAAACCACATATATACACGTCCATAAAAATAGAATACATCTTGGCAAAATTACTTGTGTACAGTGTATTGACATTATTGAACCAAACTTACATCACCTGTGGAGAAAAATGTTCCATGTGCGTAAAACCCCAGACCATTTATGGAGCTGGGAGTATGGCAGTGGATATGGATTTGGGTTAAATAAATGGCTATACCAGAATGGCAGAGTAAAAACAAGTTATAAAATACCTGCTCTGTAAAGTAGAAGAAGCCATTTTGGTTTTTTTCTTCCAAAAAAAAATAGCAACATCTCTACACTTGCATGGAAACCAAAGGTATCAGTTCAAATCCTCCTGTTAATGTCATTTGTTTCAGCATTTGCAACCCTTGACCATGGTGGCAGTTGGTGGGTTCAAGCACACAACATAATACAGCACAGCCCTAATTCTATTGGGTAATTGATAAGGAAAAAATCTAATAGATATAAAATTTAAACACTTAGCAACCTTTAAAATACGTAGACCACTTGAAACTACGGGTTTATTTTCTTCAGTTACTCTCAGTGGAGGCCGCTCCTTGCTTACTGCTTTGACTCCACGGATTTCTCTGCCGGTTTTCAGGACATACTGTGGAAAACAACTACTCCAGTGTAATAAATAAACCAAGCGGTACCAGGTCCTCAAAGCCACGGATCATCCTCTTGAATTGCAACGGCGGACCCGGAGAGGCATCCTCCGGGGAGCGGCGGCGGAGAGAAGAGCGCAGCCCCCGAGGCAGAGCGGCGGCTCCCCGCGTGGGGGAAGGCAGCGGAGGCCGGGGCAGCCCCGGGGCGCTCAGTAGGGGAAGGCGGACACGGCGATGTAGACGATGAAGGTGGTGCGGTACTCCACGCTGCCGTCCGCGCCGTACGACAGGGCCCGCACGCCCATGCGGTACGTCCGGGGCTCCCGCAGCGCCCGCGTGGTGAACACCACCCCCTTCCAGTTCTCGTCCCTCAGGGCGAAGGGCACGGCGGGGTCCTCGTCCGCCATCAGGAAGGTGGTCCTGGGGTGCATGACTTGGTCGTGAGTGTAGGCCACCAGCCGGATCAGATCCTGCCCCGCGGCGATGCCGAAGGGCAGCGACAGCAGCTTGTACTCCAGGGCGTAGGTGCTCAGGTCACACTCCAGGTCGTTGGCTGGGCAGCTTTTGAGACAGAACCTAGAAAGAAGCAAAAGAGGAGCTCAGGGAGAAGGCACAGTAGCTTAGGATAGGTCTTGGAGGAGAAATTCTTCCCCTGTTTACCCCTTTGCAAATTAAAGCTTCTCTAGAAGTGCTCTCTTTCATCCATTGTTCCTTTAGAGCTGCAGCCCGGTTTAATGTCCCTTTTTGTCTCAACAGGATCATTTCAGAAAGACGTTGCCTACACTGATGTCATTAACATTCATGGGGTAAGTTTTAGTGATCGCAATCTTAAACATTAGAATGGGAAGTTTAAAATGTTAGTTTAAAATTTTCGGGGCTGCAGTTGAGGTATGTGTCTGTTAGGTCATAAAATAAAGAATTTAGAATAAAGGGCAGAATAAAATGTATTAATCAGAAGTTAAAACATTAAATCTTTGCTAGTGCAGTTTGCCAGTGCTAATGGAGGTCAAAGGACATGACCTCCATGTCAAAATAGACATCATTGCCGTTGAGTTTGATCCTCAAAGATGGTTTCTGACTTTGAAACAAGCTTTCTTTGAGGATATTGAATGACCCAAAGCAATCAATATGGGGTTGTTTGTTTTTTTCCCCAGAACAGGGAAATAACAAAGCTTAACAGGAACTTAGCATTATTTTAATGACTAAAAGAATATCTCTGATGCTTTGAAGCTGGTGGCAAGTCAGGTCATTAGAGAGATTCAGATTAGATATTAGGAAGGAATTCTTCCCTGGCAGTTGAGGCAGTGGCACAGGGTGCCCAGAGAAGCTGTGGCTGTCCCTGGATCCCTGGCAGTGTCCAAGGCCAGGCTGGATGGGGCTTGGAGCAGCCTGGGCTGGTGGAAGGTGTCCCTGCCCATGGCAGGGGTGGAAATGGATGTTCTGTTAAGGTCCCTTCCAACCCAAACCATCCCAGGACTCTCTATGATCTCCAATATCAATGCCTTATCTTTAGCTACTGTGAGCTCTACTGGTCACAGGCAAACTTAAATTTTCTTCTTTAACGAGCACAGGTTAAGAAGCTGAGCTTGGGCCAGGTAAGAAGGGGCTGAGAATAAAACATACCCAGAATGTGGCTCTCGCTGGTAGTTGGGTGGACAAGGAGTGTCTATGCACTGGTAGCTTCCTCTCATGTTGAAACACATCTGATTTGATCCACAATTTATGTTCTCTTCAAGACACTCATCAATATCTAGATGGAAAAATGTGCAAGGGATCAACTGCTGGCAGAAGAATTAAAGGGTGAAAACCAAAGTGGGTAAAGGCTGAGCAGAGCCCAGAATGTGCCTCTGTTTGACCCTAGAGCTTGAAGCTCAAAGTGTAATGTGAGGTCACAGGGAAAGTGCAGAGAATTAGAAGTTGCAATTGTCTAGTTTGCTGATACTCTATGAAACAATAAAATGTGGAATATAAAAACTTCTGAAACTTGAAATTTTGAATGCTGACTCTCGCAAAGCCGATTCAGAGAGGTGGTTTAGCCACGTGCTGGGCCTGGTTTGTGTCTGTGTGGTTTGTTTTTCTTTGCAGACCTCCCCCCGAGCACTGCAGGGACAGCTCTCCATACCTTGGCAGGTTTTGCCGTTGGGCATGAGGCGGTATCCCGCGGGACAGACACACTGGAAGCTGCCCAGGCTGTTCCTGCACTCGTGCTGACACGTGTCTCTGCTCTCACACTCATCGATGTCTGTGGAGAGAAGCACCAACACCTCAGCATTCCCCGAGCCTGCCATGAGCACAGGTACTTTCCCCCTATTCATGTACTGTAAGGGTACAGACAGAGCTGGTGGGAGTTGTCTGGATCTCTTTTTCTGACAGGATCGAGTATCTGGAGTGTCCTCTCCCCTTACCTGTGCCATTCCTTGTAAGTCTGCAGGCACTAAAGTCAGCTTTGAGGGGCTCCTCCCCTCGGTGAAGAGCAGCTGTATCAGATCACAGCTGAGCAGACCAGTCCTGAGACAGAGCTCTGGGAGAAAGGGGGATGTGGCACCTGTGTCCACTGCCAGGGTCAGACACACCTGATAATCAGGTGTTAAACAATATGCTTAGGGAACAGCCACACTCCTTATCTCACCAGGGGAAGGAAGCCTTGACACTGGTGAAGTCTTCCTTACAGTCACTCCCTCCTCAGGCAATGCTCTTTCCCTTTTAAACAGACCTTGCCCATGCCAGAGGGATGAATTAGGCTCAGCAGCTGGGAAGACTGTCCCAAAATGCTCTTTTTTTAAATTTTTTTTTTTTAAAGAATCTCCCTCTCCAATACAGAAATATCAGTACCAGACCACATTATGTAAAGTTTTCAAAGCACATTTGCACGATTTAGGCACAGATCATTTATAATTACAATGGCTTTTGAAATATCTGCCTAGTTCAGGACAGCAGTAAAGTAATCTCATGCAGGAGTTCAGACTTGCATGGTTAAATCAGTGGAAGAAAGGTCTGTGCTTCCCCTCTGTCTGACTGACAGGGGTTGCATTAGATCAAAATTCAAACACAGAAGAGAAACATATGTGACTACAAACCTCTGTTCTGTCAGCAAATCCTGATGGTTGCCTATTGAAAGAGCTTTTATAAAAAAAAAAAAAACAAACAGCATTTGGGGGTATTTTTCATATTAAACAGTTAAAAAATGAGATATTTATTCAATGAAATGAAAGTTTCATGGAATATTAATATTATTAATGTTCATGGCATTTTAACTAATTCCAACTGGAAGCTGGGATGAAGATCCAAATTTGAAACAAACCCTTCCTTCCCTCACAGTTGTATTTCTGGGTCTCTCCATTACACTCCTATACCACATGGAAAAAATATTTTAAAAACCACGTGGATATGACTACTGAAACCTCTCTGTAGCTTAAATACAAGGTTTTATGTCTTCTCCGTGCTCACTGAATTACACTGCAACCCCTTTTCTTACACAAAGCTATAATAATTTAAAAGCTTCTGTGCCTGTTGCCCATGTGACAGTGACTGACGGTCCTGTGGCAGTGCTGGCACTGGCCCCAGTGTGATGGATTCTAAAATGTTTATTCCAAACGTTTCTGACACAGATACTGCTGCCAACGGGAGTCTGACAGAAGCACTGTGACCAGACTGGGGCTACAGGTGGTTTTTGGAGTGTGAGAAGATTCACCAAGGTGAGCTACCCTGATCGGGAGAGAGGGAATAACAGAGGGAAATACTTTGCAAACAGGTTATCAAGCAGCACAATTAAAACAAGAGGTTATAAGGAGGTCTGAGAACATTTTTGCTACAATGTGAGCCAGGACAGCAGAGACCAGAACATGCAGAACCCTCTGAATATTGACCAGGGTAATTGAAAACACAACCCCAGCACCACAAACCCTCAGCCCCTGGTATATATCACACAGCAACCTAAGAATAAGGCCCAAAACAGAGTTGCATAGATAGGACTGACATTTACCTACACATCTGGCATTTCTTGCCTCATAGCCTTCAGGACAAGTTTCTCTAAGGTTCCTTCTAGTCCTGGAGAAAGGCATTCTGCTGTTCCTATACTCTGAGAAGGAGCTGTAGAGATTTGAGGAGTGCCTGTAATAGTGCTGCAGCTGCTGGTTGTCTCTCCCAGGGGAGAATTGAGCATAGTTATAGCTACTGTAATAGGCACCCGAATTTGGCACCCTCTCCAATCCGGCGCAAGATTTCCCATCACCCAGTAACTGCTGCCCAGGTAGACAGAAACACTTGAAGCTGCCGGGGGTGTTGGTGCAGTGAAGTGCACAGGGTTTAGGCACTTGTTCACATTCATTAATGTCTGCTCATGTGACATGATCCAGAGCCCCAAACCATGTGGAAAGGAGAGAAAACAAACAAACAACAACACGTAACTATACGTATATATATACACACAGATACTTATCTCAGTCTCAGGAACAAGCTGAAGACATAAAAGCAAGATTTAGAGGCAGTAAAACATGGAGAACACTAAGCCAAGCAGGCAGGATCCACAGTCCTGGACTGTAAGAGAGCTTCATCCTCCCACAGGCTGATGTGACTGTGCTCACCAGGACAAGAGCTCTGCTGAGGCCTCTTTTCAGCCTCAGCTGCTCAGTACTCTCTTAGTAATTGGGGTCTGTCTCCTTAAGTGCTCCACAGATGAATGGAAGAAGCTGCTGGGCTCTTCTTTAAAAGACTCTGCTTAACACAGAGCATTGCAGAGAAGTACAGGAAGCTAGGAATTGCTCACACCCCACACTGAGGGAAGCACAAGGGGCTCTGATGGAGTTATTGGGTACAACACGCTGAGTGTCCTTCCCTCCAAGTAACTCTGAGTGCTTTTGCAACTGCAAGACCTTCTCCCACACATTCTCTCACACTACCAGAAAGAAATTTTCTATCATTTTTATCAAGTTACTTCAGGCTCAGCTGGAAATTTGACACATACTGTATTTCTTTTCAAACTTAGCATTTTTTCAACAGGAAAAAAGAAAAAAAAAATCTGTTAATTCCAAACAACGACCAGAAATAAAAAAGCTGCTACTGCCATACATCACAACGTATCTATAAATTGACATATACTATAAACATTCTCCTACTAGAAATTAAAGATGATCTTATTGGCAACTCAATAATAGCTTAATTATTCAATAGTAGTGTTATTATTTCAATTACTATAGTAAAAATGCCATTAAGCCAGCATTGTTAGTTTCATTTGAATCTCCTATGAACAGAGGCTTTTGAGCACAGCTTTTAACTCCCCAAGCCACAAATTCATGAGAATGGTGTTTAAAATCAATACTGTCAGAAATACAGTAGAAGATTAGGCTGCATTTTTATGAAATGGTTGATATTTGATACATTTAAGGTTTAAAACAATTTAGGGGGATATTAATAATTAACTGCTTTAAGAGTTGGAAATCCAGAAGTTGTAACTGTAGTGTGTTAGAGTATTTTCTAGCTGCCATTTGGCAAACACACAACTGAAACTTCACATATTTGTGGAATTATCCTTAGGCTAGAATTGTCAGATGTTACAAATGAGAATTTCACTTTAAGTATAACAACAACTAATCTGAATTTTAAGTGTATTAATCTCTGTATGTGCTTAAGATGAAAAATGTATTATTCACATACGTGTAAAAGAAAACAAACTCATTATTTCCTTAGCACTCAAGGGCTGACTTTTACATTCTGTACCTGCCTAGAATAAATTAACACTGGTGTCTTTATGACAACCAATGTACTTGGAACAAGTTGTGGCTAAGCAACAGAAGATTATCATAGAAATTATGAAAGAAAACAGGTGAAAATTTGAGCTATTTCTTTTGCAAGAGTAGCCTGTGCAATACAAGCAAAACTGACTGCAGGGAGTCACCAGTGCTGGTTCCAGGGCTGCCCCTGTGAGAAGAGGCTACTGAGGCCTGGCAACCCTAACATTTACAAAAACAAGGTAAAATTACTTGGAAATTGAAATAGATGCATTTTCAGGTTTTGTCTTATTTGAAAAACAGTAGCTGATTTTATATTCTAGATAGCTTTGCATGTGTAATCTACATTATAGCAGTTTTTAGCAAAGCCCTTCCACCTATGTGGAAAGGAGAGATAACAATACAGATCCCAGAAATGCTGTAATTCAGGTTCATGGGCAGGCAGAGAGCTCTGTGAGGAGGTCAGAAAGTAGCATCTTACCCCTGTCCAACAAACAAGAAAAGGGAATTGTGCCACAAAGGGCTTTACCCAGGGCAAAAATGGCATGGCAAGGAACAAATTCACTTCTCCTGTTTCAGTCTGGGCCCTACTTACTTTTCAACTCTTCCCTGCACTCAAAGTCAACAATAACACTGGGTTTTATTTTAAAAAATGGTACTTTGGATTAATCTGTATTTTAAATATATATTTTATGAACATAAAAATTTAAAGGATTAAAAATACTTTACGAGGGAGATTTTATTGGCCTTTGGTCCAATAAAAGCAGCTTTAAGGCTGCTGGTGCTTTGTGAAAACCTAGTCCTGGACTTTACCTGGCTTTTTCCTGGCAGAAGTTTAAATGGCATAAATAGCCATTAAATATAAGGTAAAAGTCTGGGACTGATTTAATTTCAATACAGAGGCAGATGGCAGAAGTTGTAGCTTGGTCTACAGCCAAACACTTCTTAGTGCAATTTAATCTCTTTTAAAAAAATTCCAAACATTCCTGCCTTTTGACAGTCCAAAATCTTAGGTTTTAAAAAAAACAAAAAAAAACCCAAAAAAACACAAAACAAAACCTATTTTTCACTTAGGAAAGCTAATCCTGAAGAAGTCATCAGGGAAGAATGATTTTCCGACATGATACGTAACAGCAGCCGAATCCAACCTCGCTTGGTGTCACATACCCACGTTCAGAAATCCTCATTATCAGGGTACGTCAGCTCTTACATTTTAAATATTTGACGTAAATGCAGTGAAGGTGATTCTAAATGATCCTACTGCCTTCCTGAAGTTTCTTAAATGCCAGGGGAAATGCTTATCCACTTATCCTGGCCCCAGACATTAAACTCTCAGAGCTCTGGAGCCTCCCGTGACGTGGGAGAAAACCCTGCGTGGCTTTATGCCAAGATGGCACAGGGAGTGCCTGCATGGCTGGCATTCCTGTGAGTGCCAGGGATTCTATTCCTTCCCTGCTGGGAACCACCCACGCCAGGAGGGAAGCGCTGAGGGAAAAATGCACATCAGGGCCCTGTGCTCTGCCCGCTGGGGAAAGGTGTATCTGGGATGTTCAGGAGCCAAGCTCAGTTCTGGGCCTCTTGCAGCTCCTCGGGGTGTGCTCTCTAGGGGAGCCCACACGACTCCCGCTGTGACTGCCTTCAAGAGTGAGCCGGGGCAGGCCAGGGCACAGCCAGGCATGTCAACAATCCCCACCTGATTTTTCTAACTAAAGCCTTCCTGTGGAGTGGGCACTTGCCACATCCATCCACCAGTGCTCTTTGTTTTCAAAGCCCAGCCCCAAACCAATCTCTGTTTAGACCCATTTAATAGCTCTGTTTGTTTAGAACGGAACACTTCAATTTGGAAACGCAGAGCAAACCTGTCTCCACAGCACGGTCTTCCACAGGGATAGTTTGCTGCAGCAGAAAGCCAGGCAAAAGCAGAGCAAAGGGCGTGAGAGTGGCAGCTTACCCACGCAGGGCCGGGCCGGGCCCTGGGCGCGGAATCCTCGCGGGCACACGCAGCGGTAGCTGCCGCGCGTGTTCTCGCACAGCTGGTTGTAGCGGCACTGGTGCGACCCCGACCGGCACTCGTCAACATCTGCAGCACACGGCAAGGGAACAGTCTCAGCTCTGCAACACCCCTGCTGCTGCTGGGGCAGGAAATTGGGGGGTTGCTCCAGCCCTGCCAGCATCTAAGAATAGGCTGGATGGGGCTTGGAGCAATATGGGATGGTGGATGGTGTCCCTGCCCGTGGCGAGGGGTAGAAATGGGTGATTTTTAAGGTTCCACTGGAACAAAAGCTTTGATAACACCTGCAACATCAGCTGTGCTTAAAAACCCTCCCTGATAAGCAGCAGGGACCTGTGATCTTGATTGAGAGCTTCTGAGCCAAACTCTTAAGAAATCATGCACACACATGGAGCAAAACATTTCAGCCAATGAATAACTGAGAGAAATCAAGGTGCCAACACAGAAAAGACACCAAGTGAAGTCTTACAAAGAACAGAGGAAAACTGTAGGTGGCAATACTGCTTTTAAATGTGGCAATTAAAAAAATTAAAATTAAATTACAATTAAATTTAATTAAAGAGCGGGCAATCTGCTTTTAATACCAAGTACAAAATAATTAAAGCACAGGTGATCCATAAGCGAAAACAAGTTGGTGCTTTAGCCTGTACAAATATTAATAACTGGAGATGGACAATCTTTGGGATTATTTTTAAAAATAAACATGATCATTGTCCCTGTGTTTCCCATAACCACACAGCGCATTAATGCTTCTACTCACCAATGCAAGTCCCATTCTCTGCTTTGGTCATTCCACTGGGACACAGATCAATGCACTTATAGCCACCACGGGTGTTCTTGCAGAGCTGATCAGGCCTGCACACGTTCTGCCTGCACTCATTGACATCTTATTCAAACAAAAGAAAAAGAAAAAAAAAAAAAGCAGGAACGAACTCAATTATGTAATGAAATTACCCTGTGTCCACACATTCAATCATTTCATGCACAGATCAGTCAGCCCAATTCTTGCTGCCTCTGGCTTTCGGTACTGCTTGACAAATTCCAAAACGTACATCAAGTCCATCATTCATAACAGCATTTTCTTTCATAAGAAAATAGAGCAACAAATAAATGTTGAACTCTCTCTGTTGGAAAGAGAGAACGGACATTCAGAATTTCATCCCTACCCACGCATTTTCTGCCCTTCAGCTGGAATCCTGGGTCACAGCCACAGTGGAAACTTCCTATGGTATTGAAGCAACGCTGATGGCAGGAGTTGGACTCTTGACACTCGTTAACATCTGTGGAACAACACAAATCCTTGACACCAGCGCTGGGAATTGCCCCATGGGCATTACCTGAGCAGGGTTTGGCTGAGTTCTGCTCAGGAGTTGCTGCTCTCCCATCTTTGTACAAGAAAATGCACACAGGACACAAACCAAAGAACACTAAGTTCTTCCCCGACGCGACTTTAAAAAACCCAAAACAAACCTATAGAGAAACCAACCCCCCAAAAATCCACAACCTCAAGAGTGAAAAGGAAGAGACAGGCTCTTGGAGGCAACTCCATGAGGCGAGTTTCAGGCGCAGGAGAGCTGAGGAGCCGCAGCCCTCGCCTACCTTGGCAGCTGAAGCCGTCGGGCGTCCTGCGGAAGCCGCTGGCGCAGCGCAGCACGCAGCGGAAGGAGCCGGGCAGGTTCTCGCAGTCCTGCCCCGCGGGGCAGCTGTGCCCCCCCAGAGCACACTCGTCGATGTCTGCAATGGGAAACGAGCTGCAAGCCCCCACAGCCAGCACTGGGCACTGGCCGAGCAGGGCCTCCAGCACGAGCAGCTACAAACACGTGGCTGCAACCACACTCGGCTGGGAAATAATTGGAATGCCACCAATAGATTGTGTTCTAACAATGAGAAAATGGCCTGAATGCAACCTCTCCTTAGCAATTTAAGTGCCTCTTAAGGCCTTTTAAATTATCTAAGGGGCATTTGTATCCAAGCTGTCCCCAGCAGCACCTTTCTTACCCTGACACGTTCTGCCATCAGCAGAGATGGTGAGGCCTTTGGGACAGGAGCAGTAGTAGGATCCCACAGCATTGTGACAGGTGTGGGAACAAGGATTTCCCACAGCACATTCATCTTCATCTGGAACAAAAATAAATGTTTGAAAAACCAGTGAGACTTCCCAAGAAACTACTCCAATCCGACCCTTCCCCAGAGGGGTGCAACTAGTAAAGCCCACAGGGCAAAACTAGACCTAACAATTCCCTTAATTTTCAACCTTTCAAGAGGTAAGGAACTAAGTCCACAAAATCATCTTCAGATGATTTCTCCCCTAAAACAACCCTGACTCTAGAGAGACAGCCAGGGCGCTCATGTGCTTCTCTCCACCTCCATCCCCAAGCAGGAACACATGGGCTCTTGTCTGAGGTGCCAGCTCATCCTTTCCTCCACACAGGTCACCCCAGTCCCTCACTGCTCTGCAGGCTCAGCAGAGCCTGAGGCTTGGTGTCCCTTCCCACCCAAAGCACTCCAGGACTCCGTGGTTAGACCCACCCGTGTCAGCCTTTACCTGAGCAATAGGGCCCAGAGGAGTCCAAAGCAAACCCCACAGGGCACTGGTTACTCCGATCCCCTGGAGGAGAAAGGAAGCACATGTCACTTGTGGATAAAAATATGGCCATATCATTACTTTAACAGTAAGGACTGCAGCCCTGCAATTTTACAATATTTACTATGTTTCAACACCAAAACAGAAACTTTTAAATCCAGCCTTTAGTGGTTTTTCTATTGTGGCACTAAAAGTCAGTATTGCACATCTTGTGCTGGTTTGAATAGCATTGAACAGTGTGTTTGGTGTGTGGGGGTCCCCTTGGAGTGAACTGCAAGTTCCATCCCAGCCTAATGCATCCTGGAAAGTTTCTTTTTGAAAGAATAGAGAGCATTCAGTTTTACTTCACATAAAAAGGAGGTAAACAGACCCAAACCAAACAAATCAGCACATCACAAATCTTAGGAGGTCACTGTAGAAGAACGCAACCGTGTACTACAAATTATAATGGAAAACTCAAGGAGAGACTCCTCAAAGTATTCACAGGGCTTTGGCTGCTTGAAAACTGGAATTTAAATACCAAAATTTTAAAATATCCCAAGCACCACTATCTTAACTGTTGGAAGAAATAAATGCAAGTTCAGTAAAGGCTTAGCCAGGTCTAATCACAGGCATATCTTGACCTGGAGACTCCCTTTTTTCAGATCTCTTTTTAAATTAGAAAAGAAAATGTATTTGGTTTTTTAATTGTACAATGAGTCCCTAGTCTGGCAAGTGGAAAAACCCTTTTTTTTAACTTAATTTTCAATGATGTTACTGAAAAGAAGGACTGAGACAGGCAATCCCTCCTCTGTTACTCGCAAACCAGGGCAATTTCTCTACTATGTAAAAAAAAGTCCAAATATAATTTAAAAAAAAAAAATTGCTCATTTATTAGAGTTGCTCAAAGGAAAATCTGCTCACGCAAATCCATGCCTGTCCCCTTTGGTCACTCAGGTTCATAAAAGCCAGCAATGCTAACTAGTAGTTAATTTATGGGTACACCAACAAGACTTTTAGGTGCTGGGATCTACACTATAGCTGCCCAAGTTCCACAGAATTTCCTTCTGAGCCTACACTGAATTCTAGGAAGAGAAGATCCTCTTTCCCCACTGATTTCTGGGAAGGCCTAGAACGGTACCTTTCGCAATGGAAGCCTGGATTTGGAAAGCCACGGCCTCCTCCAGCGGGTTGTACTCGGCTGTGATGGAGGCGGCGCGCAGCGTCTGCACCAGGAAGGGCATCCTGCCCTTGGTGGGGTCGTAGGTGATGGTGTGGTTCCAGGTGTAGGGAACGCTGACCCCGTCGGCCGTGAAGAGGCGCGTGGAGTGCGCGTGCAGCTGCCCGGGGCCCGTCTGGATGTAGTCCTCGGTGTAATCCTGCGACAGAACCCCCGCCCGTCAGCTCTCCCACAGCAGCACTGCCCGCTGCTGCAGAGCTGTGAGATGAGCTGGGAGAAAGGGGCTTCTCTTAGCTGCTCAACACACACGGGCCCTTTTCACTCTTATTTTAATCGCTGAATTACTCCCTGGTCTATGACTTTAAAAAACGATACAGATGGATGTACTGAGGATCCTGATGATGGATTTCTAAAAAACATCCTACTCCTCAATAAGAATATTCTGAAGTCTAACTATTTGGCTTTTATCCGAAGTCAGATGCTGACAAATGTGCTAAATAAATAAGCAATAGAGAAAAACTCTGCCACTGAAGGGGGGAATAAATACTACATATTGCAGTTTTCCTAAAGATCAACAACTTTGGGTATATTTATTGCATGGTAGGATTAATACTGGTTACCTACTACTAATTACTAAGTCAGAGAGGTTAAAGATGCACCTTCATAGCTCTGCCCAAAGCAACACTGACATACCAGCCTATCAACAACTGCCCTGAAAACCCTCCCTCAACACTACCTGCCAGCATCTCAAACTCTTGAAAACTTTCTGCTTTCAAAGGCAACACCAGCATCGTCAGTTCAACTGGGCCCAAAAGCAGTCACATACAGTACAGCACGTTTCGGAACTCAGGGCTTCCTGCTTTCCTTTAGGCGAGAGAAGTACACAGGGGTGGTACGTGGAGCAGCTTTACCTTGACACTGACATCAGCCACCGACTGGAGCTGTAGCACGTGGCCGCTCACAACAACATCCAGCAGCAGGGCCCCGTCCGCGTCCAGGCCCCGGGCAACGTGCGTCATGCGCAGGATCTCACCTGGCAGGTCAAGAGCACACTGATCCGTCACACATCCCAAACACAGACTCCCGACAGCCACGTGCAATCCCAACTGGAGTCCCTTGAGCAGTTATTTATACTTAGGTTTTGTAAGGTGTACCGTGCCCGTGAGAAAAAACGTGACACATTTCAAACTGCAGCTCTGAAAAGTGGAATGAAGCCTCAGAAGGCCAGAGTCGGTCTGAAAATATTAGTGCAACCGTGAGACCCAAATTTCAGCAATCTCTGCTGTCTTTTCAGAAACACAGCATCTGTCTGGCTTACTGGACACAGAAAAAGCTGCTCTGTCCCAGGGAACTCACCAGTTGCAAATTCCACTTGTGTTTCTCTCTTGAAGACAGCGTCGGTGAGTGTAAACCCATTCATTGCTTCCCCGATTTCTTTGGCAGTTGTCCAATAAACTGGGCTGAGTATGGACACAAGCTTCCTCATTGCTGGGCCTGAAGGAAGCACCACAGAAAATCAGGTAGCTTTGATCTCATCACAGACCCATATGCACAGTAGCTGAATATGAAGACCTAGAACTAGTGTAACTCTTGAGATTTAAATCAGAAGACCAATAGGTATTGTTGTATTCAGAGAAAAAATTGCTCAGAGTTGAAGAGGCCTACCAAGGGTGTGAGGGACGTTGGTGATCTTTGCCTGTATCACTCTGGTGTCAGAATCCGGGCTGTCCATTACTGTGGCATTCAGGAAAGCAATCCCAAATTCCACGTCATTGATATTGCCAATGATGCTGCCCCTGGCACGTGCAGGCCCACCTGTGCAGAGGACGGGGAAGAGGCAAAACACAACCCCATGTGATATGTGCTGTTGGGTATTTTAGGGGAGAGAGAACTGAGCTTAAGTTGCAAGGCAGATTTAAACCCCAAAATATTAAATTACCCAATCAACTGGCCAAGATGAGAGATAGCACCACTGAAATCAGGAGTGCCACAGGCTTTCACCACACTGTCACTGCACGCAGACTGTGAATACTCACCAGGACACGCTTGGGTGTTGCACCTGGATATCTGGGAGGAGTCCCCAGGGCAAGGACGGCCGCGATTTAACGGGGCTGGGTTGCTGCACAGGCGCACCCGGGTCTGCTCTCCTCCTCCACAAGAAGCAGAGCACTGGCTCCACGACTGCCACTGCCCCCAGTTTCCATCTACTGCAGAACAAAGAAAGCAATTTTTCAATTTAAATGCTTCAGGCTGCTTCTGTTATGTTGAAGTCAATTTATTCCTGGAGGAACCAGGGAAGGAATAGCTCAAAGGACAACAAAGCCATTGTAATGGGCAGGTGTGAACACTCCTGCTGTCAGAAACGCAGAGTCCCAGAATGGTTTGGGTTGGAAGGGACCTTTAAAGCTCATCCCATCCCAAGCCCTACCATAAGCAGGGGACACCTTCCACTAGCTCAGGCTGATCCAAGCCCTATCCAACCTGGCCTTGGACACTTCTGTGGGTGCTCTTACATTCCTTATGTGGTGTATAGCCTGATGCCTTGCAGGGAAAGCTGCATTCCATTCCTGCTGCTGCTCTGAGCACTGACCTGGGCACAGGTCCGTGCTGCACCTCTGGATCTGCACATCAGCCCCAGCACAGGCCCTGCCGCCGCTGGCCGGGCGGGGGTTGTCGCAGCTCCGGTACCGCCGTGTCTGGCCCCCGCCGCACGTCCGACTGCAAGCTCCCCAACTGCTCCACGGGCTCCAGTTGCCATGAACTGTCAGAGTAAGTCAGATTTGATCTTTCTCGGGGATTTAAAATCAGAATCTAGGAATACTTTTTCAGTCTAGGAAAATACTTTTGTTGGAGAGTAGCTTCCTAATTATTTTTTCCCCCAAAGGAAAGAACCAAACCCAAAGATGAGTGGGAAAACAGCCCAACCTAGAACACTTACCTGGGCAAGGATCACTGTTGCAAAAATCCATTTGTATGTCACTCCCCTCACACTTGTGTCCCCCGAACTGCGGGGCTGGGTCGGAGCAGTGGCGCGTCCTCTGCCTGCTGCCTCCTCCGCAGGACACGCTGCAGGCACTCCAGCTACTCCACAGGGACCATTTCCCATCCACTGGGGAGAGAGGCATGCCAATTACAGCCTCTGGCTCCAGGAGTAACAGCACAGCAGCGCTGCACCGCAGAAAACTGAACATGGATGTCACTGACTCTCTACAGTATCTCAGCTACTCGGGGATTTCTGCCCAGGGACCTGGGGGTGCAGGTGGGTGAGAGCTGGACCAGCCCTGGCCATGTGAGGTGGGACCTGGAGCTGCTGGAGACAGTCCAGAGGAGGCCCCAGAGCTGCCCCCTTTCTGCTCTGGATCCAGCCTGGGAGAGTTGGGGGTGTTCAACTGGAGAAGAGAAGGCTCCAGGGAAACCTCAGAGGCCCCTGCAGTGTCTAAAGGGGCTCCAGGAGAGCTGGAGAGGGACAGGACAAGGGGGAACGGTTTTCCACTGCTAGAGAGCAGGGTTAGATGGGATATTGGGAAGGAATTGTTCCCTGTGAGGGTGGGGAGGTCCTGGCTCAGGGTGCCCAGAGAAGCTGTGGCTGCCCTTGGATCACTGGAAGGGTCCAAGGACAGGCTAGATGGGGCTGGGAGCACTGGG
>VWZN01006639.1:264933-397715 GCA_013396955.1 Regulus satrapa
GATCCCCTCACTGCCCCAGAAGGGACAGTGGGACAGCCCGGAAGGGACAGTGGGACACCCCGATCCCCTCACTGCCCCAGCAGGGATAGTGGGACACCCCGATCCCCTCACGGTCCCAGAAGGGACAGTGGGACACCCCAAATCCCCCCACACTGCCCCAGAACAGACACACACCTGGGATATCCCAGATTTCCCACAAAACACCATGAAAAGGGGCCCAAACAATCAGCCCTTTGACAAGCAGAGATTGACTCTTTGCTTTCTGTTTTTTGACTACATCACCTCACCACCATCGTGGAACATCAGAACTGAACACTTAATCAAATCTGGAGTTTCCCAATTCCCTGAGTAGGATGGATGCCTGAGCAGGGCCAAGGCAGCCTGGCTAACAGCTGCCAGAGAACAGCAGCCAGAGCTGATTTTCCTCCAAGACCTAGAGAAATTAGTCTCAGGCCCACAGACGGGTATTTGGAACCACAGTGGAAGCAGAGCCAGGGAAAAATGGAAAAAATCAAACATTGCAAATTGTACAGAAGGGAACATGTCGGTGGCAAAGGCTCTGACTAAACTACAACCTGTCAAATGTGGGAAATACTCATGGGACAGGAAAGAAACCTGAACATTCAGGTAGTTGGAAGAAAAAAAGTGTCTAAAAATTATAACAGAGGAAAATACACAGAGAAAATCTTAAATAATTAACAATCATTTTTACATAGCTTTATAAATTGTTGGTAGTTTGGGTTTGGTTCTTATTTTAACTGGCTTTGCAAGATAGGTTTAGAGTAGAGAGAATTTACTCTTTGAGGATGTGGGTAAGTACTACAATACAAATTAATATTTTTACTGGTATAAAAAAAAATTGCTGAGATTTCCTACACTTACTTTTGTGATTCCTGTTTCTAAGAACTCATGCCATTCAATCAAAATTTTTAAAAAATTCATTAACAACTAAAACTAAGCTGAGGTAACTTGGGCCTGGAGAAACAAAGAGACCTGTATGTGAAATCCCTCATGCAAATAAGGTTAAATTACTCTTCTCTTACCTGGGCAAGGCCTAAGATTGCACATGACTGAGTCCAGAGCACTGCCCTCACAGGGCTTCCCTCCATGTTGAGCTGGGGGGTTACTGCAGGTCCTGCTCCTTGTCCTGTTCCCTTGGCCACAGCTCCTTGAACATTCTTCCCAGAGCCCCCACTCCGACCAGCTCCCATCCACTGAGGACCAGAAAAGCCCAGTTTCCATTAAATAATATTCTTGCGGTATTTATTGAAATTTCCTCTTTCTTTCCAAAATTAAGTAAAACTACTTAGAAAAATTAATCTGCCATGAAGATCCATGGTAATAATAGTTCATTGTTTGGGCACTTAATACAAGGCACACAATCAATTTATAGTGGCTTTTCAGTACTTAAACAAGGTTTACAAAATAGAGAGAGGGAGACTTAGATGGGCAGGCATGGGGAAAAGGCTTTAAACTAAGAGAAGAGAGATTTAGATTAGGTATTTGCAATGAATTATTCCCTGTGAGGATGGGCAGGCCCTGCACAGGGTGCCCAGAGAAGCTGTGACTGCTCTGGATCCCTGGCAGTGTCCAAGGCCAGGCTGGACGGGGTTTGGAGCACCCTGGGCCAGCGGGAGGTGTCCCTGCCCATGGCAGGGGTGTCACCAGATGCTCTGTAAGGTCCCTCCACCCCAGCCCCGTGGGAGCGCAGCAGTACCTGGGCAGGGCTGGCGGTGGCAGCTGCGGCGCTCGCTGTGGGGCCCCTGGCAGCCGCGGCCCCCGTTGGCCGGCACGGGGCTGTCGCACTGCCGGACGCGCTCCTGCACGCCCCGGCCACAGGTGACGCTGCACGCCTGCCATTCCAGCCAGCTGGAGAAGCCACCGTGCACTGCAACAGGAGCAGGGATGCTGCTGGGCGCTGCTGGTGCCTACAGCTCCCTTAGAAGGAAAAACTGCACCTCCCGACCCTTGGAAATCCATCGCACTTCACGTCATTACTGTGCAAAAATCTATTACCATCGTTTGAAAACAATTACTGCATATGCTCCTAAAAGCTTTTCTTTAGAGGCACAGCTCAGTTATGACATGCTCTGATAGGATCTGGGTCAAGATCCTTTAATTCTAATTTTGTCTCTCACCTTTCACAGCTTCTGTCCCTCCCACCTGGACGAGTATAATAGAATAAAATTCAACAGAAAGGAATCCCACTGACACTTCAGACTACCTTAGTCCTAATGCCTATAAAAAGGTAAGATCAAATATCCCTAAAATGTTGGCAAGATTAAACCCTGACCGCATTTGATCCAGATTAACGCCGTCATTCCCAGCTTCAAACGTTTTGTCACCCACCCTGCACCGTCAGGGGTACGGCGACGAGGACGGATCCCAGGAGATTCCTGGCTACACACTGGTACTCCGAGGTGTCCTCCCTGCGCAGCGCGGCGATGCGCAGCGAGCCGTTGGGCAGCAGGGTCACTCTGTCATCGCCCAGCACGGGCTGGCCCTGCCGGGACCAGCCGATGGCAGGAGGGGGCTCTCCCCCGGCCTGGCAGTCCAGCACCGCCGTGGCACCGGCTTCCAGCACGGTCCCCACCGGTTCCACAGTGATGACTGGGGGGCCTGGAAGAGAAAGGGTTCTTGGGGCAGCAACACACGGGCAAAGGCTTGATTTAGTATTATAGCGAGTGCAGAGGTATCCTGAGTCAGATGACTTTGACTAAAAATTGCTTATTCCCCCCGTTGGCAAAATAGAAACACAGAATCCTTAAGGTTGGAAAAGACCTTTCAGATCATCATCAAGTCCAACCATCAACCCAGCAGCCCCACCGATGTTCACCCCTAAACCATGTCCCCAAGTGCCACCAAACAGACACACGTTACAATGCCAACAATAAGCCGGTTTGAACAAGCAGCCATCTGAGGACTACAGCAGAGATTAAGGCCCAGCTGTAAGAGCATGTGCTCTTCTTTATTGCTGAAATGGGTTGTTTTTCATAAAACCCACAGGAAGATGTTATTACTCGTGTCCAGAGACAACTGAGGGGTAAGGAACAGACCCACAATGCTTGCAGCTACAGTAGGAAGGGGGTGTTAAGAAATTATCCCACCAGGAAAGAAAAACTCTAACGCGTTCTTTTTGCCCAAACTAAAATATTGTGATTGAGAATAAGGATTCACCTCATATAAGTGGAGAGTCTAGTTTGTTCTAGCTGTATTGAGTGAACTAAGAGAAACAGGCCCTTTCAGAGAGTGATTCAAGTTCATTCCACACTGGTTTCTATAATGCGGCTCAACCACCCTTTACATCCCTCTCTGACCTCAATCACAGCTTAGACCAAACTCTCATATATTCATGATGAAAGATGCCCAGAGAAGCTCTTGGCTGCCTCATCCCTGGAAGCGTTCAAGGAGCAACTCTGGTGGAAGGTGTCCCTGCCCACTGCAGGTGATCTTTAAAGTCCCTTCCACCCCAAGCCCTTTCACGATTCCATGGAAGAGGAGATGAATCCAAACCTCCAGGGCAGTGCCCAACCTGAAACACTCCCCCGGGAGCTGCCTGCACGTTCTCACAGACAGGTTTTCACTCTCCTAAGGGGCATTAGGCCTCCTTTGACCTTACTCTGCAGGGTCAGTGTCAGGCTGCGCTCCACCACGCCCACATCATTGGTCGCCACGCACTTGTAGTCGCCAGCATCTTCATTCTGAGGAACAAAACAGGGGCTCAGCCTACAGGGCCCCTCCTGGCAGAGAATTTTAACACCAATTCAAAATGCAAACATGGGTACATGGGGAAAAATTGGGGCCTTTCTGTTCAGATTAGGAATTTAGATTTTTGAATGAGGGATTTGCATATGGGGAATGGAATTGCTTTTCAGGTGACCTGTAGAAGCCAGGCTCTCTTATGGTCAGGAACAAAGGTCCCATTTAACTGGTCATGACCACGATCTCACACCAACCATGAGGATGTGAATTCAGTCCTTCTGACAAGCAGGGAGAACTCTGGATCGCTTGGGGATTTTTGCCTCAATAATTTGAATCTAATTCTAGTCAGAATTAAAACATTTGTTAAAGGCAAAAGCAAAAAAGGATACATGTCTGGCCTGACTCTTTCCAACTGATATGATCAGGAATTCCTTTATCAACAAAGTTCAAGGCAGACACTCACAGTACAGGGGCAGGACTCACCACGGTGCCATAGATAGCAAGGGAACCGTTGACAAGCTGTCGGATCCTGTTGCTAATCTGAACTCCCACTCCTTTTCTGCTCCACTGGATGGTTGGAGGGGGATCTCCCCTGACTTCACAATTCAACATGGCATTACCACCCAAGGGCTCAATTCGGCTGGAGTGATGATCTCCTTTGAAGACTGGAGGCTCTGAAAAAACAAGGGATGGCAGAGAAATAGCAGAGCCAAAATAAAATGCCCCTAATGAGAACTGCTGGCAAGGATCACTCACCTTTGACTTTCTGAAGGGGGAATTTCAGCCTATTTGGATTTTTCCCATTTAGCCATCAGCAAGGTATTAAATACTAGGGAGAATGGCTTTAAAATGACAGCAGGCAGGTTCAAATTGGATATTAGGGAGAAATTCTTCCCCTAAGGGAAGGTGAGGGTGAGGAGGCCCTGGCACAGGGTGCCCAGAGAAGCTGTGGTTGCCCCTGGATCCCTGGAAATGTCCAAGCTCAGGCTGGATGGGGCTTGGAGCACCCTGGGCTAATGGAAGGTGTCCCATGGCAGCGGGTGGCACTGGATGAGTTTTAAAGTCCCTTCCCACCTATCCCATTCTGACTCCACTATCCAAAGCCAGTGGTCACATGGAGCTGTCCAGCAACAACCACAACTCTGGATTTCATGTACCTTTGACATACACGAAGCCAATGGCCTTGATGGAGCCCACTGTGTTCTCTGCAGAGCACACGTAGGTGCCAGAGTCCTCCTTGGACACCCTCTCGATGAGCAGCTCACTGTGCCCGTTGACATCGTCGTACTGTGCTGGAGGAGAGCAGGGAAAGGGTCATTCCAGGGACTGAGATGGACACAGCTCATAGGAGTGTCTGCATCTGTGCACTCCCAGCAGCACAGCTGTGGGGTCTTGTGCATCCCTGAGACACTCCAGGAATGCACAGAATGTCATTGCTTCGACGTTTGCCCTCATGCATTCAACTGCCTCGTAATTCCGAACATCAGTTGCTGGAGTAAATACCACTAGATAAGAATGTTTTTAATGTGCTACATTATTGGCTACAGAAGAGGGACTGTTTTTAATTACCTTCCTCACAGCTTTGTCTCAGAGGCACTTCAATTACATATAATGAAATTAACACTGAAGATATTTCTCACACAATCTTCAGCAGTTTATTCCAGCTAGATTTTTTTTCTTCCCTGCTCTAAACTGCAATGCTGCCCCAGGGAAAGAAATCTGCAGCCAAACGGCCATCAGGGACCCACCTGGAATGATGTTATTGTTGAAGGTCCACGTTATTCTGGGCACAGGTATCCCAGTTGCTCTGCAGGTTAACCTGAGCTGTTCTCCTTTGGTCAAGGCTACATCTCCAGGCAGTTCAGTGAAAGCTGGGAGCACGTGAACTGTCAGGGTGACCGTGTGCGTGTCCTCCCCAGCAGCATTGGTGGCAATGCAGGTGTAACTGCCAGAGTCTTCAGGCTGAAAGGAAACATGGTGCGGAAATTCCAGCTGGGATATATCCTACAGCACATACCACTCGTGTCAGCAAGAGAGCCTTGAAAGGCTTGGAACATGCGCTCAGCAGAAATGCTCAGCTGAGTTCCTCCACTTCCCTAAATCTGAAGGATGACTAACACTTTTTACCCTTCCCGAGGATTTACCACTACAAATTCTTCATAGATTTTACTCTCCAGTGGAAAATGAAACTTGTATAATGATTTTGGAACATTAAGAACAAGAAGTCAAAATAAAACAATGACTAACCCAGAAGTCGATCTTATCACTGCCAAATGTGCCCACTAATAACTTAGATTTAGGGAACTTACCACAACGCTGTCCAAAATGAGGTCTCCACCAGGCACAGTCTGGTATTTTCCCACTGTGTCTTGTAACAATGTGTTGTCCTTCCTCCAGTTAATTGCTGGCGTTGGGATCCCCTCAGCCACACAGGACAGAACAGCCTGGGAGCTCTCCGTGACCGTGTACTGCGTATCCGTGCTGCGGATCCTGGGTGGAACTGTGGAGAGGCCATTAAAAACATTTCCTCTGGGTATTATCCAAGCACAATAATACTGGACTGAAGATAACCCCTGCCTGGACCTTCAGGACTGTCCATCTCCATCAGTGACTGCGTGCCAAAATTCAAGCAGCTGGCCAGTATTACAGCTTAATAACACTCTCCTGGCATCAAGTAGCACAACTTTCCTTGACTCCTCCTGTTCATCCCTAGCTCCTTACTCTCTGTGGGGGTCACACTGGTAAGGCACATCATTTCCCCACCATTCCATTCACATGGAATCACAGGACGGTTTGGGCTGGAAGGAACCTTACAGCCCATCTCATTCCAACTCCCCCCTGTGCACCCGGACAACTTTGACTATCCCAGGCTGTTCCGAGCCCCACCCAACCTGGCCCTGGACACTTGCAGGGACGGGGAGCCCTCAGGCTGTCTGGAGCAGCCGTTGCAGCGCCCGCTCCTGCCGGGAAGGGCTCCTTACCGCGCACGGCGAGCTCCGCGCGGGAGCTGCTGGATCCCGCGGGATTTGCCGCCGTGCAGGTGTAGCGGCCGCTGTCCCCGGGCTGCACAAACAGGATCTGCAGAGCTCCCGTGCTCAGGATCCTCCTCCGCATGGACTCCGTTATCTGCTGCCCATCCTTGTGCCAGCTGATCTCTGGCTCGGGGTAGCCTTTAGCCTCACACTGCAGCGTGACAGACTGATCAACGGCAACGACGTACTCCTCCACATGGGACTTGATAACAGGAGGAACTGAAAGGAACAAAGGCAATTATTAAAAGAATTAGATGCTGCAAGAAGCAAGGAACTCTTTATTTCTTGGTGAAAATAACCCTAAAAGCATATCCCAGAGTAGACAATGAACTAAAGGGAATAAACCTCCTGGGCTCTGTTCAGCATTGCATCACACATGAGAGCACTAGGTCCCTTTCTATTGCTCAGAACTGTGTTTAGACCAAGAGAAGGAGTTTAAAAGGTGATTTACCTTGAACTTTCAGCTTGATCTTCCCCAGAGCAGTGCCAGCTGGATTCTGAGCAACACACATGTAAGTGCCAGCATCTTCCACAGCTGCTCTGGCAATCTGCAAACTGCCACTTGGCTGGACCGTGTAACTGTTCCCTAAAACAAATACATTCGAAGGATGACACTTCTGGTTTGGTGTTTGGTTTTAAATGAACGGAGAGGAGAAACCCAAGTTTCAGAAAAGAAAATGGGTGTCTATGTCATGGGAGCAAGCAGGGTCCCAGGCTTTGGGAGGATACCTGTGGTGATGATGTTGATTCCCTCCTTCTGCCACGTGATCACGGGCTGAGGAGTGCCCGTGGCCTCACAGGGCAGCACAATGGGATTGTTCACAATGACATCCAATGCCCCTGGCTGGGCCTGGATAACGGGTGGCTCTGTGGAAGGAAAGAAAAAGGGAAAAGCATAACGTTCGAGGCTAGGAAAATACAGAAGAGCAGTAAAATTGTACAGCCTGAGCAGGCTGAAGATGCAATGCTGGCTGCCAGAACAGCCTTGCCCATCAGCCTCCAGCTTACCCTGCACGTGCAGAGTGACGTGCCTGTGGGCTGAGCCCGCGGCATTCCGGGCCACGCAGGTGTACCTGCCCCCATGGGCCAGCTGGGCAGAGGAGATCTCCACAGCTCCTGGGGCAGAGAGAGCACCACAACATGCAGAGCATCCTCGAGGCACACACAGGTGCTTCCTTACAGCATCCCTCATTTCATTCCAAGCCATCAGAGAGGGGATCTTTGGGGGATTGTTTGCATTTGCATAATTCATTACTTATGGATGTGCATGAGTGCACTGATTTCCAGCAGCACATTACCTGAAGAGAGAATTCTGTAGCCATCTCCTCTGGGAAGCAACTTGATGCCATTTTTGGTCCAATGAACTGAGGGGACAGGAACACCAGAGGCAGTGCAGGAAACCACGACTGGAGACATCTTTGTTACCAGGAGCTCTGTGGCTTCATCTGCTATGGATGGGGGCACTGAAAATCAAGAGGCAAAGGTTACTTTCCCACGTTCATTTGTTATAAATGCTTTGAAATACCAGAGACTTATGGGTATCAGTATCAAAGAAGAATGAAATAAACTCTCATCTCAACATTGGAACACCCCAGAGAAGTTTTGGGTGTCACACAAATGTAATAGCAATATCCCCTCTACCTTGAACTGTGAGATCAATTGCCCTTTGATCTTCTCCTGCATCATTTGACACAGAGCACTCATAGACAGCAGTGTCATCCACAGTGGGAGAAATGATTACTAAGGAGCCTGAAGACAGAAGTCTGAACAAAGAAAAAAGAAAGTAAAAGCCATTGAAATACTTCTTTCCTTCTCAGGTAATCAGTCCACTTAATTTGCTGGCTAGGCAAGGTAATGTTTAAGCACAGATAGATTTTTCAAGTGCCAAAATCACCCCTGAAAACTTGAAACCCACACTGAAAAAGGCAACACCTCTCACCTGTATGTATTCTGGTTCTGGTCAACGCTAAGCAGATGCCCATTCTTTTTCCAGCTAACTGCTGGTTTGGGAATTCCAGTGGCTTCACAAGGCAAAGTGGTTTGCACATTTACAGTAACTGTGATATTTGTCTGCCCAGGAGCAATAGTCGGAGGAACTAAGGACAAACAAATCCTAATTATTTAGAATAATTATATATATACATTTCTCCCCTTGGTTTTTTTTTTTTTTTGTTTAACCAGAGCAGCTAAGAGGGGGCTGAGCTGCAGCTGCCCCTGTGGGTTGAGCAGCAGCGCCAGGCCTTACCGAGGACATGCAGGTCGGTGCGCTGGCGCGCGCTGCCCGCAGCGTTGGTGGCCATGCACACGTATCTGCCCGTGTCAGCCACCTGGGCCCTGGGGATGTGCAGGGAACCATCCAACAGCACCGAGTACCTGCAACAGAGCAAAGGGGGCTGCCCACCACCCATCCACAGGGCACCCTGGCAGGGCAGAGGAAGAGGTGACTCAGGGGACACAACCGACGGCCTAAATGAAGCAGGCGCTCATTGCGGCACAGTTTTCTCACTTATTTCACTCTTTCCCAGCGCAACCATTTCCCAAAGAAATGATGAAATCTGGCTGACGTGGTGATTTCACATAAATGATACTGGATTTACAGAAAACAGCCAACCTCCTTTTTTCATGGTTTCTCGTTTAACCTTGAAAAAAAACTTAATTAACTCCTGTTCTTTTTCTTTGCAATATAACAGAATTCCTTAGCATTTTCACAGTTCTAGAAAATACCAAACTACTTCCTTATAAAACAGGAGACCGTTTATTATTTGCTATAATAAAAGCTGGTACTAGAACATTTATAAAAAGTTTCATGTATTAGAAAATACAGCATAGCTTCTGGTGTGCATGAAATTGGTTGGCTTCATCCCAAAACTGTGTATATATAAAAATTTAAAGATCTTTCACATTTACTGTTCAAAATATCAAATATCAGAATAGTAATTATTATATTTGGTTGTCAAAGGAATTTTTTTTTTTATCCTTAACAACAAAAAAGGTGAAACCTTTGGTGCTGCTACTTTTCTCTAGAATGATTTCATGTCTAATTAAGTTTCTGTAATAAATACATGCTTAAGTAGCAGTGAAAAATACTTATGCTAAATTCTGGGCAATACCTGGAACTATTTCCAGTAAAAACAGCCCCATCCTTCCTCCAGGTGATCCTGGGGGCTGGGACTCCTTCTGCAGCACACTCGAGCAGGGCAGAGGTGTTGATGTGCACCAGGGCGGTCTGGGGGCTGCTCCGGATCATGGGAGCCACTGCAAGGGAGAAGTGCCGATGACACAAAGAACTGTGCTGATGATACATTGCAATGCAATGACTGAAACTGAACACATGAAAAGAGGTGCAGCAGTAGCTATGGGTTCACTGCAAAGACAGAAACGAGTTTCTTACCATTTTGGGTGACGGTAATTGCCAAGGTGCAGCAGGGAAGAAGAAAGAAAGTTTGGCTGAAATGCATTGCAAAAGGCAGCTCTGCAAGTTACTGCAAAGGGTATCACTGAGCTAAAACAGCGGGAGTTCAGCACAGGGAGTTTGGCAAGCTAAGGCTGTAAGGATATCCTTGCTTCCTGATTACACACTAAGGAGAAAAAAGGACTTTAGCTGGACCAAGTAAGGCCAGTGACTGGGGGCACAGTGTAAGGCAGGGCCCATGTGACTGGGCTGAAAACAGAAAACGGGGAAAACGTTCCTTCCATTCACCTGAGTGCGAGAGTAGAATAGCTTCTCATCAGACTAGAGGTGAGAAAATAGAAAGGTTTAAAATGGAGATCAGAGCTATGGTAGCACAGGACAAGTATCAAGCATAAGGCCCCACAAGCCCTGTCCTCTCCAGGCGCACAGAAGCTGCCACAGCTCTCAAGTAACCCGTCAAGCCAGTTGTGAAACCTTGTCCCCAAGGTGCCAGTCAAATGCTTCAAAGAATTGCTCTGGATTTCTCCAGGAGCACTTGTCAGTGCTGGATATGGGTGTTCACTTGGGATGTATCCTGACTCCGTGGCAGGATGATGGCTAGATGTAGCTCTGCTTGCAGGAAGCACAGACACATGGAGAGGGAGCCGTGCCAAATGCCCAGCAGGTCCCTTAGTCTGGGGGCCAGCTGTGGGCTCAGCAGTGGGACGTGAGGCCAGGCACATGGCCCTGCAGTTTGGGCACGGCCTGAGTGGCCAACACACCACAGTGCTCAGTCCCTGCTGCCCGAACCCCTGCAGACAGGCCGTGCGAAGCACAAGCCGCCCGAGGCCGCCCCGCGACCTTACCGTGCACCGCCAGCAGGAACTCCCTGGTGGTTTCCCCTGCCACGTTCCTGGCCACACAGGTGTATCTGCCACTGTCCCCCAGCTCGGCGTTGTTGATCTGCAGGTACCTCCCGCTGGACAGGATCCGCAGCCGGGGCCCTCCCTGCGGGCACACACAGACACAGGCAGGGTTTAGAGAGGCCCTGCTGGCCTCTCCTGAGCACAGAGCATCCTCACACTGCACAGCAATAGAAGCCAGGAGAGAAGGGCACCGATAAACCAGGGACTGAACTCACTGCTGCCTGTACAGCCCTGAAGGGAAGAGGGTAAAGAAAGCTTTTAAAATGTAGCCTTGCTTACTGGTCCTCCATTGAAACCCCTTGTGCCTGAAGGAGGCACCTGTGACAGGGCCCAAGGGCTTTGGAGATTTTATGGAAAGGGGCTCCTAACAGCACGTGATTAATTTCATTTATCTTGTTATCTACACACTACAGGCAGAAGGAATCAAAGTTTCTCTGCACGGTTCTTACAGCAGCCCAGTCTGGCTCAGCTGGGAGGCAGCACAGGTTTAGCCAGCTCAGTTCACCAGCCAGCAGTTCTGAGCACAGGGCTGCCCCTCTTCCCAGTTCCTCCACAGCCCCTGCCAGGAGTTCAGTGAGAGCTTTACCAAACCCAGCCTGGGCTGTGTCTGCATCAACCACTGACGGCAACATCAGCTACGAGTGCTCAGAGACCTGACTGGATAAAAAACATCAGGAAAAAGAGCAGAAACTTAGCTTTTCCAGAATGTGCTAGCCACCCTCTGGATGGAACTGAAAGCTGACATTCCCATCTAGTCTTCTGGTTAGAGGGTCTGAGAAGGGCACCTCAGGAGAGATGAAACTCCTCTGGTTCTGCACTAGCACCCTGGTACTCTGCTCTCACACCAGGCAGCAACTCCAAGGCTGCAGTGCAGGGCAAGAGCTCTCAGGTGACACAATTCAGCACCAGGGTGGGTTATTGACAGATTTTGGGCAATTGCTAGCATTTCCTGTTGAGAACACAACCTGTGTAATGGTTTCTAAACACAGATTAGAAGACAGGAGATGAAGCTATAACTTAATCCTTAGGCTCTACTCAAAGCTAGCCAAAAAACTCATGTTGGAAAAAAAATACAAACTCAGCAAATCTTTTAGTGTTGGAAAAAAGCCAGGATAGGCTAGGAGGCTCCTATTCTTTTCTTAACCTTCAATGTGCATTTCCAGAATCCCTCAAGAGTGCCATGAGTTCAAAGCTGCTGGAGGCCAGATCTTTCCATAGATCTGCTGCTAGAGAAGGTGACATTGAGCGATTCCATCACTCAGCACAAAGAGATGTACTGGGGCAGGCCTCACCTCCAAATCTGCCCAGCAGAAACAACAAAATTAGGAGGAATGACAACCCCCACAACAAAGCTCCTTCACAAAACCAGTGATATTTAAATTGAAACGGCACTGCAGGCTGGGAACTGCCTTTCTCCAGCCCTCTCTTGTCACTGGGACACTTCCACTTTTCCAGGCAAGGATCTCCTCACCTCTCTTCCCACACCCAAGGGCACTGATTTCCAGCTAGTCAGCTTTTACATTTCTTTGGGGTTGAGAAAGCAACTGGGCATTGGGAAGGACACTGATTTCTCCTGATGTCTAGAATATGAGCTCATGAGTGCTGAGGCCGTGGCACATGGTATCCAGAGAAGCTGTGGCTGCCCCTGGATCCCTGGGAATGTCCAAGGCCAGGCTGGATGAGGCTTGGAGCAACCTGTGACAGTGGGAAGTGCCCCTGCTCATGGCAGAGGGCGGCACTGGATGGGCTTTGAAGTCCCAAGAAGCTTCAGACCTCACATTCTGACATGAGTTCATGAGGCAGGAGGAGAACTAACAGTGCAAAGATAATTCCCAGGTTACCAGCTGAGCACCTCTGGCTTTCACAGTGTTCCTCTAACTTCAACTAATAACTGAACTTCAATGTTCAGTTGAAAAGGACCTGATTTGTGAGTGGTCCCAAGGATGGGAAGGAAAAAATTATTTCTGTATAAACCATCCTCACCTTGCTAACTGTCTCTCAACCAGCAAAGACTCTGCCTTGCCATGGCACTACGGAATTCTGAGTGGGAAAGATGCACTTGGTACAAAACTTGGTGATTAGCAACGCATTTTCTTGTAAAGAGCTTCAGTTCCTTTCTAAATGCTACTAGAGTAAGAAGATGCATAATATAGATAGGGAAACAGAGTGCAGTCTTGTCTCAGCTACCTCTCCTGGGAAGCCATTCAGGAGTTTACCGAAGGCTTCTAGCATTGCTCAGAGGATCCAGGAGGAGCAAGGGATCCCCCTAAAGGAAAAGAGAACAAGTAACAGCGGGATGGCCCCTTCACATGCCCGCTGGGGCTGACTGCAGTGACTCCCAGCTGCTCTGAGTTCCGGGCACGTAACTCAGGCGGAGGGGCGAGTGAGCGGAGCAAGAGAGCTCAAGCACTGCTCTGACAAGTGCAGCGAGCAAAAGGCCAGCAGCAAGGCTGGAAGCCGGGTACCTCCAGCTGCTCCCCGTTCTTCAGCCAGGAGATGGTGGCAGGAGGCACAGCGTCCGACCTGCACTCCAGAGCGACCTGGCTGTTCTGCAGCACCGCCAGCTCCTGCGGCCCGCCGCTGCCAGCGATGTTGGGGGGCACTGCGGCAAAAAAGCAGAGAACAAAATCAACACCACACGTGTGAACCATCGAGGAAACAACTTAGGGAGGGCTTCCAGTTTATCTCAAGTCCAAAATAAATGCGAGGCTGTGATATCGTGAGTTGGTTCTTCCTCTCAATACCTGTGTTAAATACATCAGTGTGTTTCACATCTCTACAGAGTGAGCACAACGAACTTGATCCTACCAAATACTGACACCTCTGAGCTTCCTGGATATTCAAAATAAGACTTGGAATTTTAACGGCAATTACATGGAACTTCCCTTCTAATTGTGTATCGCATTCAGAATAACTGTCCTGAATCAGAAACATTCACTACGATCATATGGTGCAATACCACAGAACGTTTCATCTTTAGGAATATGTGTTTGTTAAATGAGATACTGATATGGGCTGTAGCAGTTTACACTTTGAAGAATTTTTTTTTTTCCTAAATTCAACTTACCATGCACTCGTACTAAAAACTCCTTATCATCATCTCCTGCTGGGCTAGATGCTAAACATGTGTATCTTCCTGTGTCCTCCACCTGGAAACGCAGGGACAACTTCAGCAGAAACTCCAGATTATGGGAAAAATTCAGCAAAACCAAGAAATACAAACACGGTAACAAGATATGAACACAAGCACCGGAGACACAGAATGCCAGGAAAGAAAGTAATGAAGTTGTTGAATACTTCTTTATTTCACTTTGATGGGGTTATTCAGAGTTAGTTCAGGAGTTGCAGGACTCCATAAAATCTTTCTGGATAATGTGTGTCCAGGACTAAAGATAGAACTGACTACAGGGATCCATCTAAGGAAGGCCCAGGTTCCCTCAGGAGTACTGAGGAAATCCCTTTGTGCACAGTCCTTAACATCTTCATGATTTCTCCTTCCTATAAACTCCTCACTGTCCAGCTCAGAAGCACTGGCTTTAAAAACAAGCAGCAATCAATCCCAAGCCCTATCCCACTTCTGTCTGGGGAACTTTACTTGGACATTCACAGCTGGATCCAGCCTCAGTTTATTGATGAAGGTTATTAAAGGTTGTTGGACCTGGACCCTTCTCTAACCACAAATGCAGGTGGGTGAACTTTAGGGGTTTTCAAGACACCTCTGAGGATGATCCTAAGGCAGGAACCATTTTAGGGATTGCAGAACTGAGCCTATTTGAAACAAACACTCTACCTGAGCACTGGTTATTCGGAGGGCTTCTCTCAGCATGTGAATATTGTCAGTCTGCAGCAGTGGGCGCCCATCCTTCATCCATGAGATTTTGGGCACTGGGATGCCAGAGGAGATGCAAAGAAGCTCAAGTGGGTTGTTAACAATGACAGAGAGCTCTTCTGGTTCATCTGAACCATTGATATGAGGTGGCTCTGCAGAAGGAAAAACATTCCAGTTCTTTATGGACTCAAAACACATGTAAAAACTGACTGAAAACATGATCTTGTGGGTAGAGTATGTAGAATTAGTCTACATTAAATTATTTCTGACTGTATCATTAATTCACTAATTCATTAATTCAAATTGCCTGAGCAACTCAGGTAATTTCTAGCCGACTCTGCCTATTAGTCATATTTTATGAGTTAGAATTATTAGTTAGAAAAAGTTTTAAAAAGCACAGATAAAACATTACATAATTTCAGCAAATATATTTATCAGCCTTTTAACTGTTGTGCTTTCAGCTGTGCATCTTCCCTTCAAGCTGAATTTCTGCTAAGCAAAGTTAATAATTTATAGCATATCATTATACTAATTATAGCATATTTCAGTACTTGGGAAATACATAGTGTACTGCACATTCACACTTCTTTAGGGTATCTTTCATTTCCTTATTTCTCTCATTTCTCATTTATTGAAATGACCAGGCTGGATGGGGCTTGGAGCACCCTGGCATAGTAGAAGGCAGTCCCTGCCCATGGCAGGGGGGAGAACTGGATGGGCTTTAAGCTCCCTCCCTCCCTGGGATTCTGCGAGCCTGTGGAAACACTCCTTATCCCCGGAGGTGTTCTGAGGGTCATGTCCCTGCTCCCGCTGAGGGGTGAGCACTCACCCAGCACCTTCAGGACGAAGTGCTTGCTGCTCTGCCCGGCGGCGTTGGAGGCCACGCAGGTGTAGCTGCCCGTGGCCGCGGGCTCTGCCCCCAGCACCTGCAGCACCATCCCGCGCCTGCTGGAGCTCAGGCCGGCGCCGGGGGACAGCGCCACGCCGTCCTTGAGCCACGACACGCTGGGCACAGGGGAGCCGTCGCTCACGCAGCCCAGGGTGGCTGCGCCGCCCCGCAGCACCAGCACCTCCTCCGTGCCCCCCGCATTGTCCAGGCTGGGCGGCACTGCGGGGACAGAGCTCAGTCACACAGGGCAGGGACACTGCAGGGACAGACAGGGACACTGCGGGGACAGAGCTCAGTCACACGGGGCAGGGACACTGCAGGGACAGAGCTCAGTCACACATGGACACTGCAGGGACAGAGCTCAGTCACACGGGGCAGGGACACTGTGGAGACAGAGCTCAGTCACAAGGGGAAAGGGACACTGCGGGGACAGAGCTCAGTCACACGGGGCAGGGACACTGTGGGGACAGACAGGGACACTGCGGGGACAGAGCTCAGTCACAGCACAGGGACACTGTGGGGACAGAGCTAAGTCACAGCACAGGGACACTGCGGGGACAGAGCTCAGTCACAGCACAGGGACACTGCGGGGACAGAGCTCAGTCACAGCACAGGGACACTGCGGGGACAGAGCTCAGTCACAGCATAGGGACAAGGACACTGCAGGGACAGATCAGTCACACAGCAGTGGGGTATTCTGGGCACAGAACAGTTGGAACCGCTGCCCTTCTGCACTTCCTCACTTAGATTCCTGTGCTAACTGTGCTTACAAATTCAATATTATTCTTTCTAAAAGATCTGTAACACATTATGGAAGCTGGAACTAGATGAGCTATAAGATCCCTTCCAACCCAAACCACTCTGTGATTTTATGGTTATGGGTGACAATTCAAGTAAGGACTTTTCTAGGGTTAAAACACTTTCCATTTGAAAAAACTCCAACACTTTGAAACATTAGTATTTCCCCAGTGATAATCTCTAAGACATACTTGTGGCTGTCTGCAATAAGGTGTTGGAGAGACAAAAAACTAAAGAGTAGGTTTAAGAAATCAAAAAATAAGATTCTTTACATAAAACATTTCAAAGCTACTCACCCAAAACTTGCAGGTTGTAATGTTTGTTGTGCACTCCAGCCCTGTTGGATGCTACACAAGTGTACACTCCAGTATCAGATACCTGCACTCGAGCAAGTCTAAGGAAAAAGCAATTAAAGCAAGCTATAAATGGAATACATGGAACACATTATCTTTATTATGCCATGGTTTGGATCAAATTTTAGTCCTGCTACCAAAAATAAAGCAGAATTATGCTGATGCCACAAAAAAGAACAGAAAGTCAGCTAGTTAAAAGAGAAGAAAACCAACCTGAGGATCTGCCCAGCTGAGAGGAGCTTGATCTGGGAGGAGACAGACAGAGGAAGGCCATTCTTCAGCCAGTGGAGCTGTGGTGGGGGGGTCCCAGCAGCAACACATTCAATATTTAGGGAAGTGTCCAAAAGGGCAGTGAGCTCCTCTGCTTCATCTTTACTATTGGCTATGGTTGGAGGAACTGCATTTCGGAGATGATGGAAAGGAATGTATTAAAACAGGCTCTTGGAACCATTCCACCTTGCAGGAAATCCTGTCCCTAATGCCCTACTGGCAATTCAGTAAGAGGATCCCATTTTTTTTTTTTGTAGAGTAAGACCTCAGGCATTAATATTGAGCAGTAAAAATCATCCATTTATATATTTCAAATCAGAGGTACAATGACAGTAGAATTCTCTTTGATTTGCCAGCCTGCAGCAAGCAAGAGAGAGCTCAGTGCCTGAAGTTCCTGGGGAGAGAAGGACAGTGCAGGAAGGGATGGGCTGAACCCAGGGCCAGAAGGGACCACTCCAACTCATGGCCTTCAATAAATCTTAAATACAGTGAAATCACAGAGGAGCAAAGTTGGTTTATTGATGTCTGGATGCATGTGCAGACTTCATTCTTAAACAGAGAAAGCTCAAAATGCCTGGGTAAGTATTCTGGAGTATGACAAACTGCTGCTTTGGGGCTCTTTGGGGCTCCAGGTCATTTTGAAAGCCATGGCCTTGGGGGTTCACTGCATAAAGGAGCCAGATGCAGCCCCTGGAAATGTCTCAGTTCGGATCCCATCAGTCACAGGGACAGTGACACCAGTAAGACCTTTGAGTTGGCTATTGCTTGAACTTCAACCAATACAAACTGAGCACAAACTCCCTGCTGCTGTCCATTCTGTCCCAAAAAGATGTGCTGTGGTCATTGAGGACTGTTGTTTATGACACCAAAGGTCATCACTTATTGCTCTGCTCATGTCTGTGTTCCCACAGGCCGACTCTGAGTCTGCGTAAGTGGGACAGGCACTACCCCATGGTGAAACCCTGCCTGGGCAGAACCCTCCCTTCTCCCCTCCGCTGTACTTAATGACCACATTTCCCACAACACAAATATCCACTCTCCATGCTGCTTAAAGGATTACACTCACTAGCCCCTGGATGTCAAACTGTGCAATTTCCTCCAACACTCCCTCATTTTTAAACTCTTGGGACCTTTAACTATCAGTTCCTTTCATTCCACTTTGCTCTTTAGCTGATGTGTTTTGATTGGAATTAGGGAAGATAAAGCAACAAAACAGCAGTGTCTCAGGAAATCAGCCCAAATATATTCTTCCCCCACAAGAAATAAAAAAATCACCACGAGCAGAATCCCTCTATTATGAAATCCACCAAAGGAATTAATTCCTGTTTATCCCAAAACACATTTACCAGCATTTTCAACCCTTTTGTCATTGACAGAGCATCCTGTGTAATATCTACAGCACAAGCAATTGGAAACACGTGCATGCAGGATTCCACTGCAGACAGGCATTCCTTTCTGGGCTCTCCCTTGGGAGCACTCCCAAGGATGGGATTATGGAGCAGACTTGGGTTTCACATCTGGCAGAACTCACCATATACATTCAGGTTGAAAATCCTGTCCTCCTCTCCTGCAGGGTTAGTAGCCACACAAGTGTATTTTCCTGTGTCTGAGGGGAGAGCTCTGGAGATATTTAATGTGCTGCCATCTGGAGTCACTCTACAAGGACCATCACAAAGCACAGTGAGTTTGTTTAGTGTTCCTCTGACCTGGCAAATGAACAGTCTGGTCTGGACATTTCAGTAACTACCTCTATCCTCCTGGGAGCTTGATGAGAGAATCATTGTGTTTTGCAAAATATTTTTCTTAGAGATAGGCTAAGAAATTTTTCCTAGAGATGTCCTGTTTAACTTTGTTTTAAGATCCAACTCCAGCCAGGCTTTTGAAGGACCCACAAAGAAAAGCATCAAGTAAAATGTTTCCATCCCTCAGATCTTTTCCCTCCAAAGGAACTAAATGACCTTAACAAACGTTCATGAAGCTGATGAACTTTTATGGAATTTATTAACTGAGAAAGTCATAAATATCATATACTTATCTCTGTTAAGAAAATGAAATTTTAGAAAATCAAAGGACTAAAAAATTACACTTGATTTATAGAATCTAAGGAGGGAGATGATTTTCTTAACCTGGCTAAGCTCCAGTTCAGGCTCTCCTCACATTCCCTCCTTAGGGCCCTTAAAATTATAGAAGAGAATGCAGTATCTGCTTATTTTTCTTGCCTTATTCTTTGTAAATCACTGCTGCCAAGTGTTTTTCCATCCTTCAGCCACTGCACATTGGGGGTGGGCACTCCAGTGGCATTGCAGAGCAGCTGGACACTCTCTCCCAGGAGGGCACTGACCTCACTCGGCATCTCAGAGCCAGCAATACTGGGAGGAACTGGAAATGCACCATGGAGGAAAGAGATTCAGCAGCAAGAAACAAAACCTGAACTAGAAACAGCCACCCTGCAGTAGCTCATGAGCACCAGCACTTAGTGCAGCACCTGGGGCAGGCTCTCAGCAGCTGTGGATGCCCCTGGACCCCTGGAAATGTCCAAGGCCAGACTGAACGGGGCTTAGATAATGGAAGGTGTCTCTGCCCATGGAAGGTGGTGGCACTAAATGGGCTTTAAGGCTCTTCCAGCCCAAACCTGTTTGGAATTCTGTGACCAATGTCACCGTAGCCTTGTGAACGGCCACCTAATTCCATCCTAATCAAAGCCATCTCCAGCCTGCATTCCCAAGGAACAAGGATGACAGTCTTGCTATCCATGAAGCCAAGACTGTCAGTCCCACTAATAAGTTCTGAGCATTTCAAGCAATTTCAGACCCATTTGATCAAACAATCAGCTTGACATTCCATTCCCAAACGTGGGGAAAAACTGGCACACAGGGGTACAGCAATTAGTGGGGATGAGTCATTACAGAGGAAAACAACAGTTGCAGACTAAGGGTGATTCTCAGCGAGGCAGGAGACAATTCCACAACAAATAAGGGTTTGTCATTTGAGGTGGGGGAAGTACTCCCAAGGAAATTCTGGCAGTAGGTTTTTGCTAACTCCTCCCATGGCACAACAGGTACCATGGCTCCGGAATCCATCTCGGATTCAGGATGTGACTGTGCTGCTCCACAGCCAACCGAGGCAGCTCCAGTGCCAGCAGGAGGAAGGATGTGACCAGCAGCAGACACATACAACCTGCATGACTCTGGTCAAGTTCCACAGTCAGGGCTTAAGGATATTCCTTGACATGCAAATTCCGGACCAGTGAAGTCTCCCCTCTGGTTATAAAAGCAACAGTCTAAATTCTCCACTTTTCAATGTGGTTATGGATCTCAGTGTCCCCAGCACAAACAGTGTCACACTCACCCAACGTACAACCGGTTCTGCTCCCTGCACCTCCTCCATTCCTTACCTTGGATGGAAAGCACATAGGTTTTCTGAGCTTTCCCCTCTGGATTGGAGGCAACACAGGTGTAGGTGCCACTGTCCAGGAGCTGAGAGCGAGCGATCTGAAGCTTGCTTCCACCAGATAAAACATGGACTTCAAGAGAATCCAAGTTTTCTGAAATACATAAACAAGTCATCATTCCAAACCAGGCTACAGGGAATAAACATCTCTTTTGGGAGAAATTGTTCTATCAAAGCTTCAAAACAAAGACTTCAATCAGTTCTCATAAGAGTCTGTCTAGAGACCAATGAAGAAGAAACACAAACCAGCAGAAACAGCAAAGTGGTGCCTCAAAGATGGGAAGAAGAGGAGTGAAAAGCACGAGACAGTGTTACCTATTGGTTTTCCATTCTTAAACCACACTAATGTGGGTGGAGGAATTCCAGTAGCATCACACACAAAGGTGACAGGATTACTGATGGATTCGCTGACCAGCTCTTGCTCAGCACCTTCTATGCTAGGAGGCACTGTGAATTGAATGGAAGCAGTAAGAATGTTACATAAACTGATTTTCAAGTGCCTCATCTGCTTAGTTATTCTAATAACTATTGTAGATGATGCAGAGGGTGCTCACCATAAACGTTGAGATGGAAATTTTTATCGTCCCGTCCCGCAATATTTATGGCTTTGCATACATACTGTCCCGTATCAGAAACCTGAAATGAAAACAAGTTTTAAAAGAAATCATTGTGGATTCCTATTTTAATGCTACAGAGTTTAGAGACATCAAACAGCCCGCGCCTCTGCTAACTCAAAGTGCTTCTCACAGGATGAAAAGCCTCCAGGAAACACATCTCCCACACACAGCAAGAAAAATAACACCACTAAAGACTGCAAGAATTGCTTGGCAGTGGCAGATGCAGCCTCCCCCCAGCCTGGCCCACCTCTGCAGCCTGGATGCGCAGGGTCTGCCCGTCTGCCAGCACCTCCAGGGCGGCAGAGTCGGGAAGGACGCGGCCGTTCTTGTACCAGGTGATGACCGGGGCGGGGATGGCGTTGGACTCGCAGTCCAGGGTCACGGCCGTGCCCACTCGCACGTTCAGCACCGTCACCGACGCTCCCCCCTGGGCCTTGATGCTCGGGGGCACTGCGGGAGGAGCCAGACTCAGTTCTGCCTCTTGTTGGAGCCACTCAAGGCAGCAGATAAAGCTCCCCACGCTTTCCGAGCGACAGCTGGTATTTAGAAAACAGTAAAACACAAACCAAGGACAGTCAGGAAGCTCTTCTTCTGACTTTCCCCAGCTTGGTTCCTGGCAGTACAAGTGTATTCTCCACCATCTGACAGCTTGGCTCGGGGGATCTGCAGCGTCCGAGCACCTGGAGCGAAGAGAGAAAGATGGAGATTTGCTGACTGTGTCGATCTCAAAGGCTGGTTTAGATCTGCAGGTGCAACAGGCTGAGCACAGGCACTGTGCCCCACAGAGAGTGGCCATGGGCCCTGTCAAAACAAACCAGACAGAAGCTGAGCCCAAAGGCTGCAGAAGAGCTGAGATTCCTCACCAGGCACAATGAAAGTGTTGGAATTTGAACTGATAGGCTTTCCATTCTTGAGCCAGCTGAGATCAGGAGGTGGAAAGCCTGTGACCTCACAAGTCAGAGAGATGAAATTATTCACCACCACAGTCAGATTCTCGGAGTTAATTCCAACCACACTCGGAGGAACTATGGAGAGAAATATACATAAATAAGTAACATCATCTATCACTGCATCAACAAAGGATTCCCCACAAAATCCTGATTTACTACAATAAAACTGAATTGCTGCATTTTGCCAAAGGGCCAGGTTGCAAAAATCTTTCACATCCTATGAAAAGATCCACTGCTTTTTGGATGCATCTGGAAATACAACCCAAACTAATCTAACGGTCATTCCTGTTCCTGTACTTCACAACAATGTCAATTATTTCATTTCCAGTCCTTCTGTGCTGGAGGCTTGGGAGGGCTAATGAACCTACACAAGATCCTGATGATGCATTGCAAATTTTCTCATACTGCTCCTGGACACTTGCTGTGTGAGGACAGAGCAAATTCCCATTGTCAGGGTATGGAGGATGACCACCCACTTCTTCCTGACTCCTTACTGCTCCTGTTCTCTCTGGAACAGTCAACTTTCCACCTAAGGAGACCCCAAACTTATTCCTCCCAACACAGGTCAGAGTTGTTCTGTCAACCAGACAAACCTGCTGCTTAGCAGTGAGCTAAGCACTGGAAAATCCTGGCATGCAGCATTGCTCCAAGGGGCGCATTCCTCAAGCCTACAAGTCCCAGAATTTTAAAATCAGGAATAGTTTGACATGTGACCTTTCTACAAGAACGATTTAGAATGAAAGAACTGTAAATCTCTTCCTTTTAATAACCCCCAAGCTCTAGTTGCCATGTTTTTGCAGTGGGGATATTTAAAACACTTAAGAGGAAAGCAAAAGCATGTTCTTGGCTTTATTGGGTGGAAAAATCATTCCAGAGAACACATGGAACCCTCCTCTTCAAAGACAGAAACGCTGAAGTATTTTGGCTGATCTTGCCCTGAAATGCTCCAGCTATTTGCTGTCACTTGAGTGACACAAACCAGTCATTAAGTCAAGTTTATGGCTCCTCTGGGCACTGCACAAACAAGAGCAGTCCATGTAAATGGGGAATTCAGTCCATATTTTTCAGCTTGGAATAACTGAAGAATATTTCCCTGATAAAGAGGATAAAATGGTTCACTAGAGCAACTGGAGAATTCTGATCTCATGACATCTGACAAGTTATTTATATTTATTTACTTTTATAGTTCCTTTTCCACAGATGTCATCATTGGCAGTGGGCAATTTAACGTACAGGGCCAAATCTCAGATGTCTTTAATTAAATTTGCTTAAATTGTGTCAGTGGTTGATTTCAATTTCTGCAGCAAAAAGCACCCACAAATGTACGACAGGTAATTTGCATATGCAAATGTATGTGCATAAAGAGACAGCCATGGGCTCAAATTTTTAGCATGAAAATTACCTATTATTCCCCTACTATTTTAAATCTGGGTGCTTATTTCCAATGTTTTAAAAGGTGTTATATTAATTTTACTACCCACCTTGGAGACCAGAAGTGAATTTTTCAATTTAATAAAAAGCATAATCTTCAGTATTTTATTTAAATTGATGAGAGCAGTTCTATTAGAAACACATATAAATGCTGGGAAATAGCCTTTTTTTTTTTGACATTGACAAAACACAGATCCTGCTGCTTACTGATAATGCATTTTCCTTAGTGCTTCACCCTGTGTGGTCTTTTCCTGGACAGCTACACTCTAATTTTTCAAATTAAACTGCATTAAGAAAAATAAGTTGGTAATACTGTTGAGTTAGAATTGAAACTTCATGGAAATATTTCTTTTAAGAGAATAGTATTTAGCCATAGTCACTTAAACCAAATATTTTTAAGACAGAAGTTTAAATTTAAACACAAATGTCAAGAAAAGTGAAATATTTTGATTTAAAAGCAAATCTCACGCATCAGGAAATCTGGACAGACTCCACTGTCTATCCAGAAAATAACTTCTCAGAGAACAACTCCAGGGCAAATTCTTCCCATGACCACACTGTTTTTGGCTAAATGCATTACTGAGTAGCAAAAAGTGCTATAAATCTGTACCATGTAATAGGTAAATTTGCTGCACATGTGACAGAGGAAAAAATGAAATTATTCTGTGTGCAATAAGCTGACTCCTCACATTCCTGGGATGCTGATACTCTCTTTAGGTGGGAGAAAGGACAGCCCTTGTTTTCTATCAGATAAAGCAGAAAAAAAAATAATGTTGCTGCCAGTATGCCTTGTCAGGTTGAAACGTGGAATGGTGAAGAAGAATTGAAGGGGAATAATGCTTCTTTTCTCTTCAGGATGGAAAGCTGACAGTGGGCAGTAAAAAAGGGGAAGTTTGGGTTTACTCTGACATGTTAGAGACGTCTTGATTTTCTAATGTTATCAGGAGAGGGAAGGGAAGGTAGTGGACATTGTCTTATGAAAAATGTCTTAGACTTCTGATGCTTAAAACCAACATTTATTTTAACCCTATTGCAACTCCACAAGAAAACCAAAAATAAAAAACAGAAAGGAACCTCAAAGGGCACATTTCTGAAAACCAAGCTTTTACAAGCTGGGTATTTTTGTTTAATGCTTTCTATCATAAATTTCTTTGAAAAAAATGCATTTTCTGAATGTATTAAAACAGGCTATAATCCAACCTGCCCATAATTCATAACTCCTGGCTCAGCAACCCCAACTGGGTGAACACAGCCACCACACCAGGCTCCCTCAATAACAATTCCCACCTTTCTGGAACATATATGAGGAGCTAAAGCCATGTGGCACCAGGAGCCATAGGTTGTCAAGGTAAACTTTCAACTGATATTTGAGTTCTGGTCTGTCAGAATCTCCATCACACCTAGTAGGACTCACATGAACGAAGCTGAGGGGGTCTGAGCACTCTGCTAAAAGTAACACATCCAAGCTGAACCAACGTTTGACAGGAGACAGAAGTTATGGATGATGGTACTTACTGTGAACATTGAGGTTAAAATACTTCTTGGCACTTCCAGCTTTGTTTTCTGCAATGCAGACGTACCTGCCAGTATCTGTTATTTGGGAATTCAAAATCTAAGGCAAAAAAAGACAAAATATGGCTTGGGAGCTAAATACATAGACAACTCACTGCCAAAGAAGCAAGTGGCTTAGCCCAGCTCCCTTCTTTCATAATTTTATTCCATTTCATTCGTCAATGGCAAGTTCTTCAGAATACACTATTTCCTCAAAAAAAGACAGCAATATTTACAAGTAAGTGATTTCAACTGATGTGGTTCATGGCATGATCCCATAAATGGTTGGATCTGAGGAAGATGAGAGAAGCAGCAGGTGAGGAACAGGAACAAAGTCCTTAAGTTTGCAGCACCTTGTAGGAGAAAGAAAATACTTCCTACACAGCCAAAGCAGACAGTTTTTTGTTGCCAAAACCCAATTTTCCCACTATGAAAAAGGTTACACTACCTGTAACCTCCTTCCATTGGACAGGAGCGTGTGTTTGTCATCCTCGGCCAGGAGCTGGCCATCCTTGTGCCAGGTGATCCTTGGGGAAGGGCTCCCACTGGGAATGCAGTCCATGGCTGCCTCCTCGCTCACCAGCACTGTCACCTCCTCTGGCAGGTCCCCGTCGGCCCCACTGATGGATGGGGGAGCTGCAGGGAGCAAAGGGGAGGAAAACACTCATCAGCACCTCTCAGGTGGTTTTGAGATCAGACTGTGTTTGCAAGAGGAAGGAGTGAAACCTCCAGGGAATCCAGTGAAAGAGAAAGCCATCCCATGAGTACTTCAGCTGGAACAACTCAGCATAGCTCCAAGGACTGCAGCAGAACTACACTTATTCACAGTACACAGAGAGGAGAGGTGAAAACCCATCTTCCAATTATTCCACTGTGCTCTTTGCCATCAAAATAAAAGATGATTTCCACAGCAAGACTTCTTTGTAACAATAAATCAGTATTTTCAGGGGTAAAACACCACCATAGAGGTAAAGAAGTGTTTTTCAAGGCTAAAATGTTGAGTGCATCAACAGACACTAAAGGTCATCTAAATGGTTGTGCAGGCGTTCATTAATCTAAACCCTCAGCTCCCTTCAGGCTTTGGGAGTTTTTCAGCTGTTGTGGAAAAAAGATGAGCAAAATAAGTAAAGAGAAAAGTCTTGGTCACAATTCTCAATGGGAAGCTGAAGAGAGAACAAGAGATACCAAGATAAAACCTGTATTTTTACCTATACTTTTCTTTCTGGTGAATGGTGAGAGCTGTAACACGACTGAGCTCCTGTAATAACCACCTACACACATGGACACTAAGAACAGCGACACTGCTCACACAACTCCACCCAGCTGTACAACTCCAGCACCCTAAACCCACTAACATCACATCGCTTACAAATAAACATTACAGACACTAGGGACTCCAAGGGCTGGTTATTTTGCACAGGAGCCTTTTTGGGGCACTCAGAGGAGAGGGGAAGCTCACAGAGCACTCGGACGTCGTAGTGGATGGAGTCCTGGCCCGCCTCGTTGACCGCCACACACGCGTATCTGCCGGCGTCCCCCGGCCGGGCCCGCGCCACCTGCAGCACCCGGCCTCCTGCAAACAAAAGGCCAAGGCAGCATCAAGCACTCTCCATCATCTCCACACCACATCCCACCAGAGACCTGAGCAAGAAAATTTATGAATGGTCAGCATTTGGTCTGAATTATAAGTAGCTGAAGGTTTTTATTTCCTGGCTACTTTTTTTCCTACAGGCGGAGAGTTGGAGTGCAGCCATGCTCATACTGAAATGTTAGAAAAGAGCAATTAGTTCCACATAAAGGAAGAACATGCTGCAGCAATATGCAGCCAGGCATTACTCTTCCATAAAAAACCAGAAATATTTCTCAGTAAGATGGCACAAAACTAATAGGCAAAAGGAAATGTAAGAATAGAGTATTTTGTTCCAAACTGGAAAGATTCCCCTCTGAGGCTTAGAGGTACTTTTCACTCTATTCTTCATAAAAGCACAGCCATATAAATACCTTCAGAAGGAGAGGAAACCTTTGGATCAAATATACTTTGGGAGTATTTGTCATTGCTCTCCCAAGAGATGAACAAGCAGGTGTTCACCTTTTACCACTGCCCTTCTTTAAACACTCCAGCTCAAACCATCTCTGCAACACTCATTACTGCATTCATGACTGACTCACGCTCTTTTCCCTTCCCCTCAAGCTTAAGTAGAGATCATGGCCATTTTTCTGCTACAAACATGCTTTCCATGCCTCACCCCCTGGTAAAGAGGCTTTTCTACTCCAATTTACTTTTTGTCAAAGCAAATTTAATAAGGAAATAAATCAGGAACGCATCAGAGAGAAGGCACCATTGCTGTATTCCATTTTGCAACACATCAAAGTGTCCAAGGCCAGGCTGGATGGGGCTTGAAGCAACCTGAGCTATCCTGCCCATGGCAGAGGGTGGAATGAGACAGGCCTTAAGATTCCTTCAAAACAAACTGTTCTGTGATTCCTTGAGTCACTGTGAGAGTTCAGTGATGACGTTCGCATAATCTTGGAGACTACTTCTTAAATTAAAGGAAACAACTTAAGGCCAATGACTGGAGAGAAACATTTCCAGCTAATGAAGTCTGAAAAGAACATTAAAGATATATTCTGAAGGGGAGAAGTGTGTCATCACTACACAACTACCAGCACTAAGGCCATTTCCGAATCACAGAATCACAGAATGGTTGGGGTTGGAAGGGACCTTAGAGATCATCCACTGCAAGCCCTGCCATGTCCAGCCCAGCCTTGAACGCTTTCAGGGGTCCAGGGGCAGCTACAACTTCACTGGGCACCCTGTGCCAGGCCCTCCCCACCCTCATAGCCAAGAATTGCTTCCCAATATCCAGCCTAAACCCATTCTCTCTTAATTTGAGTCCATTCCCTGTGTCCTGTCCCTCCACCCCTTGCAAACAGTCCCTTCTCCATTTTTCCTGTTGGCCCCTTCAGGCACCGGAAGGCCACCGTGAGGTCACCCTGAGGCCTCTTTTCTCCAGGCTGAACAATCCCAACTCTCCCATCCCTTCCTCACAGGAGAGGGGCTCCATCCCCTGATCACCTCAGTGCAGAGAGTGCCAGCTGAGCACCTACCTGGCAGGATGAGCACTCTGTCACTCGAGCTCAGGGGATGCCCATCCTTAAACCACGTGAGTACAGGGGGAGGAACAGCGTTGGTCTCACAGTACAGTGAGAGGGGGTTGTTGACAATCACATCTTTACTTTCTCCGCCTCTTTCTGCATCCACTGTGTTCCCAGCTTCCCATTCCCTGTAAGGCTTTTGGAAGCTAGGAGGAACTACAACAAAGAAGAGGAAAAAATGTTAGCAGTTTACAGCAGAAATAGCTGGTTTTAAAGTCAAGAAATAAGAAGGTATTGTAATGTTCAATAGCAGCAATAAAAATTAAGTGTTTTAAATGAAGCCTTCCCCCCACCTTAAGTTACCCAGGAAAATTCTAGTTCTTCTAGAATGAACAATTGAGTAATTTACTGAGTATTTTTTAAAGATTAATAAATAACAGTGTAAGATGATCTGATAACAAACACAGAGGGTATTCATCAACAAAAATACTTGAACAATGAGGTATCTGGTTTCACTCAAGCTCTCCTTTTGTCTAAATTTTCAGAAATTACTCATTATTGTTTCCTTGTATTTACACACAGTAGGCCAATAGGATGCTCATGTCTGGGGCCTCTAAATACTGCTCAAAACAGAAAAATAAAGTATGCCCTAGTTCAAAACAAATTAAAATTTTTCATGGCATTTAGAGGAAGATCAGAGTTGCAATGTCATTGCACTGATTTCAGAAACACAATATATAGAAGAATAATCAAAGACTACATGTCAGCAATGACCAAAATCAAAGCCACACAAAACACAAAAGCATTTTGAGTTTGACTTACTCCTGTAAAGGACCTAAAATTATGAATTCCAACATTCCAGAATACTAGAAAAGCAGGCTACCAGGAGAGTTTCATTACCCTTTTACCTTGTATATTTACATCAAATTCCAGCTCATCCTCCCCAGCAATGTTGGAGGCCAGACAAGTGTAGCGCCCCGTGTCTGACACCTGGGCCTCCTTGATGTGCAGGGTGTGGCCACTGCCCTGGATCAGGACATGCTCATCTGCCTGCAGTGGCTGCAACGTCAATTCAAATGAAAATTAATACTCAGCAGAGGACATGCTAGGAATAGCCAGATTTGTGACTAAACTCAGTCAAGCTCCAAGTTCCTGGAGACAATTTTATTTTCACGGTTGTCAGAAACTCTGCACCTTCATCCTGTTCATCGTGGTGGCTGGTCTCCTCAAGGATGTGATTTTCCACCACTCCTAGCCCCAGGATGTTGCTGAGAGGAGCAGTGCCACCCCCATGAGGCCAGGGCTCTTGTGACACTGGATCCAATCAGGCTGATCCAACCCTTGAACTCACTGGCCAAGTTTCCAACGCATGGAAAACTCCCAGCTTTCTGTGAGGTGAGCAAATGGATCTAACCCAGTCTACAGATCTGCTGCCCAGCAAGGACACGGTCTGAACACAGAATGGACAGAGCAGCAGCACAGACAGACACAGGATTAGATATTCCTGTGCCTGAATGTGGCTCACACATGACTGCAAGGCTGCAGTGACAGCCTGTGTCCAGTACACATCAGATGTGCTCACCTACATCAGCAGCCCAGATTAGTGGGAGGTGTCCCTGCCCATGGCAGAGGTGGAACTGGATGGGCTTTGAGGTCCCTTCCACCCCAAACCTTGCCATGAATCCATGCTTCCATGATTTGGGAGTCAGCACTGAACTCCTGGCCTGCAGGGGACAATTCATTCAGTCCCTGGACAGGAGTGAGAGCCTTTCATCCAGGGCAGCCTAAGAAGCAGCAGCTGCTGTGCCACTGGCAGTCAGGTCACTGGCAGTCAGACAGCCACTGCTTTTGGGGACCTTTTAACTCCCCAAATGGAGTTTTTCTTTGGCAATACAGTCAGGACTCCCAGAGCAGCAGGACACACTTGAAACAGCCAGAGGCATGGTCGTCCAGGTTATTCCCACATGCTCTTTAAATCCAGGAGGAGCTGTTTCGTGACAAGTGCCCTACCAGCAACAGCTCAAGCAAGAGATTATCCTCTCCTTCCTCATAGAAGAGCAGCACAGCTCCCTTTTTATTCATCCCCTGTGCTATATTTCAGTGTGTCCCCTGTGGCTCTGCCCTTCCCAAGCTCTCCAGATGGACTCACGAAGCGCTGTGTGTGGCAGGACTTGCCTCACACCCCTGGAGCAGCCAGATGCTCTTGTGGCTTTGTGAGCTCTGCCAGGACGGAGGGGGAGGCTCTGCAACTTCTGCAAGGGCAGCACTTGAGGAAACCATCTGTAACAGGGCCTTTGGGGGCTTTACACAACAGCCACTGGCCCTGCGGTCACACCATGGGATGCTCCTGCCAAGAAGAGCACTCCCTTCTCACAGCACAGGCCAGTGCCAAGCCTGGAAACTCCAGCCCCGGTGTCTCAGGCAGTGCCAGGCACCCACCAAAAGCCAGGATGTCGATTTGCAGAGCTGTGGGTGCCAGCAAACACCCCACTATTGGGCAGTGATCTGCCAGCAGCAGGGAGCGAGGGTGACTCCTGCTGCCCTGCATGGATGGCATTTCCAGGGACAGGGAACGCACAGCTGTCCCTGTGCCACATGCCCTCAGAGGAAGGAATGAAGTTTGTGACTGGCCTGTCCATCCTTGTACCAGCTGATGGCAGCAGCAGGAATGGCGTGAGCTTCACACTCCAGGGTCAGGCTGTAGTTCACTTTGATCTTCACCTCCTTGGGGGACAGCCCTGTCCCTGAGATATCCCCTTTGGCAATGGTGGGTGGAACTGCACACAGACAAAGGCAGAGGGGAGACACTGTCATGGCTTACTGGCTGTTGCAGCATTTCAGCATTAACTGGAGAAAGGGAGATCCCAGATGATAACCTCCAAGAAAGCAAGTGCGTGCCCCCAGTAAACTGCCTCATGCCCACAGCCAAATTATTATTTGTATATATAAAATACATATAAATATGTATTTTCAGTCATTTTTGGTACAGTTATTAGTACAAAAACACATTTAACTGTGTTCAGAACTTCTAAATGTGTAAGTTTTTAAACATACAAACCTGACTACAGCCCTACTTAACTACAGCACTTGATTATTACATGCCTGGCTTCAATTCTATAAAGTTCAGGGTATTGTAGTCATTAAAGGACTTTTTAATGGAAACTAATATTCCCAGAAACATACGCTTGATCACAAGTCCACACTCAAAATAGCTGGTCAAAACTCAACATTTCCACTGAAATCCCAGTGTTGCAAAATCCTGTTCTCCTTTCTGAATCAGAAGGAAAATAGAATGTTTCAAAATTCTTCAGCTACCCCCAGCTTAGTCTCATAATATTTTTGAAATTATGCAAAATGCTTTCAGAGCATTTTCTACTCTTTTTTTTCCCACTGGTAATTTTTAAATTTTCCCCTAATACTTACAGTACCCCAATAACTGAGAGTTGCAATGGCATTTTGGGGTGGAGGACATTATGTGCCCACACAGCCATGCATTGGTAATAAACTCTTTTGTCATCTTCTCATTATTCCAAATCCAGTGAGGCCCTATTAGGGACTTAGTGTAATTAAGTAACAGTATGGTTACCATAAAGGAGCAAACCGATTCTAAATCAGAAATTTAAAATGGGATTTTTAAAATCCTGGGAAATTTAAAAAAAGGTAGAACTCACACTTGATTGAGCCCATAATGAAGAGTCTGAGCATTAAAACTGAGTGTTTAGGTAGAGAATGCTCAAAGGATAAGGTGCTGCTGGAAAGACTTGAATGGGAAAACTTTTGTGCATATGGAATCTTATGGAAGGATATAAAAATAGTATCCTCTTGTTTTACCTTCCTCAGTAAAGTGTCTCACTAGATGTTAGGGGGCCTGTCCTCTTTTTCTAAAATGGTTTCTGTGCTCAGGAGATTCTCTGCTCACATCTCCCATTGTGCTGCACTCATGTGCACTCATGAAAATCAGCACCAAAAGAAACATTTCAGAGGAAAATGGAGTTCAGAGTTTCTTAAATGTCCTCCCCTGGTGTATTACAAAGGCTTTTAGCACAACTGTAGCATTGCAAAGGATGCAACAATCAACTTTTCTGGTGTCCTTCCACCAGCAATGCCAGGAGCTAATGCAGATGTTTGCTCAGCAAAGCCATTAATAGGAAATCTTGTATTCACCAGGACAGACAACACTGCAATGGGGAAAACAGAAGAATGCAGAATTAAAATAAATTTCAGAAACTGAAAGCATGGCCATACTGTAGACTTTCACTTCATAGTGCCGGAGTGTCTCCCCAGCCTCATTTGTGGCTATGCAGGTGTATCTTCCAGCGCTGTCCTGCTGAGCATTCAGGATCTGCAGGGTCCTCCCACCTGCCAAAGACACCAACCTTTAATAGCACTCACACCATACTCTTGCTTCCCAATTATTGAAATACTTCCTGCAGCAAATTTCCAACCCTTTGGTCAAAAGCACCTGCCCTTTGAAGAGCAGAAAAGCTGACTGCTTACTACCACGCAGTGCTGTGCATCACAACTCCTGTTGCTTATGGATTATTGGGAAACTCGTTAAGAAACTTCATCAAGAAATTTGTGAAGGGAATTTCTTGAAGATATTTAGCCAGGACTCATGCTTTCTCTTGCAGTTAACACGGTAAAGGTACTTGCACCTCTACAGTACTCCAGTGTTCCCTCTGAAGCTTGTTCCCATTTCCCACCTCCACAGGTACTAGGGGAAAGTTATTCTACTAGCTAAAAATGGCAAACTAGTAATGACCTAGAAAAATCCCATCTAATTCTCTTGATGAATTTATCTCTCTCTCCATCTCATTTTCACACTTAATTGCAAGTCATTTATATTCATCATTAACTCGCATTAATTTTCCCATCATTTGGCTTGATGGTACAAAAGGATAAATATATAATAAGACACAAATAAGCAACCAGTTAATTGTGAAGTACTTAAAAATACTGCAATGGGAAATGTTAGAGAAGTCCAAAGAATCCCAGAATGGTTTGGGTTGGAAGGAGTTTTAAGCCCATTCATGGGCAGGGGCACCTTCCACTATCCCAGGTTGCTCCAAGCCCTGTCCAGCTTGGCCTTGGATGCACTTCCAGGGATGGGGCAGCCACAGATTCTATAGGCAACCTGTGCCAGTGCACTGCACTTAAGAAAAATATATCCTTTGATTTTTTAAAGAACTCTGTAGCAGAAAAACATGCAGTAAAAGAATTAGGTGTTATTTCTCAGTAAGGACAGAGTTTACCTGGCAGAATGCGGATGTTTCTGCTGGACTCTAAGGGATTCCCATCTTTCAGCCAGGTGATGGTGGCTGGGGGGTAGGAATAAGCTTCACAGACCAACGAGGTGGGGCTGTTGAGGATAACAGTGACATCCTCTGCAATCCCTTGGCCGTCTGCTCCCACAATGCTTGGAGCCACTGGGAACAACAAAATCAGTAACCACAGGGAGGAAAGCCCTTCTCTGAAAATCTGTTTCCTGGTCAGTCTAGGAATCTAGAGCTAGCTGGGAGGCAGTCCTACAGGAGCACCAAAACCCAGGCCCAGACAACATTCAGCTGGTTTTATGGTTTTTTTCCTGAAGTCAGCAGAGACCCCACATCAGTGGAATTCACTCCCACCCGTGCCTTTCTCAAGCACAGGTCCCCAGGAAGCCCAGCCACCACTCCTTGAGCAGAGCCTGCTGCTTGATGATCCTGGAAGGAGGGATGAGCCTAGGAACAAGGCTGTGGAAAACAAACTCACCATTGTTTGCACTTCATTGTGCAATAACCCTCATGGAAAAAAACAAAACAAAACAAAACGAGAAGTGCAGATGGTTTCAGCTTTTCTAAAGAGATCACAATCTGAAATTCTCTTCAGATGCTCCTTCCTCGAATCACAATAAGCCAAAGTGCTCTCCTGCCCATCCCATAGGGACAATATCCTGAGAAGGTTCCCAATTTTCCAGCTCTGTTGTCTAAGACACAGCACTGGTATTTCTGTTAAACCACTAGCACTTATCAATGACTAAGATGTAAAATTCTAATCACAGACAGGAAACCTATGCACTGCTGTCAAGGAAGCACTAGAGAATTCCAAATCCTGGGACTCTTTTTTCTCCCCAAGCTGCCTGTTCCTCTGGCAGAGGCAGCCCAGCTGCTCACCAAGCACGTTGAGGCTGAAGGTTTTGCTCCTGTCCCCAGCAGTGTTGGATGCCAGGCACATGTACCGGCCTGTGTCCAGGAGCTGTGCCTCGGAGATCTGCAGGGATGGCCCTCTGGACACGATCCTGGGATCCGCAGCCTCGGCCAGAGCCTGCCCATCCTTCAGCCACGTCACCTTCGGCACGGGGTTCCCTTCAGGGAGGTGGGAAAATGGCAAACGTGAGCTGGTGCGTAACCTCTAGGATATACTGAGATTTGAGAAACAGGAAAATACAGTTTCGGGTGGGCGTTCAAGGAGGGAAATTTTGGAATACGCATTTTGAAGTGTTTGAATCTCCTGAAGTGATGTACAACTCCTCTGAAATTCCACAGACCTTTGGAGAAGAAATATCACCGCAACATTCCTCTTGGTTCATCTCATCCGACCTTTACAAGGAGTGCTTAGTGCTGCTCTAAGCACCACCGTTAAATCTAAGATTTAAAAACCCCTCTGGACTGAAATCCCGTTTGAAAAAGGCTGTGCAGCACCAGCAGTGATCTGGCCGTGGCTTTGATGAGCAAAGGTAAATCATAAACTGCTCTCTTACCTGTCACCTCACACGTCAGGGTAACTCTGTGCTTCTCTTTCACTTTCACATCTTCCAGTGCATTTTCCCCCACAATCCCAGGAGGCACTGCAACAGGCAAGGACACAACATCAGCAGGGATTGCTCACAACACTGAAATACAACAGGCTGCTTGATGATGCTGCTAGGAGGGATGAGCTCGGGAAGGCAGGAGTAGGAAAAACAAACTCCTCACTGTTTGTGTTTGGTTACACGGTAACTACCATAAAAAACTAAGAGCAATACAACAGATTTCCAACAAGTGAATGCTGTGCCACAGCTTATCAGTGTTCTCTGCAAATACAGCTAATTCCACATGGGAATGAACATACTATGTAGGTCTAAAAGCACCTTGCTGTGGTACAAATTACATTTCTCTAGGAAACTAGAAGATAAAACCCCTCAAATACCTATCTCACCCCAATCCCCAAACAGCCAAACCAAGCCAAGGAAACTCCAGCTGTAGGGCTGACATGTTTCCAAATTATCCTGGTCAACTTGTGCTTTTGGATGAGGAGGAGTAGCTGTGGTGGTTAAAAGCTGTGATCAATGATTTCTTTCAAGGTAGAGGCATCGTAGATCAGGGCCAAAAGAAAGCAACACTACAAGCTGAAGTAGGCATGGAGTGGAACAAGCTGAAAAGGAGACCTGTAGTTATTAGAAAGCAGCTTCATCTCCAGGAAATATAGGAAATTTTGTGACAAAAATGTCAGAGTAAGGAGCCAGATGTATGCTTTAATAATCCTGCAAAATGCAAACTTTCCTCCTAGATAGAAGACCTAAGAAGAAAGGAATTTAAATATATTTAGCAGCTTATTTGTGACCTAGTTCATTGCTGGAAGCAAATGTTTCATAAAAGAAAGAATCATGGAAATATGCAGAATTCATTGTCAACAGAGACAAGAATGTTACACCAGATTTCTGATAACTAATGAAGGGTTCAAACTAGAGTGAAGGAAACAGATGGGGGGAAACAAAACTTAAAATCATAAAGTTCAGGACTTAAGTCAGGCCAGAAGTTACTGTTATTCATAAACAAAGAGAGAACTCATCACTTGGACTCCAAAATAATACAGTAAGTCGTCAACACATCCTAATTTCAAAAATATGGCAAAACCACACCAAACCCTTTTGAAATATATAAATATTGTGCACATTACACCAAGCTCTGCCTGCAAACTGCTGTGCCTCCTACAGTAATCAAAAAAACCCCTGGCACATCTGTGTACAGTTCTCACTGACAGTGACTGGTGAGGATTCTGTGCCACTGTCAGGCCCCATTCCAGTAACTTTCCTCTAGAAAGACAAAGAAATTACTGGGGGGAGGGAAGAGAAGACTGAACAATGGAATTTTCCACTTGAAGTCAGCTTCACTGAGCATTTTTCTTCAAGGAAAACAAAGCCTATGCAATACAGATTCCCAGAACCCTCAAGAACACCCTTCTACTAAAACCCTCCAAAGAAAACAGTCAGACAATTAATGCTTTCCACTGTTTATCCATCAATTCCATTCTACCACACTTACACTTCCATGAGCTCATCAAATAAACATGAACTGACTTGAATGGGAGTTATCATTTACAGGCTGAATATGCCCAAGTCAGCTGAAGGCAAGGGAAGATGAGGGTGCTCAGCACCTCAGAGAAAAGAAACTGAGAACAAAATTCTACACAGAAATGCTGAGAGAAAAGCTGCATGGTGCCAGGCCTGACAGTTATTGATAAAAACAACTGTCACTAAACCAAAAAAGTAGGGTTTTCTGGGGAAAACACCGATTTGCCAAACTCAGCAATGTGTTAAAATATACATTAATGGTTCCAAACAACCTATGGAGCCCGCTGGACAACTCCTAGCCTAAGTACATCAGCAGGATCATCTCCTGTCACATTGTTTTATATCCTTTGTCATACTGAAGGCTCTGCTGACTGAAGACTTCCACTGTACTGGAGTTGGGATTGGAAAAGAAAAGACTCTGGGGAGACTTTGGAGCCCCCTTCCAGGACCTCAATGTGCTCCAAGAGAGGGAGTCTGGACGAGGACCTGGAGGGACAGGACAAGGGGGAAATAGATTCCTACTGCCAGAGAGCAGGGAGAGATGGGATCATGGGAAGGAGTCCTTCCCTGTGAGGGTGGGGAAGCTTTGGTGCAGGTTGCCATTCTGAAAGTACCCAGAGGTACTTTCAGAATGGCAACCAGAAAGGCCAGGCTGAAGAGGGCTTGGAGCAACCTGGGTGGGGGGGATAGGAAATGTGTGTAGAATGAGATGTGCTCTAAGTTCCCTTCCAACCTAAACCCTTCCAGGTTTCTCTGACTCTGTGTAGAAGAAGCTTCTCTTTACAACCTGATTCTCCTCCTACATTATCAAATTCACTTATTTTTTCCCCTAAGGTCATGTGTTTTGACACACCTTAGTATTGTTTAAAATACCAGCAAAGCATACAGAATTACCCCCTTACTGTACAAACCCCTCTCTTGTGCTGCCCCAAACTCACCCAGGACAGAGAGGTGGAAGTCCTTCCTGGCCTCCCCTGCGGCGTTGGTCACCACGCACGTGTAACGTCCCTCGTCCACCGGGCCCGCGGGGATGAGCCGCAGTGTCCGGCCCCCTGAGACAGCCAGCACAGCATCAGAGCCCTGCTCTGCCACCCAGCACCACCCCAGGGCAGAGCAGGGCAGGGCCAGGGCACACACACCCTGCTCTGCCACCCAGCACCACCCCAGGGCAGGGCAGGGCACACACACACCCTGCTCTGCCACCCAGCACCACCCCAGGGCAGAGCAGGGCAGGGCAGGGCACACACACCCCCTGCTCTGCCACCCAGCACCATCCCAGGGCAGGGCAGGGCAGGGCACACACACACCTTGCTCCACTGCATGGGATTTATGGACCAGGGCTTGGAAATATGGCAGGAATGCTGTGCTTGCAACTTGGGTGCACAGGAAGGAAATTGGGATAACACACAGTGCCTCAGACAGCAGTGTTTTCACTCACAAGAGTGCTTTGCTATACTGAGATTGTAGAGGAATATCCAGGAAAATTAATAATGCCTCATCAGTACTTTTTATGTGTGTACATAGAAAAATAAGCTTATTTCTATAAACACCTTGTGCAATAAATACTCTTAAGGTATTTTCATATGTACAGATAAGGAATAAAATTTCACTTCTCCAGTCTAGCATTTGCATTAATTGTGTCACCAATTATAACAGCTGATAATAGCACTGGTTCACACGCAAGTGTTTAAAAGAACAGATTCTTAAGTCTGTAGTTGTCAAGTTACCTTTGCAGAGACACATTGATTTAAAAGGAAGATTTGCAAGTATATTTGATCAAAGATCAGGAATATCCCTGCTTCTCTACCACAGAGCAACTTCTCTTTCCTTGCCTTTTGGCAGAGGAACAGCAGAACAGACATTAAGGGACCATTTGAGTTTGAAGCCAAAGGTGGCATCCAGCCTGCAGCTTTTCCCAGTTTCTGCTTAGCAGCTCTGCCATCAGCAACCATTCCCTAATCCACACACCTGCCCTGGGCAGCTCCTGCCTGTGCCTATCACTGTGGGGACATAGCCCAGAAAGCCATGGTCCTGGTCATGCATAGGAAGCAGGTGGGGTGCCGTGGATTTTTTAAAAATTTTTCCTAGAAGATATGCAGGAAGAATCATCAAAAGCAAACATCAGTATCTGGACAATGCTCTCCAGAATTGTGTGGGGTTGCTGAGGTGTCCTGTGCAGGGCCAGGACTTGGACTGGATGGTCCTTGTGGGTCCCTTCCAGCTCAGGATATTCTGTGATTCCATGAGCTGAATTAACTGACTAAAAGCTGCCAGCAGTGTGTCCACACATTGAAATTATCTACAATGCCAAGTTATGTTTTCAATCAACAGAACCAAAATCTTGCTTTGGCAACGTATTTAACTCCAAAATTAGAGGAGGATTTTTGTTGTTGTTGTTGTTTTTTACAGCTTGTGCTGTTTTGTGCAAGCACAGATAAAGCTCCAAGTGCCATGCTGGCTACAGCTCACTACCACAACGTGTAGCTTTCTGTAGCACAAAGTTTGGAGGAAAACAAAGCCCTGAGCCCTGGCGTGTTTCCCCTCCCACACAGCCAACATCCAGAGACAATAAACATCTTTTTGTCTCTCCCTTCCTGACTCCGATCTGGGAGGTGAGATTAGTGTGGGTGTAGAAAGCAACAGACAGGACAGAAAGAATCAAGCCCAGAAGATGTTATTTTTGTTGATGGCAACTTGACACAGAAGGGAGTGCAGAGCAGCTCCCAGAGCCAGGTTCATACTGGGAAATAATCACACACCCACTCCTTTTTCCACACAGCATATGCAAAAATGGGAAGCAGACGACAGGACTGCACTCATTAAAATATGCTGAAGCTTATCAGCTCCAATTGCAGATTTAGCTGAGTTCTTAAACACCTTCCAGCTCTTTACCTGTCTGATAGTTCTCTTAGGTTCATGATGCAGGCTTTGCATGGTGGCTATCACAGGGTATTAGAAACTCCATCAAAACTTATTGTCATGAGATTTCTACTTGCCAGTGGCAAACCCGAGGTCAAAGAATCAACATGGCCAGAAATGCTTTTACATGCACTCATTTCTGAGGGTCTCCTTGATTAGCATTTTTTTAAAACGCTAATTTACAGGAAATTTTTTAAATTAAAACAAGAGAAAAAAACTGTGTACAGACCCATAGAAATTAAAGATGTGCTTTGGTTTTTGTCATTTGTTCTTTCAAAGATTTTTCCTCTTTAAATGGTAAAACAACTGTGCTGAGGAAGAGGTGGAGAAAAATAAATAGGAGAGCTAATGAAGTGTATTTCTGGGCATGATACAGTGAGATGTTGCCATCTGCCCTCCAGCTTTTGTACCTGAGAGGATTCGCACCGAGCTGTTTAAGGTGATGGGCAACCCATTCTTGAGCCACGTTATTGCTGGCAAGGGGATTCCTGAGGCTTCACAAACCAGGGAGATGGGATTCTTCTCCACAGTGCTGATGTTTTCAGGCAGCTGGAGGTAACCACCAATACTTGGGGGAACTGCAACAAAGAATAAGGAAAAGCCATACTTCAGAGCAAATACAAATTCATTTTGCTCACAAAACTTTGTGTCACCCCAACATTAGTTTGGCGAGGGCGAGTAGCAGGGTGGTCTTGGTTAAACCTTAATTTCTCTCTTCTACAACAGAAAGATTCCCACCATGACACTCACGCCAACATCACATAAGATTGCACCATATCCTGCTTATCTCGGGCGATGAAGCAACTCGGGGGTAGACTGATATTAACAGAAAGAGAGCTACAATTTTAAAATACTCAGGAGTGCTCGACTTAGATTTGGGCCTTCCCCAACATTGCAACTGGAGCCGCATCCCCCGCGGCTGATCCGGGAGGCGCACCGAGCTCCAGGCCCATCGGCCCCCCGGCGTGACCTGCCGCAGGTGGCCGCACTCACCGTGGACGCTCAGGTCGTATTTCCTGTCGGCCAGCCCGGCGGCGTTGGTGGCCACGCAGACGTAGCGGCCGGTGTGGGACACCTGGGCCCGCTGCAGCCGCAGGACGCGGCCCCCGGCCAGCAGCGCCACGTCCCCGGCATCGCCCAGCGCCCGCCCGTCCTTCAGCCACATCAGCGCCGGCTCGGGAACGCCCTGAGCCTGGCACTCCAGGGATATTTCGCTTCCCTGGCTGACGACGACCTCCGACGGGTGGGGACCGCTGTCGGATATAGTCGGTCGAGCTAGGAAAAAACAAGGGACACAGAGCAGGAGTCTGCGCTTCAGAATCTTCACCTGCTGCTGAGTTGATTTTCCCGAGCAGCAGGGCCAGTAAAAGGCAAATCACCTCTTTTCCTCCCCCTCCCCACAGCATGAAGTAAAAAATATTTTTTTAAATGCTAATGTACAGGCAATTTTTAAATGAAATGAAAACAAGAGAAAAAACTGAATTAGAAAAGACTGCCCCAACACTGTCAATCCCTACAAATTTTGGAGGATTCTTATCTGTGGGATTATTTAAAAATACCCCCTTTTACTCCTAACACAGTAATACAGTAAAGCCTAAGGGAATGAAGGGAAATCTAAGTTCAGTCAGTTGTCATCACTACTGCAGCTTGGGGACAAGACTAAAGGTGTTACATCTGTGGAGACTCTGCACTTTCAACAAGGATATGCAGTGTCTCGGTCAAGCTACAGGTCCAAATTGCCAAAATTTTAATGATGTAACACTCTCCTTGAACTACCTCTAAGTTGTCCTACAGCCAGCACTCCCTCTCTGGAGACCCTGCAGCTCAACATCGCTGCCCAGCTCACACTCCCATAACACCACGGCAGAACTGGTGATCAGGGTTTTCCTGGCACTTACTGTACACTTGCAGGCTGTACTCTTTGGTGGCACTCCCAGCCACGTTTGAAGCAATACAGGTGTAAGATGCAGCATCAGACCTGTCAGCAACTGCAACCTGGAGCTGTCTGCCCCCTGACAGAACCCGCACCCTTCCCGATGGCTCCGGCACCACTGGAGAGCCTGCAAGAGACCTTCTGTCACATAAAACCACTCAAGTGGCCAGGAGCAAATGAAAACCACGTGGTGTGAAGTCCACTGGCTCATTCAAAAGGACTGAGTTGAACAATTGCCCATTTTCGAAGTACTCTGTCAGAGTTTTCCCAGAGACCAAGCAGATCCTGAGGACTTTCTGTATTAACCACTGACTTCATGGGATACCCTGAGCTAAAGCACACTGATTCTCCCTCACATCCATCCAGAGTTTGGAACACCTCCACTGAGCAGAAAGCTCAGCACTTTCAGTAAAATGTGACTCATTTTTCAGAGTGTAATTGTCTCACCCGGCACAGCCAGTGCTTAGAAACATATAATTTAGGTTTCACACTATCTATGTGTTGTGTGTCAAGGGAAATCTTCAGCAGAAATATGACAGAAAACTCCCACTGCATTCTCTGAGAAGATTCTTCCGTCTTGGAGAGCTCAGATTATCCATCTCCATCTTTCCAAACTTCAGGGAGACTTTGTGACAGAACGAATGCACCTGCCATGGATACTTCTAACAAGCTTCATCTTTGTTTTCCTCTTGTGCATTTAAAGTCTGCTCTACAAAGTGTACCAAGTGCCAAACATGTTGAAAAACATACTTCTCTTCCTTTCTAACTGCTTTTCTAAACTTTCTAGCAGGTTTAAGTCTCCTTCCTGCCATTAAGTATTAGCCTTGCAGTGCATTTACATGTCATACAAGGCCTTTCTGGCTTCCAACAGAAAGGGTTTAAAACAAACTTCCTGTTCTCTGAAAATGTTATGCATTGGAAAAAGTGTTCTGTAATTAAAACCCGTTCTTTCCATGAGCCAAAATTAATTAAAGCAAGTACATACCATATTGAATTGTGCTGCTTAGAAAAACACAAATATAAGTAAGATTGGATAATAACAAAAGAATTACTACACTGGAAGAGTAAATCATCTTATTCTGTCCTATATTCTGTATCCAACAGTGTCAATGCATAAGAGAAGGTGCTGAAAATAGCTGGCTTTGTCTGCCAATTCCTAAGGAGGCGTTTGGCAATGTAACTTTAACCCCTAAAGCAAAAGGTGTGCAGACTACTTTTGAACAAGGTGGGATGAGAGGGTTTGGTGAACCCCCAAAGCAATTACTACAGCCACATACATCTTCACCCCTTGGCAGGATGCCATGGCTGCAGATTTAAAACCAGCTCAGAGAATGTGCACTATGCACTGGATAACAGAGCAGAAACTCAACTTTACACCAAGGGACTCCCAGCAACCCTGGCCCTGGTATTTGGGATCCACAAACAAGTCTTACAATCCCAGACTGGTTTGGGTTGGAAGAGACCTTAAAGATCATCTCATTCCAACTCTCTGCCCTGGGCCTGGACACCTTCCATTTCCTCAAAAGACATCTGCCCTGGTATGGAACACTTCCAGACTGTCCTTCTGTCCTGTGGCCCCATGATAAATCAACATACTAAGTGCTCCACAGTTCATTTTTGTCAGCTGAGAAATCTCAACACTGCCCTTCTCTTACACCATTAGAAACACCTAATCCAAGTAGAGGTGAGATAGAGAGAAGGGAATAATCTACTCCTGGAGTTTACTTTACTTTTACTTTAGTGTGCAGATATCTGAACAGCAGAGCTCCTCAGAACACACCATCCAAAATGTACACAAGATGAAAAGAAAACCCAGCAGGTCAGAATTATCCCATTTGCTTTATAAAACAGACAATTGGCAGTTACCCACCATCCTTTTTCCAGGTGAGACTGGGTGGTGGGATGCCACTGGACTCACAGATCAGGCTAATCAAGCTCCCCTCAGTGACTGTCAGCTGAGAGCTTTCATCCGAGCCAGAAATACTTGGTGCCACTGCAAAGAAAAGCCAAGTAAGTGCAGCCTTTGAAACAACACATTACCAGCCAGGAGTAAACCCCAAATGACCCTCATGCAAATCTCTCCCATTCAGCTGTGAAGCAATGACAGGGATTGTCTCCTCAATGCTAACCGGGCCCTGGGTAGGGAACAATACACTTGGGAATGACTGCATCCATCCTTCTGGGCTCAAAGGGCTGCTGCATGCACAGGCTTTATTTTGGGCTGCCTTTAATGGGCTTCATTGAACAAAGCTGGTTTGGGGAACTTTGTCAAGTGACTCCAACTCTAAGAGCCGGCCTCATTCATGGCCTCAGCTAAGAGACCCACAGAGATCATCACTGCCGTGAGTAGGGATGCCACTCCCTAGCTGAAGCTGTAACTACTCTCGTGCCTGCAAGCTCAACAAAGGCCTGCAGAGTAACTGGTGTTAATTTAGAACTAGATTAAAGCAATTTGAAAAATGCGTGCACTGTCTTGGGCACGTTCAAGCACAGCAAATACAACATCTCCTTGCACAAGCCTCAGCAACCAAGTGTTGATGAACTACAGAGGATTTCAGTGTGTCACATCACAGCACCGAGCTTCATTCCCATTTCTGGAATAAGCTTAACAAATCTTACCCCAAATATTGACATTATAATTCTTCTCAGTTTTCCCAGCAACATTTGTCGCTTCGCAAGTGTAGCGTCCCGCATCCTGCACTTGAGCTCCTTCAATCTGGGGACAAAAGGAATACTTGGGTTTCATCTTCCTATATAATTATTCATGAAATGCGTATGGAGAGGGGACTCAGGGATTTTTTTGTTTGTATTTTTTTTAATCATATGTGTCCCTGAATATTAATAATAGAATATGAATCCAGCAAACATCCAGGGTCTCTGACACCCCTCCCTCCTCACACACTACTCTCCGCTGTCCCGGAGAGCCCACTGCTGTCCCAGCTCCCAGGAAGGGACCCCAGCAGGCCCTGCCTGCCCGGATTACCTTCAGCACGCTGCCATCTGCAGAGATGCTCAGGCCTGGCTTCTGCAGCAGGGGCTGCCCGTGGCGGAGCCAGGCGAGGCGGGGCGGGGGCACGGCGCTGCCGCGGCAGCGCAGCTCCAGCTCCTGGCCCAGCAGCACGGACACGTTCTGCTCCTCGCCCACGATGTCGGGGGGAACTGCACCAACACAAGAGCACGCTTGGTTACTTGGAAAAGCCCTCTGGGACCATCGAGTCCAAGCATTCCCCAGCAGCAACATCCACAGGTTTTAAATCCCTCCAGGGATGGCAACTCCACCCCTGCCCTGGGCGGCTGTGCCAGTGCCTGACCATCCTGCCGGGGAAGAAATTTTTCGTAATATCCAACCTGAGACTCTTTCCTCTCGTCCCATTGCTCAAACCAAAGGACCTTTGGGCAGTGAAGATTTCCCAGAGCCAACTGGGATAAACTGAGCCAATTCCATAATGAGGAGTTAAGGGACTTCACTTAGCAAAGATAAAATGACACACCTTCAGTTACACACAACTTCAATTTCCTTTATCCCACCAAAACCCACAATTATCATTTTTGTTATTTACAGAATATCTTCCACATAAAATACACACTAGTGAGGTATCAGCTACAGAGAAATCACAGGGATAAGCCAAGACTAGCAGGAACCCCTCTTGAAACATAGCTAGAAAGGAAAATCCCCAGTATATAAAAATGGGGAATGCATTCCTGCAAGAAGGAGAAAGAGCTGCTGAGTGAAAAAGCTCATGAGATAACAACCAGCCCCAGAAGATGAAAATGTCTTAAGCTATTCCAGACAGTGCCAAGAAGAATACCTGCCTTTAAGGAGAACTCTTACTTACAGAGAATTTGTCCAGAGATGGCCAAATCAGGTGACAGAATGAGAATTTACATGGTTGGCAAGCAAGTCAGTGGGTTAATGACTTAATCAACAAACCATAATCTACAATTAGCTCATGTATCAGGTTTGTGTGGGACCTACTACTTATTGCAGCTGTTGGCACTGAGCACTGTATTTACATTTGTCCTGCAGTTCAGTGACAACCTCATCATTACACTATTACTTCCAAAGCAGACAGTAGAAAAACTTCCTTTTGAAAGGACAGTTTTCTGTGTAGAAATAAAAAAAACCAAATCACTGCACTCTTCAGTTGAAACCCATTAACTGTTCTTGAACAGTGTCAGGATTTAAGAAAACACATTTTTTCTCCCTGTTTTTAGAGTTTGTGTTTCCACAATCAGAAAGACAAAAGTAACCGAGAAGGCAACTGAGAACTAAACATTGAACACAGCAAGTCAGCAATTTTCCATGGAGAAAGTACTCATGGCTGGAGACAAAAAGAACACAGACAAAATACTGCTCCCCAAAAAGATGACCAGGACCAAATATGAGAACCTTTCTTGTCACATTTCCTTTGTCTTTTACTTCTGGGATGCATGACCCCAGACACTGAGGGTCTGAGTGCACAGAACACTTTGGGGAGAAGGGAGGCAGTGGGACTGTATTTGAGAACAAGCACAGCAGGTTAATCACACACAGGAGATCAGAAAGTGTCCCAAAGTGGCACTCAGGGGACAGCAAGACAGTTCTCAAGGTGGCCTGAAAAGACCAGGAACAATCAAGCTTTGCGTTTCTTGCCCAGGAAGTACAGAGCAGAGCTGCTGATTTCACAGTTTGGAAATAATTTAGGGAAAAGTCTGGTCTCTGTGGATAAGAAATATAGTAAGTGGAAAAAAAATTAAAATCTGTTTGTCTTTTTTTTTCTTTCTAGAACTCACAGAGGTCCAGATTCTTTATGAGCATTGTGGAACTGAGAATTGGAAGCTGACCCATTCCTGCAGAAGGCAAACTTATTTCCAAAGACTTTTCAACCAATTACTTTTCCTCTCAGCTCAATGAATTGAAATGTGCTCAAAAGGAAACTGAGTTTATGACACAGACACTACAGCACTTATTTCTGAAGGAATGGGGTTTAAAATTAATGTAATTATGCTCATAGTAACTGTAAGTAACCAAGTTTGTTCCAACTCCTGGCTCATTGGACATTTCCAACCAACCCAGCTCCAACTGTACTCCAAATTATTTTCCTCCTGTGGTTTCTTAATTAGATTGCCCTTATGAGGCAAGTCTGAAGAACAGTATTACTTTTTGGTGACAGCCTCACTCAAGTTGGTCCTGCAGCTGAGCTCAACCCTGGCCAGCTTCTAATACAACACTAATTTTAAACATATACAACTCCTAACTCTTTTCATTTTCTCCAGCTAAAATGGACAGAGATCCCAGAAAATAAGAGGAATAATAAATATATCTATGTCACATTACACAGACATACACACCTGTCCTCAAACTCCAAAGGAGGCCCTGATATTCCTTGCTCTAGACATAAAATGTTCCAGCCTATATTAACTTTAGGCTCACTTGCCACAGCAGAGTCCTTGGGTTTCTGAACGGCCCCTTCCAGATGTAGAAGTCACCAGGACTTCAGTCAGGGGTACCCTAAAACCAAGGGAGACAATTCTGAAAGCCAAACTCGGGAACAAATATAACCCAGCCAGCCGCCCCTGCTCAGAACTCATCCAAACTCCTAACTTTTCTTGCAAGGTTTTCCACGTGGGATTGCCAAAATGCCGGACACAGGCACAGTCCACTGGCCGACTGAAAGCAGAAGCAAAACCACAAAGGTGCCTCAATTCCAAATGCCTCTCTACACATCTGGTACAGTAATGTTTCTAAAACATCAGATTATTGCTCATCCTCATTGTGCTTCTGGACAAATCCTCTGAGCTGCCCAAGGGAACTCAAGACCTGCTACAGTCACACTCTCTGGCAATCCTGCTGGCACAGCACCCACGAGAACACAACCTGGGACCCTTCCAGTGCAGAAGAGTCTCCAAGAGAACTGGAGAGGGACTTTGGGCAAGGGCTTGGAGGGCAGGGTTAGATGGGATATTGCGAAGGAATTGTTCCCTGTGAGGGTGGGCAGGCCCTGGCACAGAGTGCCCAGAGAAGCTGTGGCTGCCCCTGGATGCCTGGAAGTGTCCAAAGCCAGGCTGGACAGGGCTTGGAGCACCCTGGGACAGTGTAAGGTGTCCCTGCCCATGGCAGGGGGTGGGGCTGTGTAACCTATAAATTCCTTTCAATCCCCATTCTATGAATATGAAAAGGCATCTGATACAAGTTACAAAAAATTTCAGGAATTCATACAAGTTACAAGAAAGCACAGAATCACAGAATACCCTGAGTTGGAAAAGACCCACAGGGATCACCAAAATCCTGCACAGGGCAGTCCCAACAATCCCACTGTGTATCTGAGAGCATTGCCCAAATCAGAAGGATGAATTCACATGAGTTCAGGCAAAAATATTTCAGAACTAACTTACTGGCAATCTGGAAAACTGACAAACTAAAGTAACACTTCTGTCCTGCTCCTTGAAGGAGACAGAGCTGACTGGTTGAGCTCAACACAGAGTCACTATTTAGCACTAAAAGAGTCCTATCCATTTAGGTAGGCAGAGCAAGGCTTGGGAATAACACGGGAACTGCAGAGCTGGATGGGGAGCTCCCAGCAGCTCCTTCTGGTAGAATAAAGACAACAGAGCACTGGCCCCAAGAACATTTCTCACCTGGCAGATCTACCTGGCTTTACACAAACACAGATTTCATTCTATTGCTCGTAAATGAGCTTTTATGCATTAAACTTGTAAATTCATTGTTGCAGTTACATTTCTTCAAGGATGACAGAGAAGGTCACACCTACATGCTTTAGTAAGTGAGAGTGGATGTGCATATATATGTTTTAACTTCCATACACGCACCCTTCCTCCTCACCTGGCCTTCCATTACGAGTTGGAACTATTTTTACTCAGTGCTGCTCGGGGTTTGGTCCCAGTGTGTTAAATTAAAGCTTCGAGAACAGCTCGCCTTTGTCACTCACCGTAAACGCGAAGGTTGACGTCCCTCTGGCTCTCCCCCGCAGCGTTGACTGCCACACACGTGTACGTCCCCGTGTCACTGAGCTGGGCACTGGGCAGTGCCAGCACCCGGCCCCCTGACAGCACCTGCAAGGGGAGCACAGCCCCTTCAGGCACAGCCCGGAGTCACACACAGGCAGGCGGAGCTCGTAGCGCTCGTTTCAAAATGGAACACTGGTTTTGCCGCTGCTCCCCATCATCTCCCTGCACTCCAGTGTTCTCTTCTAATCCAGACTTGCAAAAGCAGAACTCTAACTTCATTCCCTTGGGAATTCCTGGTTTTCTCAAGACTTTGCAGGACCTGAACATCCCTCCCTCCCTCCAGTTTCAAACATGCTGTCACATCTTTTGTCTGTGTCCTGAGCTGTCCCCACAGAACACAATCCTCCTTTGAGAATGTAAAACCAACTTCCAAAAAACATCCACAGCCTCTTGTTTTACCTCTGACCTACCTCCTAATATCAGAGGTTGGTTTTCTTTTCTCAATTACTGCTGTATGTAATGAGATCTCCAGATCACTTCAGCAGAGAAATTTGTTCCAATTTTCTTCCCAGTAAGTGGAAAATTTGTTGATGCAAACTTACTCAGTATGACATCAGCTGAAAGGACCACTTTACTTCAATCCATCTCTATCTTCCACTTCACATAGTACTGCAGCTAAACTCACGCCAACAACCCAGAGTGAAAGGCCTTATATCATTATTCCAAATCCTCCAACTTATTCTCTTTCATTAAACTGCATTGACTTAAAAGCCTCCTCCCACAGTTCCCTTTGGTTGTTTTGGGAATACCAAAGAGCAGGATGTGACCCTGGTACCTGGAGGCCATTGCTGACGCTGGACACAGGGCTCCCATCCTTCAGCCACGTCAGGATAGGGGCAGGGATGCCTCTGGCTTCACACTCCAGTCTCACTGGGTTATTGACCACTACTGTCACCATGTCACTGCTGCCAGAGATGGATGGGGGAACTGAAAAAAAAAAACAAACACAGAGAAAGGCCTGTAACAGCTACGTAAGAGGATTAATCACAACAAAATTAAATAGGCTGCCTAGTTTAGGATGTGATTTCTCTTTTCTCATTATATTCTTGCTGAACTCTGGTCACGTCTCTGCTCTGTGCCAGATTCTGCTCTTCCCTAGCATGAGCAGGCAGATAACTGCAGTGAAACTACTGTGAGTAAGGTATGTGGGACTGGGCCCACAGCCCAGAGGACAGCTGTGAAACCCAGGAACACACCATAAAGCCAGAAAATATTCCCTCAAACTTTTCTACTACTCCATTTAGACCTCGTGAAAGACTTTAGGAGTGGTGGGGATTAAAAACCAGGAGTTTACCATATAAACCACATCAAGCAAATCCATACAGAGAGTGATAAATTGGCCTGGCAGAGCTTATGGAAATGTTTACCAGATTAGACTGGAAAACATCTGCCTCTCTGATGACACAAAACATTGCAAAACCCATTTCTACTAACCCACCCCCCAGAAGGGCACTTTTTGGGAGAAAGCATGGATAAAATTCTGCACTGAAAATAAGATTCATCAATGAATTTAGCAACATCTAAGAGCCTGTAACTCAGGTTGTGGCTGCCTGATCTCTAAAAGTGTATAAGGCCAGTCTGGACAGAGAGTAACCTGGGATAGTGGAAGATGTCCCCTGCCCATGGCAGGGGGTGGAATTGGATGGGCTTTAAGGTCCCTTCACAATCACAAACCATTCTACGATTCTCCTTACTTGTACATATATTTTAGTAATAGCAATAAGGGCAGAAAAAAGGCACAGGATTTTTATAGTTTTTTAATCTTTTCCCTACACATAGAGTTCCTCCTATTGCAGTGCAATGGCATTCATTGTTCTCAAATGCCTGAAAAAGCTATAGTGGGGAGAAAGAAGTAAAAAAGAAAAACAAAAAAAACCCCCCAACTAAACAATGAAACCCTATGAATTCTAACTGAACTCGAATTCCACCTGCTTCCTTCAGTTGGCCTGCCTGGTTCCATTCAGTGTTAAGCCTGCAGTATCAAGTATTGTTTTTAATGCCAAAAAGATCTGATAATACTATTAACAACAGAAATTGGTGAATAAGACCAGAAGTTGACTGCAGCAGGTCCTCAGGGAAATCTAGAGCAACCTTTCCATAAATGTAGCACAAGCAACTTTCAGTACTTGGCATTTGAGCCTGCTCTCCATTAAGGAGTCATTGCTTCCACTGGTAAAGAGGGCAACACCTTCAAGTTTTGTCTTCTCAAACTCAGAAACTCTAAGGACAGGGGATGATAAATCCATGGATGGTGAATTCCAACACCTCTCTACTGTCAGCCTGGCAGGACACCAGCTGAATGAAGCAGGTTTATGGACAGGAGTTTGATGCTATCAGTTCCTTTGATGCCATTAGTTGTGGCTGCAACTGCATATGCTCTGTTCCAGAAGGGGAAGCTCTGTGTCTCAGTCAGAAAATTTTAGTTCCCTAGAAAACTCAGGTTGTGTTAGCTGAAATTCCACCACCCCTAAAAAGATGCACGTGTACTCAGGAGTTATTTTCCATTTAACCAGAATAATTACCTTAGCTCTAAGGATTTCTGGGAATTAACCACTGGGTGGGGTTAAATGCCCTTGACTGTGCCTTGTGCCATCAGTTTTTCCCATAATGGCTATTAAATTCATGGAAATGCACTGCCCAAGTCATTAATTAATGTTAATGGGAACTATATATTGTGTGCACATGCAGCAGCTTGGGGACACTGTGCCAAATTTGAGCCACACTTCTGCATGGAAGACTCCCCCAGGAAACCAGCTACATGCACATGCATGTATCAAATACAAGAATTTGGATCATGGCCACATCCAAAAGCCATTGAAAACACTGGAAAAGCTCCAACTGGGCTTTTGCTCAGGTGTCTCATGTCAGCAAACACCCATACTTCTACTTCTTCTTCCTAGACACAGAACATTTTTCTTTAAAACTCCTAGATTGTGAAAGAGCAATTGATTTGTGTCCTTTGTCTACTGTGAGCTTAAGAGTCACCTACAACAAACCCCAGCAACTGCCAGGTCCTCCAAATTGCTCAAGTGATCCCTTAAACAAAGCACCTTCTTCCACAAATTCATTCTTCCTAGAAATGCCTTCCCTTGGCACATTTTCTGCATTCAAAACACCTATTCCAATGTCAATGAGAAAACAGAAGAGTGAAGAGCATGAAGTGCCAGGATGAGGGGGAACAGTTTCCCCACTGCCAGAGGGCAGGGTTAGATGCGATACTGGGAAGGGATTCCTGGCTGTGAGGGTGGTCAGGGCTCTGGAATGGAATTCTCAGAGAAGCTGTGGCTGTCCCTGGATCCCTGGAAGTGTCAAAGGCCAGGCTGTAAAGGGCTTGGAGCAACCTGGGCTAGTGGAAGATGTCTCTGCCTATGGCAGAATGGGCTTTAGGGTCCCTTCCACCTCCCAGGCCCAAACTGCCACGCCCCAGAACTCCAGCTGCCTTTCGAGTGCTAAATGCCTCCTACAAACAGACACCAAGAACCAGGAGGGCTGACTTGGTTTTCCCAGGAAAAAAGCCCTCCCCGTTCGTGGCCACCTGCCTCTGGTCCGGAGTGGGCATTGAAGCCCTGGAATGGGCATCAGAGGTCTAAAATTCCAAACCATGAAGGATTCCTCCCAGGCCCAAACTGCCACACCCCGGAACTCTGACTACCTTTAGATTTCTAAACGCCTCCTATAAAAAGACACCAAGAATCAGGAGGGCTGACTTGCCTTTCCCAGGAAAAAGGCCCTCCGTTCGTGGCCAGCTGCCTGTAGTCCAGAGTGGGCATCAAAGGGCTAAAATTCCGAACTGTGAAGGATTCCTCCCAGGCCCAAACTGCCACACCCCGGAACTCTGACTACCTTTAGATTTCTAAACGCCTCCTATAAAAAGACACCAAGAATCAGGAGGGCTGACTGTTTTCCCAGGAAAAAAGCCCCCCGTTCGTGGCCAGCTGCCTGCAGCCAAGAGTGGGATTCAGAGCTCTAAAATACCGAACCGCGGAAGATTCCTCCCAGGCACAAACTGCCACACCCCAGAACGCTGTCTAACTTTCGAGTGCTAAATGCCTGCTATAATCAGACACCAAGATTTAGGAGGGCTGACTTGCCTTTCCTAGGAAAAAGGCCCTCTGTTCGTGGCCAGCTGCCTGTGGTCTGGTGTGGGCATCAAAGGGTGAAAATTCCGAACCGGGAAGGATTCCTCCTAAGCCCAAACTGCCACGCCTCAGAACTCCTGCTGCCTTTCACGTGCTAAATGCCTCCTACAAACAGACACCAAGATTTAGGAGGGCTGACTTGCCTTTCCTAGGAAAAAGGCCCTCTGTTCGTGGCCAGCTGCCTGCAGCTGAGAGCGGACATCAGAGGTCTAAAATACCGAACCGCAGAAGATTCCTCCCAGGTGCAAACTGCCACAGCCCAGAACTCGGTCTAACTTTCGAGTGCCAAATGCCTCCTACAAACAGACACCAAGAACCAGGAAGGCTGACTTGGTTTTCCCAGGAAAAAAGCCCTCCCCGTTCGTGGCCACCTGCCTGTGGTCTGGAGTGGGCACTGGAGCCCTGGAATGGGCATTGAAGGGTGAAAATTCTGAACCGTGGAAGATTTCTCTCAGGCACAAACTGCCACACCCCAGAACTCTGGCTACCTTTCGAGTGCTAAACGCGTCCTATAAACAGACACCAAGAATAAAGAGGGCTGACTAGGTTTTCCCAGTAAAAAGGCCCTCCCTTTCTGGCCAGCTGCCTGCAGCCTAGAGTGGGCATCAGAGGGCTAAAATTCTGAACCGTGAAGGATTCCTCCCAGGCCCAAACTGCCATACCCCACAATACAGGGCAAGAGGAAAGAGCCTCAAGTTGTGCAGGGAGTAGTGAGGTTAACTTGGATATTAGGAGAAGTTTTTTCATGAATAGGGTAGTCAGACACTGGCACAGCCACCCAGGGCTGTGGTAGGGTCCCCATCCCTGGAGGGATTTAAAAGCCATGCGGATGTAGCACTTGGGGACTCGAGTCAGTGGTAGCCTTGGAGCACTGGGGGAACTGTTGGACTCTGTGCTCTCAGAAGTGCTTCCCAAGCTCCAGGAGCCACAATCCCGTGGTCCTGCACTCACCTTGGACCTGGAGGCTGTAGAGCAGCTCGGCCGTGCCCGCGGCGTTGGCAGCCAGGCACCTGTAGAGGCCGGAGTCGGCCACCTGCGCGCCCTCGATGCGCAGCACCTGTCCCCTGTCAGCCAGCACACGCCCGTCCTTGGACCACGACACGGCTGCGGGGAGGAACGGGGACAAATCACAGAGAGCTCCGCAAACGTGGCACCACAGAGCCGCCACACCTCAGCTCTCCCACGCACGCCAGCACTCCACAGCCAATGGCAGTGCCAGTCGGGATTACGGATAACGGAACGGAACAGAAAATCAGGAAATGGGAAGATTTGCACAAAAACTGACTGCGCTCCACAGCTCAACAGGCAACTTGACACTATCATCCCCACCTTCCATGTATTTATGGAAAAGTGTTCTGAAATCGAGAAATTATTCTTGGGATGTGTTTTCACTCATTTATCAGTGGGGATCACTGAATTCCTCAATCCTTCCTCCATGTCAGCCCATATATTGACATTTCCCATCACAGTTTTTAGCTGGTTTAAAGTCACACAGTTAGCTCCACATTCAGCCTTTGCAAAGACACATAAAAGTGAAACTCTTATGAGGTGCTCCCCAAGGTGCACATGGCTACCTGGCAGAGGGTTCCCAGATGCTCTGCATTCAAGATGGATTGGATTATTCACCACCACCGTTTCATTTAATATTTTTCCTGCATCTTCCAGACTGGGAGGTTCTGGGAAAAGACAAAAGCAGCAGGTTTTCATTAATTCAGCCACCCAGCTGGCAGAGCATCCGATCACAAAGTCATCTACCCTCGGAGAAACTTTGGGCAGTGAGTTGCACAAGCTTCAGCTGCTGGGTGACCAAAGAATTTCTCCAGAAAGCTCATCTCTGAAATGGGAATACGCAACAATTATATAATCTCATTAGTGGTAAGAGGAATAAAATATAATTTTTGCTATTTTTAATTTTTTTCAGGAAAAACTGAATTTAAAGTCGATTTGCAAGTAATGGGTAGACAACACAGAACAGCAATTTTTCTTGCAGCATGCTCCTCTCACTTCACCTGGTGATAGGAAACTGAGTGGTAGACAGCTTTTACCTTCCTGGAGCTCCAAAATCTGAAATATAACAGAAACGCCAGACAATGACAGCTTGAACATGAAGACTGACAGCAAAGGAGAGCTTTAAGAGCATGGGACTGATACTGACATGATTTGTGATGCAATTATTGCAGTCTGAATATGGCTCCTCTTTCTAAGTCCCATTCACAGAGACTCTGCAACCTCCCCTTGCTTCAGTTTAACACTTTCCAGTTACTGGCTTGGTTTGGCAATAAAAATCAACATAGCCATACTCTGTGAGAATATTGCCACAGTATATTCCTGCACCTCCTGAGGATTCCCACACCTCTTTTGAGGACTGGGTCACACCAGCAATGCACAACACTTCATGCCCACTTCTGAGCCAAATGTACCATAAATTGTGGTGAGAACACTTATTAAATTCGCATGTAAACAACAGCTTCTTGAATTTCCCTGATTCTTTTTATACTGTTTTTAGCTGTAAAAGAAAATTCCTTTTAAGCAGACTGAAAACTCCCCTCACAAGAAAATGTTCCTCAGAAAAGTTATTCCTGCAATAATTTCCCATTCCACAGGGTCACAGGGAATACCAATGTCCACAAAGAGCTTGGATGAAATTAGTAATGCCAGTGGAGGTATATCACACTAATTCAGAAACACAGAGGACCCTTCTGAGGGGTGGGTTAGTAGGAATGTGTTTGGCTTTTTGGGATACCTCTGAGCAGCAGAGGTACCTGGAAAGACATTCATTCATTCATTCATTTTAGCATCCTTTGGTATTACAGGAGAGATGCCAAACTCCAGAAGAGCCAGGTTTTGCCCTCACTCCTTTACTAATGGAGTAGGACAGAGTAAGAGAACTGTGAGGTGGACATGCAGAGCTGGAGAAAAGGCAGAGCCAAGTGAGCCCAGGTGCAAGAGCTGCGTGGACAGCCCCGATGGCCACATTACCGTGCACGTGGAGCCGCGTGTGCTGCTGAGCCTCCCCCGCAGCATTGGTGGCCACGCAGGTGTAGCGGGCAGCGTCTCCGGGCAGGGCCTTGCCGAGCTGCAGGACACGCCCCGAGGCCTCCAGCTGTTCCCAAAGACAGAGAGGAGCCCCGTGTGACACCACTGCCCCGGCACTCAGCCGCTCGCAGAGAGGGCGAGTGGACGCGGCCGAGCTCATCCCCTCCCAACCCCGGCTCGCAGAACGAAGAAACTGCTGGGTCAGAGATTTCAGAGTCCCTGGGACAGCAGAATCAAGGAGCTGTACAGGTGTGAGGAGACCCAGCTGGCAAGGGGCAGGCAGGCAGAGGAGACTGCAGGCAAAGTGTCAAAAACTGCTCCAGCCATGGGAAATCAAAGCCACTGCAAGCACTCACCCCCCCGAACATGCGAGCACTGGGGAGGGCTCTTCATGGGAAGGCAGGATCTCACCAGGAGAAGGGAATGACAGGCAGCTGCTGCAGTGATTACAGAATAGCTCAGCTAATCCCACCCCGTGGGGACCGTGGCTAGAGCCACCTCACAATCAGCAGATAACCACTTGACCTTGAAGAAGAAAGTACAGCTGGAAAGAAACAGATTCTGAATATCCAGTCATGGACTCTCCTGATATGAGGTGTCAGTCTAGTGGGATCCAATCTACTGAACATGGATATTACCTGAGACACCACTCTAATCAGGTAAGAAGCCCCTCACTCTGCAGGATCTTAAGCACTTACGTATCACAGCATGAGGGAAGCAAAAGGAAAAGAAGCTCTAACGTGCATAACTTAGGGCAATTATCTTCCATGGTTTGGATCCCATAGAAGAATCATGCTTACTCTGATATTTCCCCTGGCTGTGTTTACTGGCTGTCCATCTTTTAACCAGGTTATGGAAGGGCTGGGGATGCCACTGGCTATGCACTGCAGCGTCACAGGCTTGTGGAGCACAACTGCTCTCTCAGAAGGCCCAGTCGATTTAATGGTTGGAGGAACTGCAAAAAGCACCAGAAACAAAGACGATGCTACATTTAAACATGTACATTTAAATATACAGAAGCAGCATCCCAGAGGTAAGTGCAGCTTCACTTCTCCTTCCAGATCTAGTGGAAGACATCCCTGCCATGGCTGGTGTCCAACCCAAACCATTCTATGATTCCATCTCATCTTATCTCCTCTCCAGTTTTTCAACCTGCTAATTCAAATAAACATTTATAGAAAGTTTGTGCACCTGCTTGCCAGTAATTTGAAATTAAAGCAGTCTGCTGCTTCCCACCCACCCTGAGTAACCTACCATGCACTGATACATCAAATTCCTTCTCATGTTCTCCTGCCTTGTTTACAGCCACACATTTATAGCGACCGCTGTCTGACACTTGAGCTTGGGAGATGACAAGTTTCTGCCCATTTAGCAAGACCTTGTGTCCAGCCTCCTCTCCAACTGGCTGACCATCTTTGAACCACCTACCGAAAAAGAAAGTTCCATCTCAGTTGTCAGTGAAAGTAAGATCAACAACAATCTTAAAATATGCACAACTCTAGTAAACAGAAGGCCTCAGTAACTCTGTTCACATTTCTAGGAAAGTCTGCAAGTGTCAGGATATATTCCCCTTGTCTGAGTGCCATGGATTAAAGGATTTATCAGAAGGGAAGTCTGGGGAACAGCCACTAAAGACAGTGTCAGAAAGGTGACAGCAGATATCACCAGAGGCAGAGTGGAACCTCCAAAGCAAAAGCAATTATGGGTGGCAGAAGCACACATTAAGTTGCATTAAAAAAGGACTTTGAAGTTTTGTCTGCTCTTGTTTTCTATCCTCATCTCCCGGACATGGATATTGGCACAACAAACCAAACTGTTTAAGATTAAACCCTGACATTGCCAAAGGAGTGCCTGGTGGTGCTATCGGTGGAGCCAGGAGTTTGTCCTCTACTCATTAACCACCACTGATTAACACAGGTGGCCCAATAATCAGCAGATTTATTTGTATTTTTTTCCTACAATCATACCAGTGCCCTTACGTGATAGTTGGTGAGGGTGTCCCTCTTGCTGAACAATCCAGCTCCAAAGGGCTATGGAGAATCACAATGAGGTCCAAGAGTTCATTCCCACCTTCCACAAATGGTGGCACTGTAAGAGAGAAAAGTCCACCAAACAGAAACATTTACACATCAGAAATATCAAACAAGTCTCTCTCAAACAGCACTGTTAGACACACACTGATTATGAAGCACTGTTCCTTTTGAACGGAGACATCTGCCCAGTGACATTTTGTGGCTTCAAATCACTGCTCCCACACTTTTTTACTGTTTTTTGTTTGGTTGGGTTTTCCACATTCTGTCAGAAGAACCCTGTGGATGGGTGGCAGGGGTGGGACCTTTTGGCACCCTCTGTCAGCAGAGAAAACAAAGGTGCAGAGGATCCTCTTCCAGGTCCTCTTCACCCTGTCTCATCCTCTCTGGGAAGGAATCACTGCCACATAGCTCCTCCACTATCAAGACCAGTGACATTTAACTGCAGAAGCAGAAGGGATGCTCTACATCTGCATTCAGTATTATGTTCAAGTGTGCAAAACTTAAAAATCAGTTCTTTAAAGTTCTCTTCCATGTCAGAAGACCTCAAGATGTTCAGAAGGGACTGCTGAGATACAGACTGTGGTAATGGTTTCAAGAGGTACAGAAAAAAATGGGGTTTTTTTCAGTATAAGGTTCAAAACTTTCAGAACACAACTCAAATTCAGAGAAAGATGTCCTTTCCCAGAGCAATTACTAACTGGTATTTTTAATGGATTTCTGTGATTTTCTTCTCTGAAGACAAGTAAAAAGAATTTTATAGATTACTGAGAATAATATTTACCTACTATATGCACAAAAATCCTTCAAGAACTAACCTGAAAGTAAAAGTCTTCAACTGTCCTGTAGCCCTGTGCACCTGTAGTGCACAGGTTCAGTGAGATACAGAGCATGACTAACTGATCTTAATATATTAATACCAACAAAAATAAAACCATAGGTTTTATGGAACTTTTCCATTTCAGGCTTATGGGAATCTGATATATCTGCAGCTCACACACCTAAGATTTCAACGTCATACTTGATTTCTTGTTCTCCAGCTATGCTTGTGGCCACACACCAATACTGGCCCTGGTCAGCCTCAACGGCGTTCAGGATCTCCAGCTGCTTCCCCCCAGCCAGGACACGGAGCTTGTCGCTTGCTTTCACAGGAACCCTGTCTTTTAACCAGGTCAGCAGAGGGGGAGGGTTGCCAGCAGCCTTACAGTCCAACGTCAGGGAATTCCCAACAACCACCTGCCTGCTCTGGGCTGTGTCAGCATCACCCTCGATTACTGGAGGAACTGCAGAAAGGAAGAAATATATTGCAAGCCATTAATTCTGTAACCAGAAAATGTATTAAGAGAAAATGGGTTTGTTCCATCCACTCTGGCTCCATCTGCCATCATGTCACACACAATTTCATGTGAAAATTTGCTGCTGGGGCAAGGCAAGGCAGAGAAGTCAAATGATGTCACTCAAAATTGACCAGCAGTATAAAACAGAGGATATGCAATACTTTGAGAGGGAAGAACTAGACGAGAAGGACTTAAAGGAGTAACCACCCATCCAGAGTGAATCTTTCAAGTATTGTTTAGCATGCAGATGCGAGATAGAGAAGGGATGGAAAAGAAATAGCTGAGCAGAAGAAAGCATGGTAGTAAGGCCAGCAAAGGGAGGGCAGGGTTAGATAGGGTATCAGGAAGGAATTCTTCTCTGTGAGGGTGGGGAGGCCCTGGCACAGGGTGCCCAGAGAATCCCTGGAAGTGTCCAAGGTCAGGTTGGACAGGGCTTGAAGCAAATCTGGGGCAGTGGAAGGTGTCTCTGCCCATGGCAGAGGTGGGACTGGATTGGCTTTAAGGTCCCTTTCAATCCACACTATTTTATGAATCCATGAAGTCAAGAGCTGTTGGACAGCCTCATAAAGCATAGAGGGTCTAAAATCTCCCTCTACAAAGCCCTGCCAACAGAGGCCAGAATTTAATCACAGCCACTATCAGGCTGCAAAGGCCGAACATCTCTTCCACAGCCATTCTGCCAGAGCAGTAGGACGGTCCAGGAGCTGTCCCTCACCGTAGACATCCACGTGGAAGAGCTTCTCCGCAGCCCCCGCAGTGCTGCTCGCACGGCACGAGTACTGGGCAGAGTCAGACACCTGTGCCCGTGGGATCTGCAGGAACTGCCCTCTGTCCACGTACAGAGCCTGGGGGCTGGAAATCACACGCTGTCCCTCTTTGTACCAGGTGATTGTGGGCACAGGCAGCCCCTTGGCTTCACATTCCAGATTTATCAGGTTGTTGAGGAGCACCGATACCTCTGTAGTAATGTTTCCTCCCTTTATACTGGGGGGAACTAGTCAAAAAGACAAAACAGCAACATTAAAGCCTTAAACTACAAATTTAAACAAAACATTAAAATGCTGTATGAATAAAATGTCTTCATCAGCCTTCTAACCCTTCCTGCTGTGTTTTGTTTGGTTCTTCACCCAGCAGAGCTCATCTATCACCTGTACAGTCCTTCAACACACACAGGGTGGAAAGCACAAAGAGAACACAACAAAAAAGCCACCGGGTTCCAACACGAGCCAGGTAAGGACAGCTGGGCCTCCATGCCTCCTGCAGTGCATTTGGGCAGCCTTCTTCTCCTTCCAAAGAAAGAGCAATCCATGGGTGTCTTGGGAGGTGCATCCTCCCAGCGAGGATCCCGTTATTGAAAATACCAAACACACCCAAGAGCCTCTGCAACAGCAGTGGGAACTGCACCGTGCTCCAAACTTTTGAGGATGAAGTCAGTTACTTTGAGACTGACTAAGTATGAGCTTAACAGTCTTGCTTTATGCTCCTATTTTTGAAGCTTGTTGGCCCACAGTCATTTCCCTCGCTCTCTAGGCAGCAGGACTCGGATTTTTCTAGCAAACAAGCTCTTGTGTAAATCAGCCAATATAAAGAGTCCGTAAATCTCTATAGAAGCAATAAAAACACAGTGCAATTGGCAACGACTAAATTTATGGCTGCTGAAAGGACCAGACACATCTGGCAGACACATTGACTCCTCTGCTGCCAAGTACGCTCAGTATATCCACTGATTCCTCTGACTTCCAGAGTGGTCATTGAAAACACCACTGCAGAAATGTAAAGCAAGGTGTCTGTGAACGGATGGATCCCCACCTGAGACAGGTCCTGCAGTTATCAAACCACAATGAAATATTTACTAATTAAACATTTTTTTTGCATCAAAAACCCCAAATCCACTGAATATGCTGAAACACACTCAGTCCAAAGGTGACTGCATTTCTCAATCAGAGATGAGGAATGGTTTTAATATGGTGTTTTGGGAAAATATCAAAGCCAAAAGCAGGGCTAAAAGCTAAAACAAAGTAAGAACTAGCAAGAATTAGCACTGACGTCCCACACTTACTCTGTGGGTTTCTGTTTGTCCAGCCAGGACTAATGAGAAATAAAAAAGTAAAGATAAGTTCCTTCCTGCTGCCACAAATTCATCTTTCCTGAAGAACCTGAAATGAATCTACTCATCTGTGAGGATTTTATCTGGGGGGAAGAGGGGAGGCCGTTTTATTCCTCTCATCTCAGAACAGCCACAATCCCCTGCAAGTCTTCCCAGCATTCTCTTTGCTCCTAATAGAAAAAGGTCTCACCATGACTGCTGTGCATTTCCTGTGCCTGTGGGTGCTCTGTGCTTCACAAATGTCCCAGATGAGGGAAATAATGCACACTAAGGTCACAGAATCACACACAGCATTCAGGAACAAATCCATAGCAAGGGAGGACTTGAGAGCTAACAGATGCAAATCCCTACACTTCACACTCCAGGCACAAGAATTTCTGAGTCCCATGGAGCACAGGGTGTATCCTGGCACCAGGTTAAGAAAAATAAGACCAAATGTGTATAAAAATCAAAATCTTATTAATCTTCTCCTCCCTAAGACAGATCAAAACAATAAAGACAATTGTGATAATAAAAATTCAGTTGAAACTAACAACAGAATTTGGGAACACCCTTCAGGATTTTTCTGCTTTCACTAATTAAAAAAAGTAGTATATAAACAACATTTCAAGGTGTTTTTCCACACCTGTGAAGACTACATCCATAATTAACTTCATACATACAAATACTCAAAAAGGTCATTTTGTGAACACATGATTATTAAATTAAGGTTACACACAAATTCTTTAGTATCAAGAGACTTAATTTGCCTCAGTATCTCCATTGAAAAAGAATGAAGAGCAAAACAAGAGGATCTTCTGGGATCAGGCATCCCATAAACTTACCGTGGACAGTGAGCCTGACCTCCTTCACTTGTTTGCCAGCAGTGTTGGTGGCACTGCACTGGTAGCGACCCTTGTCTACCCTGCGAGCACTCTTGATGTGGAGAACTTGGTCCCTGTCCAGGAGCTCAACATTGGGATCACCCAAAAACAAGGGCCTGAAACAGAGACCATTTTGCTTCACAGAATTCTGCCCCAACTCTTTCAGCATAATTGAAACTGACAGGAAGAAGAGGAGGTCCTTTGGTGGTAGTGACTGTACCATTCACGAGTGCCATTTGGCATTAAATCAATGGAATTATTCACAAGAACCACCATGCAGTGACAAGCTATTATGATTAACTCCATTCCTAACTTCTAGAAGAAATCAAACCACAAAGAGGACTCTTCTCAGAGCTCCAGGATGCCAGCATCAGAGCCAGAGTCTGACCTGACCTCAGCTCCTTTTCCCAATTTACTTATTCATGCCAGGTCTTTGCTGATAACAAGATGTCAACTACTACAGAGGAACAACATAGGAGTTGTCACAGCAGAGTATTTGAGTCCTGACCAATGCCTATACTGAACTACATTGTTAAACACCAAAACCACCCAGCCCAGCTGGGTGTCCAGCTAATATTTAAGAATTCTTCTTCTGGTGTGCTTTCCTAGAAGACGAGATGAGGAACGGAAAACATACAGACTGTATACATTTTCAAACCTTTACTATATATAACCTTTCAAACCTTTAATGTGTATATGCGGAACTGCACAAGGCAGTAGCTAGCAATGTATCTGGTACAAGTTTTGTCTACCAGTGAAAAAAATAATCTCAGCTAAATAACTGCATTTTAACTAATGATGTGTATAAAATAATCCAGGTAGAATAACTCGGAGAATAAATTCAAAGAAACAGTTCTGCTTATCTTGCTTCAACCATCATCTCACTCCAAAAACCCAAAATCTGCTCTGCAAATACCAATAATGGGTGAGTTTAGAAAGAAAAGTGGGATGTTAAGTTAAGAATCTGCCACCTCACACCACCCCCGATTCTGATGACAATATGTTAACACTACATAGCTCAACACTGCACCTCCCTCCTCTCTGCTCTAGGGAAGGAAGAGCCTGACCCAAACCACAAAAGCTGCAATATACTCACTTGCCATCCTTGAACCAGTGAATGTCAGGAAGAGGGAAGCCTTTGGCTCTGCACTCCAGACGGATTTCCTGGTTGAGGATGACTGCCACTTCGCCAGGGGTATCGGTGCCTACTATGCTTGGTGGAACTTTAAGAAGGCAAACATTAAGGAAGGATTGGTATTTAGCCAGGGAAACTGCGCCCTGTGACTGAAGGCAGTGCAGCAGCAGATCTTACTATTCCCTTCAATGTTCACTGAAAAAACTTTAGTGTTCAATGCAGAGGGAATTCTCCAGATCACAACAGCCTGTCTATCATGACAAGCATTTCCACACCTGCACTAGTGAACTGTACATGGGAACACCCCATGGCACACTGCACACCCCAAATACAAAACAAAGCACCAAAGCCCAGAAATCAAAAGCAACATTCGGTCTCTGTTGCTACAAGAATGGCAAAGTTTAAGCACTTGGTGCTTCAGCAGCCAATAATTCATGGGCAGTGAGTGGAAGAATTTATTTATAATGAGTTGAAATGTACTGGCTTCTTAAATATCAACTGCTTTTTCAATCACCAACTGAAACCCAAACCAAACAAAAATCAACCCCAAAGCCATGGAACTAACCAAGTATATGGAGGTTAAACATCTTCTCAGAACTTCCTGCTACGTTTATGGCTTTACATGAATACTGTCCTGCGTCCTCAGTAGCAGCTTTCAGGAGCTTCAGTATCTTCCCATTGTGCAAAATCTGGAGAGCACTGCTTTCCACAACCTTAGAGGAACCCGAGACATTAGCCTTATGTGATCCAAGCTACAGCAGCCAAGTATCACAGCTGGATTTTTATAAGAAAATGGTAGTTTTAGTGGAAGGATAATCTGTTTCCCCTTGCAGTTTCAGCACTAATCTCCTGCCCTGCTGCAATGCATTCAATATGGTTTGTAGCTCAGCCTAGGGCAGGGAGTGGGGAAACTCCAGTCAGCAGCTCTGGGCAGTCCCAGGAGTGCAAAAAGGGACCTCTCCTCATCTTAAACCACAACTTATCAGCAATGAGCAGGAACAGAGGACTCTAGGAAAATCCTGAGGAATTCAGTTCACCTCCAAAAGTTCTTATTTCTCCATCTACAGAATGAAAAAAATGGCCATATTGGTCCCCTCTGCGTGGATTGGCATCTACAATACTGGGGGATTGCCAAGGCCAATTCCTAAGGGAATATTAAAAATAAAGAGTCTGACTTACAGAATTAATGGATGAGCCGTATTTAGCTGCCTTTCTGTGGGGGTGTTCTTACAGCACTTAAATATACATAAAGGCATTCCCCTGTATTTATTTTGAATGAATTTTCATACCAAGCCCTCAGAAGTTCACAGTCAGATTAATCCCACATACCTGGATATCATCCTTATACCAGGAGATGACTGGAAAGGGGTTACCAGTTACTTCACAGAAGAGACTTACAGGATGATGAACAACCACAGATGTATTTGTCACCTTCTCTTGATCTCTAATTTCAGGAGGAACTGCAAGAAAGCTCAACATTATGACTTAAGTCTTCCTATTCCAGTGATTTCCCCTTCCTCCTTTCCATCCCAGTCCAGGACCACTGTAAATTAAAATTTCTCAAACACTTCTCATTCCCTTTCCAACATTTCCATTTGTCTTTAGACTTTGGATTTATGTCCCTGCATCCTTTCTTCTCTTTGCCAAAAACAGTCTGCTCTCGCTCAATAACAGATTCCCAGGGGAATTTACTCAAACACAAGCACCATCAACATTTTAAGAGAATAATCGTAAAATTAATCTGAAATTTAATCGAATGATATCGTGTTATTTTTTTAGCATACAAAAGAAACCTATTCCAGAGTCATCCTTCCTCATCACTGGTCTAGTCATGCCCAAGAACCCCCTCTAATATTTCTCCCACTATGAATGAGAAGAATGGCCTTAAGTAGTAGATTAGAAAGTCCCAACCCCACTGAGGAGCCCTGCTGGCACGAGATGGAATTCCTGCTCTTCTTAAAACAAGGACATAATCCCACTCAGGCATTAGAACTAACTGTCAGGGGAAGTGAACAAGGCTGCAATAAAAGTAGTCTGTAGGATTTCTATTTCCTAATTAGGATTCTGGAAGAAGAAGAGTATCAGCAACTAGAAATCTCGTAGTATGTGTTCATTCTGATAACTCTTTTTTCATTTGAAATGCAGACCCAGACCTCAATCTGTAACTTCTACAGCTTCATTTGTTATTTGCATTAAAATTTTGAAGTATAACTGGATTTTCTACCAATAAGATGTACCTGAATCCTTGAGCGAAACAAAGATGGTTTGTTCTGTCATAGAGAACAGAAAAAACAGGGGAAAAGAAAACTATAGAGAGCGAGTGTCAGAAAAACAGGAAGCACTTGGATTTTGTAATTTAACAGCACGAGGGCAGATTTGGGCCACGCAATTTGCAAGAAGAAAACAGAAGACACTTTTCCAAGGCGGCTCCCCAAGGGCTGTACGTATTATTTACCGTGGACTTTGAGGCTGTATCTCCTCTGTGTGCTGCCAGCCTCGTTGGCTGCCACGCACACGTAGTCCCCACTGTCGGAGGGCGCGAGGGCGGCGATGACCAGCAGGGTCCCATCCTCCAGCAGCGAGAGCCCCGGCTCGGCCCCGCTCAGCTCCCGCCCGTTCCGCAGCCATTTGATGGCAGGCTTGGGAATACCTGCAAGGAAAAGGGGGAACGGCTCAGAACAAGACTGATTCAAACAACTCCTGCTGCTTGCTGGAAGTCCTGCTGGAAGGACAACACACAGGGAGGCCAGGAGCTTCCAAAAAGAAGCCCCAGCTGTTACAGGATAATTTTAACATGAAAAATCCTCATCCTAAACACTGTAAAATCCTTGTTGGCTAGCAATGACTTTTCCACAGGACTTCCACACACAGTGGTTATTTAAATCGCTGTTAGTTTGAATTTTTCCATAGAAAGCATACATGGAAAATACCGTGCGGATTGGACATTTTTACAGCAGAGTTGTAATGTGCAAGTCAGCAGAAAAGGATCCTTTTGTCACTACAAGGGGTAAGCAAGACACTCACCTTTTGCAGGGCACGGGAATGCAATGCGCTGGTTGGCCACTCTTTCTTGGAAGGGGCTGTTGAATGGAGGGTCCAGATCCTCGATAGTGGGAGGCTCTGAAAGAAGATAAGACCCAAAAACCTGCTTGATCTCTGCTCCAAATATAAAAATATAGTTTGACAATACAAAACACTAAGTCTCTCTCATTCACACAAGGCCACATTTCAATAACCTTCTTTACATTGACTGGAACAGGTACTACATAAGTTGTTTCCATTTCAGTGAGTAAGCAGTACAAAGAGGTTTTCAAACTCGACAGAAAGTAGTTCTTTTTAAATCTTGCTATATTTATTTTGAAGGCAATGTTTCTGCATAATGTGAAAAATATTAACTAGTTTTTTCCCACACCACATATTTTAGTGCTACTGCCCTCCTTTGTTCTCAAGTCTCATCTTAAACACTTGTACAGATTGAGACTATACTGAGAATATTCTTTATAATTAAAGTTGAGTTTTGAGAGTTCTTTGCTGTCTGTAGGAAGCATTTCTCAGCATATCTAAGCCAAAGGGATCAGAATGTTGCCTTAGTTTTCTGCAAAGAAGACGCAGTTCCTGCTTAGCTTAAGTCAGTCATGCTTCACTGACATTTGTCAGCCGCTCAGATGAGGGGTGACGCCACGTATTTAAATTGCTACATTGACCACTTACCCTTTCACCATTTCAACATAATTTTTTGATTTAAATATATATAGAGAGAGAGAGTGCACTTTTTTTTTTATTTATGCAATTTCTCCGAAGACTATTTTGCTCATTCTAATTCTCCTCAATTACCATCAGAACATAACATCTAAACCAGATGTGGCTTTTGCATCACGTAACAGCGGGCGAGAAAAAGCCCTGCCCCAAGGCAAAGCCCCAACCCCAGGCCACTGGCAGGAAGTCCCTGCCAGCCTGGGCCAGGGCAGGAGCGTGGCCCCAAAAATGTACCTTGCACTTGTACTGTGACCTCGGCCGTGTCACTGCCTGCACTGTTGCTGGCCACACAGGTGTAGGTGCCAGCATCAGGGAGCTGGATGCTGCTGATGCCCAGAGCTCCATCTGGGCTCTGCAGGAACTTCCCCCCATCAGTGGGCACGGCAATTGTCCCTCGGAACCAGGAGACCGACGGGGCAGGCACGCCCTGGGCACTGCAGGGAAGCTCCACTCGCTGCCCAGCCTGCGCTTTCAGAACTCGAGGCCCACGCTGGATCCTTGGAGGAACTGAGGAAGACAAGTTCAGTCCACAGAAATGTGAAAGAAACAATGTAAAGGATCATTCTTAAGGCTGGGAGAGCTTGGGGTGCTCAGCCTGGTGAAGAGAAGGCTCCAGGGAGACCACAGAGCACCTTCCAGTGCCTAAAGGGACAAAGGAGAGCTGAGGAGGGACTTGGGACAAGGGGTGGAGGGACTGGACAAGGAGGAATTATTTTAAACTAATAGAGGGAGATTCAGACCAGGTATAAGGAAGAAACTTTTCCCTTTGAGGGTGGGGAGGCCCTGGCACAGGGTGCCCAGACAAGCTGTGGCTGCCCCTGGATCCCTGGGAGGGTCCAAGGCCAAGCTGGAAAGGGTGGGGGGCACCTTGGGATAGTGGGCTGTGTCCCTGCACATGGCAGGGGGTGGCACTGGGTGACACAGAAAAGTCTCCTCCAACTCAAACCATTTTATCATCCTATGAAATTCTTTGCTATTTTTCTCATTTTAGCAAGTGTTCCTTATTTACTGAAATCAAATGCCCTCAGGTGACTACAAAAGCAGCCCTGCACGTTCTCTGCACAGAACAGGATGGGAGATACCCTGGTGTTGAATTTATCTGAACAAACCACACAGCATGACTCCCATGAACACTGTCATATTCTGAGTGCACTGGAAGAGCTGTGGGTACTGGCTGCTCCTAACACCAAACAATTCAAAAGCGTTTATGATAGAGTTAATCACATTTTCCTTTTGGCATTTTAATTTCCTTTCCCTAATCCCTGATCTTGGTACATTTCCAAACACAAGTTCAAACAAGGGAGATAAAATATGACTGGAAGTGATTTCGCTGGTCCTACAGAATAATATAAATCCACTATAATTCTATTGCCACAGCATTTTTTTTCCCCCTAAGGATTCTTAGCAATAAAAAGACTTTAAAAAAATGCCTGAAACAATGACAAGTGACGTTTTTCCAGACTTAACATTGCGTGTTTAAGAGACAGTGGTTAGGCCCTAGCATGGGGAGAGCAGGAGAGAGACAAAGGAGCGACATGAGATAAAGGAGAAGGACACAGGTCCTGGCTGGAGCCACTGAACACCTTTACACATATCTATATATTTGTGGGTGCTTATACAACATTTCCTTTCCACAAAATCAATAACTCACATATGAAGACAATACAATCTGAAAGAACCAGAGTTGAGAGGATTTAATATCAATGAGGAAAAGCTTTGAAAACCTCTTAAAGATGCTCAGTTCCCATGTGGAAACTTGCAGATGATGAACCCTGGAGCTCCAACTCACCATGTACACTGAGTTTCACTGACTGAGTCACGTTCCCAGCAATGTTTGTGGCAACACAGATATACATTCCACTGTCTGAGACTTGGGTCTCGCTGATCTTCATTGACCCTGAGGGGAGGAAAGTGTGTCTGGAAAAAGAAGAAGCAAATAAACTCCATAAACATATATGGAAAGGCGAATAACCTCTCCTCACACACTGCTAATGATTGCTATGAGCTAAAATAACACCACTCTGATCATATTATGCCACTATGACTTCTATTTACTAATTTTTTTTCTAACTCTTCACGGAACCACTATACTTAAAATACACAGCAATATCTAAAACTTAAGATCCAAATTACAATATTTGGTTCCTGCTATTTATAGGACTTATTAAATATGATAGAGGCAGAGAAATGGAGCTCTTCATCCTCTTGTTAAAATTTTTTGCTCAGCTCAGGTCAGCAGGGTCAGAAAGTAAAAACTTTTATTACTGCTTTCTGGCAAAAAATAATGTTGATGTAAGAGAGGATTTTGATTCAAAACTGCCAATTCTGGTGTTTATAGGAATTGCCATTATTCCCCAATAAATAAATAACTACACAGCATTAAGTTCTGGTCACAGACCTGTAACACCAGGAGCTACTTTGGCCAGCTAAGACAAAATTTTCTATAGGGGTCAAAGGCAATAGACAGGGAAAATAAGTGAAGACAGAAGAAAAAATTATAGCTAAGGATTGACAAGAAAAAAATTCAAGCCTGGCACTCAAGGCAACACCCAAAATTGGTGGGATCACCTGTCTTCCTTTCTGTGGCACTAATTAGGACAATGTTATCATAAGGACATAAATGGCAAACTGGAGATTGCAATGGCTGGAGAGATTAATGGAAGGAAAGTGAAAGGTATTTTCACCAGTGTAAAATCTGATACTACAATTCCTCCTCCACTGCCTGTATCTTTCCAAACTTCTTAGCACTTTTTTTTATAATCCCAAAAGACAAATTTCTGAGGCAACTTGTCCTCCTTGATTTTGTCCACTAATTACATTTGCTTTCTGATAGAAGTTCCTTCATATCTGATTTCCCTCTGCCTTTGTTTACTCTTCACATTTCTAACAAGATCTTTGGGTGGTCTCAAGCGGTTCTGTTTGGACTAATCTGTAACTTTTGCTGACATCTGTAAACAATTTTATGGAATGGGCTGAGCTGGACTTCTATTCCTCTGGACAACTTGGATCTCACCACAACAGCCATGAGCAAGTACCCTAATTTATCAGTATCTCCTGAGGTAAAATGAGGACAAGTAAGAGACCAAGAATGCAGATTTCTTAGTGCATGCAACACGCTCACAGGACACAGCAGAAAATCCCTCATGGATTGCTGACAACAAGCCAAATCCCAGCACACGAGCCTCCTTCAGCAGACACGGTGGCCAAAGGTCTGCTGAGGCTGTCACAGGCTCCCCTGGAATGCCTCCACGGTGCAGGTTTGGTCACAAGGGATCTCCAGTACAATTCCTTAGCTCAGATGCTGGCTGATTCCATCCATGGGATCACTGGGAGACACCAGCAAGCATGCTGTGCCTGCTGTGGCCAGCCTTGCCATCCCTGTTCTATGGACACAGCTGGTGGCTGGCTCTTCTGAGGGACCCTGAGGAGCAGAAAGCAGCAGCACAGCCTGTGACAGCACCTGCACTCCAATGGGGAGCAGCCAGGGAACAGTCACCGGCTCATCTCCCCTCCTGCTCTGTGCCACATCAAACAGCAAGGGAGAACTCCAACACTGTCCAACACAGTCCCCAGCTCCTCATTCTCTAAGGCCGTCAGCTCAACATTTTACAAGTATTTAACTCTGCTTTCACAAGTTCAAGAGTCTCTGTTGAATTTTTGGATCCAAAACACAGCAAGCAACACGCCCTTGTCAGCATACCCAAACATTTATCACTATCATCTGTATCCTACTGGCAGCCCAGGCTTCATGTAAATCACAGACAGTGCTCCCCTGAGCATAAATGTGAAGTACATAAGAAAAGAAACAGAGTCTTTAAACTATTATAATCATGCACAGATGACGTGGGTCCCAGGGAACCAGCGCAGTACAAATACCCAGGATCTCTTTCCTCCCAGCCTCCTGAGATTGGATACAAAGCACATGCTGGAATGGGAGCTCTGCAACCATGCACAGGCTCAGCAGACTTGGGAAAGACAGCTTCAAGACTCAGTGCAACAGGTCAGGCAGGACAAAATAACACCGTCTGAGTGATCCTGTGGCAATCAGAAATCACACACCCTGCCAAAATCTTAACAGTTTGGAGACAATTTCACTTTCCTTTTGTTTTCATCAAACATTGTTACCTTGGAGAAAATGGAGATATGAGCTGAGTTTCTTTGGCCCAGGTAATTATGGGGGGTGGCAAGCTCCTCACTTCACATGGAAGTGTGACATCTTCCCCTGCAATTACTGAGATCTCTATGGGTTTATCATGTGCATTTCCTTCCTGGTCTCCAGGCCTGGACACTCTAGGTTTCACTGTAACATGGAACAGTTAAGAAGCTGCAATGAATATACATATTTGTACAAATGTAACACCGTGCAACATCTCTGTTTCTATCAGGTATAAAAGACTACAGTCCTGTTTTATTGACTGTCTGCAATAGAGATAAATCACTGCCATGCTGATGTACAGTGCCTGTAGCTCAGACATGGCCTGATGCCCACATGGAATGCCACAAATACCTGAAAGCCTGGAAATCCATGCAAAAAGATGGACACAACAGATGGCTGTGATTCCTCTGTGTGCTGAGCTCTTTATTGTATAGGTAGTTAGCAACCACTCCCTGAACTGTTACACTATAGCCACAGCAACTCCAGCCCATAAAAGCCTAGCAAGGCACACCTCTACATCTGAAGCACATTTTAATAACATTGGATTGATGATGACAGGAAGGCTTGCGACTGGTGGGATTAAGGGATCTTCATGCTTCTGTCAGCAGGAAATTCTGTTCCCGTACAGATGCTTCCTATCCACGTCCATAAAACTGAAATTATGCTCAGCCCAAGGTCCATGAACTCAAGGTAAGAGGGATAAGGAGGCTTTAAGGGAATTATAACGCCTGAAGGACAGGCCTTTTGGTATCAGCCACGTCTGAAACTGCCTGTTTCGGGGTTCCAGCAGCACTAAACTAGAGAGGAGCATCCCATCCCGTGGGCCGGGGTGTGCCTAGCTCCCGATGCACCGGGTGGGTGACAGGGACACCCACCATAGACAGTCAGCTGCACCTTCCTGGTGGCATAGCCAGCAGCATTGGTGGCAGTGCACACGTATTCCCCGCTCTCCTCTCCCCCTGGGGACACCACATACAGGCTTCCATCCGAGCCTGCCGAGAACCTCGCGTTGCTGGGGAGGATTACCTCTCCTTTCTGTGGAAAGAAAAAGAATCAAAGTCCACGGCGCCTGGATTTTCCAAAACAAAGACAATTACAATTATTTAATTCAATAGAAGCTGCTTTTGTTTTTTCAAGGGTGAGATGGACAAAATATTTTATATTAGCTAAGAAACTTTGCCCTAAAATTCCATTTACACAAACTTATTAACTACAATTAACTTTTCACAGTCCTTGAGTATCACTTTCTAAGCAGTAGTAAGAACAGAAGAACACAGGGATTCTCATGCAGAAAATTTGCTACATTTTACAGACCCAAAGTCTTAAAAGAAAATTTAAAAAATAAGTCAAGATTAAGAATCAAGATTTCAACAGAGTTAATTCTGACATTGGTTTCTAATGTCAAAATGAATCTTGTACACATTACACTAACTCGTTCTTAGTCAGCTGCCTCCTCCTTATCTGTAGTTGAATAAGTGATAAAACAAAGAAAAATAAATCATCCCATGTTGTCTTCCCTACCAAACCAACAGTTAACCATGTTCTAGTCCTTCTTTGAAACAAAGCTGCTCCCAAGGTCCCAACCAGTCACATCTGCACAACTACTGAGACCCAAAAGAGCCTTCACACCACATCATGTGAGCTGTAACGTACCCCAAAAAACTGTTACTAGCAGAAATTATCCTGTTCAAGGAGGAAAAAAAAAACCAAACAAACTGGCTTTCAAAAAAATTCACTCAAAGGCACCGAGGTCCTCCTCAGTGCACATCTTGTCAAGGCCATGACTGAAAAGTCATGGGTTAACCCCACAATGCCATTATTAAATACACTTTCCTCAGAGAAAAAAGTCTGAGCTCTGCAGGAAAAATGAACTCTCAGTCTGTGGCAGGCTGCCTAAACTCAAATTATCAACTCACAACAGGAACAGGAACAATTTCTAAAGTGTAAAACCCATAAAGATACAGCGATAACCTAAGCCCTGCCAAAGAATAGAACACTGAGCTGTGGCAGGACCACAGCCAAAAGCTCTGCTCTAAGAAGCAAAAGCAGCTCTGAACAAACAGAAATTTCCAGGTCACTCACAACTGGAGTTTTGGGCCATATTGTTTGAATATAGTTTTTATTAGCAACTAAATTATGTGTTCAGGCCATTTTTCAGCATGAATAGCTCAAAGGTGAGGGATTACCTTGGACCACACAATGGATGGCTTGGGAACTCCACTCGCTTTGCAGGGCAGTGTCACTGGGATTCCTTCAATGGTGCTGAATATCTGCTGCCCGTGCTGAATGACAGGCAGGACTACAAACACATGCAAATATCAAAGACACGCAGGACACATTTCAATATGGCACAATATTATTACAATAAAATCCTTATATTCAATTACCACTTCGTACAGGCAAGCAGGTTTGGGACCTTTCAACATCTTCTCCAATCCTAACATGGACAAGGAGCAATGTTCCTCTAAGGACAGAATAAATACCTGCTCACCACAGAGCCTGCCAGCCATAGGCTCATCACTGCATTATGTACATGCAGTTTTAAACTAACTGCAGGTATTTCACTGACTGAAACTATTTCAGAACAGCTTTGTCACGTTACCCTCTGACAACATTTTAGGCTTTGCTTCTGAAAATCTGTAATAGGAGACCAACAAAAACCTGAATTCCCTCACTCAACTGAGCTGCCTTTGAATTAACAGAAAAATAAGGTGAGATTTAAGGGTACAATACCAAAATCTAGATATTTCTAAAGCACATACAAAGATATTCCTTTTTGTTCTCAAGCTCTGAAGCATTCCAAAAGTAGTGCTGGCACAGAACATTTTATGAGTACTTGCCTGTATTAGAAATTTATAGTCATTCTTTATATAAAAGGAGATTTCAGCATCTTCAGTGTAGCTTAAAATAAATCTCCCATGATTAACTTAACATGTGAGAAGCCATGAAGTGATTGCGGCCTCACAGAGTTAACACAAATACGCTCAGCTGAAACACAGATGGGTTACTAGAGTGCTAACACTCCCTCTTACTGTCAGTGCAGTTTTTGGTATGTTTTAATTAAAGGGGAAAGGAAAAAATAAGGGGGAGAAGAATGGGGATGACACCAAAAACAACTAACAAATTATGACTTTTACCAAACTCATAATTCATTTTCTTTCTTTCTAATTCTCCCTTGAGCCGTGCTTCTTACCCCAATTATGAAACACTCAGCACCCCTCACAGCTTTCCAGCAAACTCCCACTTGCACCTGTTTGTTAATCAAACCAGATGAACAGCCCAGCTTTTGAAAGCTGATCTTTTGTGAACACAAAAACAGTTCCATTTGATTTTACTTGAAAACCAGTCTTGGTCACTCAGCTCCTCCCTGCGGATCTACTTTCCCCCCGCGCGTTCCTTTAGGGAGCGGCGTCGCGGCACAAGAGGGATCGTGGGAAGTCGGTGCAAGCGCAGCAAAGCGGTGAGAGCTGCTGCGGTCAGCAGGGGGGGCAGAGCCCCGGTGCTCACCGAACACGTGGACAGCGGTGCTGCTGTTGCTGGTGCCCGCCACGCTGCTGGCCATGCAGGTGTAATCCCCGGCGTCCTGCAGGCGGACCCGCTCCAGGTGCAGGCTCCCGTCGCTGCGCACGCTCACGTAGGGAGTGGGAACCAGCTGCCAAAGGAGACACGGAACCTTTCACTGGGAAAGCATTCCCTGACCGTGGGCGCTTTGGGGTGCCGCGTGACCACCTCACGCTGTACGTATTCCTGGAGAATTTTACTAGAGCTTTTCCTACTTTCCATCTTTCGTATAAAGCCAATTTTACTTAGGAGTTTTAGTAGCACCTCGTATTTATTGCTGGAGTGAGAGTAAGAACTGCAAGAGCTGCTCTGCTCTGCCACAGCGCATCCTATGCTGCCACTCCTGCTTTTAATGAAGCAACCCCAAATGTAGCTCAGTTACTTCACTGCATTTTATTGGTTATTCCAGTAATTGACTTGATCCTCCCCAAGCAGACTATTTTCCTTTAGAGTTATCAAAACCTTCTAACTTCCATATCAAATAGATCAGTTCAGAAGCAAACCATTGTCAAAGAGAATTGTAACTTTCACCAAGGAGTAGCCCTCGAAGAGTTATATATCCTACAGCAACATCAAACACCCTGAGCTTGGCAGCACAGCCCTCCCTCATAAAGGGTTGCTAGAAAGCAAATCTGTTCCAGTCACACTCAGAAGCAGCCGAATTCTTCTCTAAATATAACTTACTCCAACACTTTCCTTGGAGCACAGCTTTTCCCAGCAGTTTACAATGACAGGAAACCGGCACTACTAGAGAGAGGAATTAGCAACTCAACAAGGAGGATCCTGCCAGTATTTCTCACAGAGTTTACAGCCTGTGCTCCTTGCACAGCCTAAGGAAAAGTCAGTGACTCCCAGAGACACCTAAACTAAGCAGGAAACCTGAACAGGGGCCAGGTAGTACCAGGTTCTGTTTTGTGACCATAAATCAGGTATTTTGCTACAATATTTTAATTCCAGATTGCAGAAATGGTTTTAGGGAGAAATTAGCAACAAAGATAAAAAGTAGCTTCTTTAGGGTAAAGTCAGAAGTTTTAGTATTAAAGAACTGAAACTTCATTCACATAACCAACCCAGGTGTGGTGTCTACAGCACCTTTCTAGAATCTCTGAGTGGTTTGGGTTGGAAGGGATCATAAAGATCACTTAGTTGTGTGTGCAGGAGGTATAAGCTGGCAATGGTATGACCCCAAGAGGGAAAGAAAACACATTCATACGTGCTCTGAGCAGAGCACCACCAGGAAGGAGGATATGGAACATACCAGAGGACACTGGTATTTACCTCGGCCCCTCAGCAACAGGAAAAGGCAATCTGTTAAAACATCTTAAATCTACAGAAATTTTCTGGTACCTTTATTTTAAAAAAAACACTTTTGTCATTCTAGTAGGTATATTCTACTAGCATTCCCATAATCCGAGTCCAAGGCTGAAGTTCATGAGCTACAAAAATGCATAGAACTCCTTTGAAAGTAAGCAAAATAGAAGATAAAAGGATAATTCACAAATACTTTGGTTCCAAGTTCTTTTCTAGGCCTCCACATCCCCCGCTGCCATCTCCTATTCTCTCATCTGTACTTCAGGGTCAGGAATTCCCTGGCATGGGCGGTGATCACATTAACTTTTGTAAATTAAACCAAGCTGTTATCATGCCTTGAGATGTCAGTTGTAGCTTTCCTCTGCCAATAAATCTTAGAGGAAACAAAGCAGTCTTACCACCACATTGTTTTTAATCCACCTCCTGTCTGGAATGGGGTTCCCAGCAAGCAGAACACAAGGCAAAGTGAGCTGCTGGCCCTCAATGACATTGGCTGTGGCCGGGCTTGCTCCAATCAGAGGAGTGACTTGAACAAAAGGAAGAATGAGAAAAAATTACTAGGAATTTTTATATATTCATGGAAAGTATTAAATTAAATTAGTATTAAATTGAAGACATGAAAAAAAGAGAAACAAACGTAGGGATGGGGTAGCACAGGAGAGATGGGAAGCTGGTGAAATATACAAACAGTGATTCTGTGCCTAATGAATGGCAGCAAATGGAAGATGCTATCCAGGTGAAACTGAATCCAAGTTTCTCTGGGAACTCATGTCTCCCTGGCACCAAGTCGATGGATCCTTTTTCCTTACTTGGGCAAACACCGAGGAATGGGAGCACTGGGTTTGGAGAGGACAAAAACTAAGTTGCAATTTCCATTGGGCATAAAACTGTGAAGGATCAGAAGAGAGGTCACAGCCCAGCAGAAAATCTGCACATTCTGTGAAAAGCCAACAGCAAACACAGCTGGCTGAAAAATTAAATTAAGCACTGGGCATTAAAATAATACTTTTAAACAGGTAAAACCATGTCTATCAAACACTACCAGTATTACTGGCTCTTGCAATAAGTTTGAAGTTAAGAAATTGTTTCTTTGATGGCAGAGAGACTCTGTTCTTATCCTCATGCAGATGTACCCATTCCATTGCATTATTTTGCCTTTTATTGCCATATGTCAAACTGAGATAACAACCAAGCCTCTAACAGCATGGATATTTGAAAGAGAGTAGGATTAGATGGGATATTGGGAAGGAATTGCCCCCTGTGAGAGTGAGGGGAGCCTGGCACAGGGTGCCCAGAGAAGCTGTGGCTGCCCCTGGATTCCTGGAAGGGTCCAAGGCCAGGCTGGACAGGGCCTGGAGAACCCCCATGGCAGGGTGGCACTGGATGGACTGTAATGTCCCTTCCAACCCAAACCATTCTGGGATTCCATGGTCAAGACCAGACATTTATTGTCTTCTTGGACCACCAAGATCCCTTCCCACCTATCTCAACACTGACACAACCATGTTCATTGCTGCCTTTTTTTCTCTTTCTTAAGACTAATTAAATGACAGGAACCTTACCCCATCATTAGCATTCCTTATTGCGGTGATTTTTCATTCATCAATTTACTTAGGAATAAGAAAAAAAACAAACAAACCCCACAGCATCTACCACTTCTTTCAGGCCCAAGCTAAAAGTGCAGGTGGAACCAATTTCAGTTAGTGCAGCCAGTCAAAAAAATGTTGCAACAAGCAAAAGCCACTGAAATCAAATACAATATTCCACGTAAATGTTTTCTAATTCAGTTTGTTGGGATGACACATAAATACAGCACACAGATAAGTCAGCATGTATGCCCCAGGCATCCTGTCTGCAGCCCAAACACCAGCAGCTCCCACTGCCATGCACTGCTCTTACCCAGTCCTGTCACTGTGACCCTGGCTGGCCGAGACTGAATCCTTCCAAACTGGTTCTCAGCTTCACAGACATAAATCCCTTCATCACTGACCCACAGATCTGCAAGGGAGAAAAGAGCTGATGCAGCATCTGAAATGATACATGGACAGCCTGACACCCCCTCTCCGTATGGACACTGGGTACTTCTTTCCCCCACCTTCAAATGCACAGTTTGAAACACAGAATTCCTTTCCATCAGTCACCAAGCACAGAAGCAATGAAAATATAGATGAAATCAAAAGCTAATTAAGAAAACAATAATATGGCTTAGCATGAGAGCAACTGAAATGCTGTAATCAAAATCAGAAAGCCACTTGCAAAGTTTTCGGTTATCACCCAAATTAGGACACATGTATAACACTGAGTTTGGAACCAATTCTCTTAAAAAAAACCAAAACAAAATAAAACAAAAAAAAACCCAAAACAAAAACAAAACAAAAGGCTAACACAACAAGAAAAACAAACCACAAACAAAAAAGCACCAAAACAAAAACCCACCAAAACCGAAAATTCACGGCTCCTCAGGATCAGAGACCATACTCCACATATTTCAACAAAGATTAAGAATAATTTGCATGAAAAAGAGTGAAGTCGATGACCAAACGCAGTTGAATTCACAAGCTCATAACAAAATGAACCACATGTCAACAGTAATGATGTTAGCATCACAAACACAACCTGTGATAAAAATCCAGTCTTTTTACATGGCTAATTTTAATAGAGTCATACAGCAACTTAAATGCCTTGCAGCTATCTTAGTTCCTGGTGGAATTCTGGTTTTTTAACGTCCAGTCTACCTACTCTGGATGGCCAGTGCGCCTGTCCTGAGCTGGCTGCTGGAGCTGAGGGCCAAGGGCCGGGAGAAGAGGGGAGCCCCATCCAGCCTCCTCCACGTGACCCTGGGCTCAGGGTAGCCCTGCACGTAGCACGGAAGCGTCACGTTGGAGCCCAGATCCGCGGACTCGTCCCCCGGCTCCTGCGTGAAAACGGGGGGAGCTGGGGAGACAGCACACACAGAGCGTGAGCAGGGCAGCAAACACAGCAATCCCATCCTCTAACAACACTGACTGCCTCAACTCATGTCCCGCCATGCACAGGTTTCCTTCTAACATTCCCAACTCCAGAAACACCTTAAGTATCGGTATTGCTAAATTCCTTGTGTTCTGCAAACAGCGCCGTTCGTTCAGAAAGCTGATGTGCCTGACAGGAACATTCAACAGGATGCAATGTGTCAGGCCACAGGCAGATGGAAAAAATTAGGAAAAAGGAGAGGAAAGGTTAAATTACAATAACCTCTCATTGTAACTCAAGTTTGTGTAATTAATTCTCTATTTGAGAATTTTGTTAGGTTGAGGTTTGAACAGCTTCATCCTCCTGTGCCTCTCTCTTCATCCCCATAACTTTTATACTTTGCAAAAGAAGTAAGACTGGGCTGAAAACAGATGGGCTTTAAGGTCCCTTCCAAGCCAAACCATCCCGTGATTCCAAGCTGGAGTCCAAACGGGACAAGGAAGCTGCTCAGCCAACACCACCAAAAGGTGTTCCCAGCACACACAGAGATCTGCTAGAAAGGTCTGGGGAGCCAAGGCACCGCTCCCTGACCAGTACAGGAACTCTGCAATCCGAGCGTGCCCCATGCAGGTTTTAACTACTTACAGCCAACATCCAGAGTGATCTTGCCAGCAGCTCTCCCTGCCTCGTTGGTGGCCACGCATGTGTAGTCACCAGCATCCAGGTCCTGTGTTTCCTGGATCTTCAAAAGACCCCGGTGAACATCAATGATGAGAAATGCTGATGCCCTCAACTCCAAGTCACCTAAGTCCAGAGAGAAAAAGGCAACAGAATTGTTTATAGCAAGTATATATCTATATTCATCAAAATTATCCCAACCAAACAGTATCTGAGTTAGTTCACAAGACAGCTGTATGAATTCAGCAGATGAGAATTCTGACTTCCACTCAACTGAGAGGAAAAGTTCATTACTATACTAAATGCACCCCTTTTTATTTATTTGTTCCACAAGGCAAACACAAACCCAAGTACCTCTGGGCAGAGATCGGCATTAGGGCAGTGTGTCAGTATTTCTCCTTCCCTATTTAGAGGCTACAGGAAAACAACAATAAAGGCTACAGAAAAATGCTTTGTGCTTTTTGTAACAAAAAGCTAAACGTTTTCTGAAAGGACAAACTTATTTAAGCAGGCAGAAGGCTCAGCTTTGTTTTACTATTATTATTAGTTATGCTACTGTGTGTTAATTTACCATATTTACATAGAAGCAGGAATTTATGCCCTAGAGTTCAATGTCATTTCTTTGAGAATTTCACAAGTCTTCCGCTGGTTGAATACAACATAACGCTCTTGAGAAAAATTAAGTCACTTCCAGACCATTGTTCTAAATATTGCTGCTAAATAAATGATTCTGTCACCAAGCAATAAGCACACCTTTAAACCACTTCACTTGGGGGGGTGGGATTCCAGTTGTTTTACATTCCATTACAGTTGTGTCGCCAAGACCGACCAGAATTTCACTCTGAACTACAGTCAATGTTGGGCCCTCTAAAAAGAAACAAGACAGGAAAAAAATGAGCTCTTCACCCAAAGTATAGGTATTTTTTAAGATATAAACCATGAAAGCCTCCGGTTTTCTCTTGTTATATGGAAGGATGTTTGCATTAGAAGTCAAACCGACTTATAAATGAAGGATAAACAGTGGGAAACAAGGAGAAATAAAGCCTGGTCTGGTGCACCATAATCATATGTAGAATACACAAGAAATATAAGGACAAAATCTGAAAAGTTTCACCATGCAGAAAGTACAAACATGAAGAGTCATTCTCCTCCTCCAGCCAGATATTGGTCATAAAACAGTTTAATACTCTATCAATATTTTATCACAGTATTCTGATACAGAAATATAATTTCTTTTCCAAAGACTCACTCAGGTTCCCAGTCTATCCCATAGCAAGACTCTTATTTTTAAGATTTTTTTTAACCTAGAAAGCATTTTTTTTTTTAAGACAGAGCATCAAGCTCCAAATACCACCTAACAATACTACTCAGATTTGAACAGAAAACAAAAGGGACACTTGTGAGCTGTTCAATATATCTTCTGAGGTTTTTGAAATTTCTACCAGTATGTTCTGCAGAGTTCTACTCTTATTAACACTCCTCCTCCCTGATGATGACTGAGTTTATTTTTCGCACTGCTTTTCTTGCTTACCAATGTATGTGAGGGTGGATGTCTCTTTCTCCGTCCCAGCTGAGTTACTTGCCAAGCAACCATAAATTCCTGCATCTCTGGGAAGTGCCTTCCTTATTATTAAGGTGCCTTCCGGGGTCATTCTGTACCTGGGAACACACAGGGGACCAAGTAAAATGATTACAAAAAACAATGGTTATATCCACACTCCAAGCAGCCACAGCATCAAGAGCAGTTGGTTTATAAATAGGTGTTTCTGTGGGTTTTTTCCTCATGACAAAAATTATTAGTGCTATTATATCTAGCACTACATTTTGTGAAAAGTACATCAACTAATCCTGTCAAAGAACCTAGAGAAGAGGAGATAATTGCAAGTAAAGAGTTATCAATGGAAATATTGAGGTACTATTTCCAAAACTCACAGACTCCTGTTGAAATAGGAGAATATTTTGGCACTATTCAAACCTTCTTTCTCACAAAGGATATTAAAATAAATGGAGATAACTTCAAGTCCCACCTGCTGGAGCCAACAATAAACATATCATTGAGTGTCCACACGATTGTTGGCTTTGGGTACCCCGTGGCAGAGCATCTGATGGTCACTTCAGAACCTTCTGTAAAAGTCTGGTTCTTGGGTGAAATTACAAGCCTTGGAGGTTCTACCAAAAGAAATTAAAACCAGCAATTAATTAAAAGTATCTTGTTAGAAAACACAGGTTGCAATAAGAACTTAGCTGCCGTTTTCAAATGCTTAGCTCCATGGTGAGAAAGCAGCCCAGTGAAAGTCAGAGCCCACTTGTTTCCACTGGCACAGTCAAAACCTCAGACTAAACCACCTTTATAAGAGACATTAGGCCAGAATTCAGGTATTGGCCTTCCTGAGACAGGGTTTAAAAAGCAGCAACAGAGCCAAATTTGACAAACACCAGACAATGAGCAACCTAGAAGGTGTCCCTGCAATGACAATTCTTCAATGCCCGCTTGATTTCTCATGTGGGCAGGTGGAACACATAATAAATCTGCTTATTTCCTGTAGCTGAGGCTGGACACTGCACTGCTTAACAGTGCTCCCTGCAAGCAGGTGCTGAAAGTGCCTTTCAGCTGTGATGGTGATACCAGACAGGCACTTGAACATTTTAAAATAATAACGTGAAGGAAACCCACCATGGCGTGGACAGAACAGTAAGCACAGCATGGATGATTTTATCCTGATACATTCAGATAAAAAGATGCATCCGAGCAGGATGCTGATTTCACTGCTTGTTAACCCAATGCTGGAATTCATCACATGCCCAAGTTGCTAACTCAAAACTTCTCTATTAATCCCAACCTGAACACAAGCCAAAGTCTCTCCCCATTACACAGCAGTGTTGGAGAGGGAAATAAAAAATCTGCAATAATCAAGATAATCCCTTTGTTGTCTGCTCTCATACCAAAACACATGAAAAACCATAGAAAGATTACCACATAATAAAATCACATTTAGCATCACCCGAATTTCTGGGGATTGATGGTGTAGTTGAAATTCTTCAAGGAGAAGGAAACAAAAAAGCCACCACAAATTGATCTCTTCACCTTGCACACTGTTTCAATTTTTTAAAAATCCTACATTTTCCCCCAAAATCAATATTACTGAGATATATATATGAAAACACCAAAAGCAAAATATCCAGCATCCACCATATGCGATATTAATTGAGCCCAAAAAATATGCAAACTCATATTTCACCTACCAGGCTGTAACAAAACCAGAAATAAAAGGATTAAATGTTCACAGAATTTCAGTCATCAGTGACAAACTTATTGAAAAATGCCTAGGATCACCAATGTTTCACACTCCTGGCCTATCTCCAGCCTCACACAGCTGCAATGTACTCCTCTAGGCACCTGAGAAAGTAAGGAATCCCCTCATAAATTGATTTATGTTTCCATACAAGACCAATCTGATGGGAGGACTTGAGCAGCTCACACTACCTAGCCACTCTTTCACAACTCCAAATTTGGCCACACGCTTTTCAGTCCCAGCACTCAGTGGGCATCAAGACTTCTTGGGATTTATCAAGCTGCATTCCAGAACCTTCCAAAGTGCTCTGGGCAGTACCCCCAGCCTACAGGAGGTCCAAGTTTCCCCCGAGGCTGTGCCCTACCTGTGTCCCAGTCGTGGGGAGCAGTGACAGGCTGGGGACAGTGTGTTCTCCTGAGCACCGAGTCAGCCCCACCAAGAGTCCAGGCTGTATTTGCACAGCTGCTGGCACATGAACGTTCCCTTTCAGAAAGGACAGCATCCGACCCAACGCTCCCAAAACAAGGGTTTACTACGACCCCCTTCAGCAGGAAAAGCAGATGCTGGGTTATTTTTAGAGGCACCAGCATTTGCTCTCTGCCTTAACTCCCCCCCTTCCAGAGAGAAAACAGGGATGAAAGCAGTGTTTATTGTCTTATGACCCAAAATTCAGAGTTCTACATGGAGCCGGTCCAACAATAATAAAGGGCTTTAGGATTAATTTAATTTGATGTTCTGAACTGCTTACAACTACACAAAGCACGGACCCATCTCCATCAATTAACAAGACTTCAAATTTCCCTCTTTGGCATGCTAACAATGACAAGCCCACAAAGCTGTAGTTCTTACATCTGGCCACCCTTTACTCTGTGCTGACAAATAAAAACTGGTTTTAGAAAACTTCTTCAGGCCCTAAGAAGCACTGCAAGTTGCACATGACAATCACACACTGAGTATTCCCAGAAACCTGATGGAAATAATTTTGTCCGGGCAAATTATATTGATCACAAGTAACAGCACTTGCAAACCCTTCAGATACCATTCAGCTCCTGCATGCAGCCATTGGGAAGGCCAGCAGAAGATTACTTTTTCCAAAAACACACAGAGTGGTGCCCTGTCTGAGGATTGAAAAAAAAAAACCCAAATAAACCACAAAAAAAACCCCAACTTCCATATAGCAGTTCCCCATGCGAGGATTGAAAAAAGGCAAATAAACCACAAAAATACTTCCACGTAGTAGTGCCCCGTGTGAGGATTGAAAAAATAAACCAAAAAAACTCAAAACAACTTGCACACAGCAGTGCCCCGTGCGAGGACCGAACTCACGGCCTTCAGATTCTGAGATTCGTTCGGTCTCACTCACGCTGCCGTTTTCAGTCCAGACCGATTTTTTTCATGAAATCCCCACAACGCTCCGGGTTGGCAGGGATGTTAAATCCCCTCTCGTTCCACCACCTGCCACAGGCTCGGACACCTTCCACGGCAGGTGGGAGCTGCTCCGAGCCCCCGTGCGGCCTCGGGACGCCGCCAGGGACGTTACCTTGCACGCTGAGGAAGACAGAAGCCGTGGCGGATCCGCCCTCGTTGGCGGCCGTGCAGCCGTAGCCGCCCGCGTCCGACGGGCGGGCGGGCCTCACCTCCAGGGACAGGTTGGCCAGCAGGCGGAGGCGCAGCGGGTCCTGCAGGCGCGCGTCACGCCCGTGCCGCTGCCAGGTCAGGTTGTAGGGGCCCGCGCTCAGCACCAGGCAGCTCAGCACGGCGCCGGCCCCGGGCACCACCGACACGTTAGCGGGCACCTGCAGCACGGGCGGGGGCTCTGCCAAATGGAGAACAAAGGTGTGGTGAGAGACACGTGGCAGCCTTTCAGAGTTTGAGGGCTCGCAGGGGGTTGAATGTTAAATGTAACGGGTTTAGCTATGTAATATTTCGGGTTTAACGTGTGGTTTCGTCTCCCATTCTGAAGCCACGAACTGAACCCGGGGCAGCAGCCTCGTTCCCTGATGCTGAGCCACCTGCCAGGAGCTCGCAGCACAAGGACACGCCTGGTCTCAATCCAAACTACCACATCCTGTAGGGTGAAAAATCACATCTTCCTGTCTGAAGAGGCAGATGTGTGTTCTTTGAGCACAGCCACCAAGGAATCGGTATCACAGCAACAGGAGGGAGACAGGACCACCACAGGTCTCAGAGTGTGATCTCTGCCCCAGGTGTGATCCCACCTGGTGGCATCTGAGCTATGCAGTAGACTTTTACAGGTTGTATATGGAAAAAAACATGGTAGTAGGAAATTCTTCCAGCAGCATCAATAGAACCAAGCTAATACCATTATTGTTAGCAATATTAATGAGTTCTTTTCATGATGGATTCTATACAGCCATGTGGAAGGAAAAAGCATCCATGCTCTTATTGGATTAAGGATCTCATAAAATAGGGTAAGAAAGGGGGGGGGTAATAAATAACAGTATGCAGAGAGCCCTTACAGACAGACAGCAGACAGTGCCAACAGCCACACCCTCCTCATGCTGACTGAAGGGCACCAGAAGTTACCAGCATCACTGCACAGAGGGGCCAGCCCAGACTGTGCAGCTGGTAAGTTTTGGAACCCCAGGCACAGAGAAGTTCAGACTTCCTGACAACCCCGGGAGAACACTGCATTTGACCTGAAGCTGTGGAGAAGGCTCCCAAAATGGAGTGATGGAACTGGGATTATGGGTGTGCCCTGTCTGCCCCAGCCCTGGCCTGACCAGCACAGCCTGTCCTCTCTCACTAGTAAATCCCTTCTTTAAGTCTCCCAGGGTAACCTCAGTCCCTGCCCCTTCTCTGCATCCCTGCAAATATTAAGTGCCACTACTGGGGGTGCCCTGGGGTCCCAGCCCCAGCTCTTGGAGCCCACAGTGACCTTGGGCAGCAATGTGCTCCTGCACACCAGGTGTCCCGGTACATGGGATGAGCTCTGGCAGCCAGGCAGGAGGAATTCCTACAGGTAAGTACAACATCCTTCAATTCTCACTTCCACTCACATCTCTGGGAACTGCATTATCTTTTCCTGTACATATTTTATTTTGTAATCCCAGTGTTTGTTACCTGTTTTCTACCCAACCCACCTGTATGGTTCTATCATGCTCCCAGAAGAAAGCAGATGTAATAATTTTCTACTGAAATTAAACTTTGGACCCACACATGCTTAAAATAGCAGCAGTCATTCTGCTCCTCCTTGAGATATTACTGATCAAGGAGGCAACATTTCAAGAAAGAAAATACATTACTTATGACTTTATGCATTCCCATTAAAAAATCCCATATATTCCATCCAGTTTTCCCCAGACTGGTTCTTGAACAAAGAAAACTCTGCAATAAATAATACTTTGAGAGGGATGCCTGTGCAGAAGTGAGACAGCTCTAAGAGCAAGACCAACTCTTTATCAGTACACACTAAACCACAACTATCCTAAAAAAGGCAAGGATAACAGAAATTTAAAAACCCAAACAACTGTATTTATTAAGAGTTAAAGTTATTCCTAAGCTCAGGACTAGCCATAAATCCCCCTCCTCAAGGTCTCCTGGGGAGTCTCAGATGAGGTTCACAAGATGGATCCCTGCACAGCACTGTGTGCTGGGTGTGCAGCTCTGCCTCCCTACAAGCAGCCCCAGCAGCAATCCCCCCATTGCCAAATCCACAGACTTTAACCCATGCAGGGGAGACTCAGGGAAAGCTACACTTCCTACTGAATGGAGTTCCTCCCCTGTACTTCTAGGTTTGGGGTGTTTGGGAGAAACAGTCTTCTACTGCTTTCCATAGGCTTATCATTAAAAATGTTGCCTAAACTCAGGAAAGGGAGATGAGGTCAGTACAAAATTGGAATCCTCATCTTTTCACTGCCAGTCTAGTGGGACAGCACAAGTTTTGGACTACCCCAGCCTCTGCCCACAGCAGTGCTCCCACTCAGCCTTCTCCCAGCACTTTACTGGCCCTTCATTTAGGGTGCTGAACAAGCTAACAACATTTGACATTTTAAAGATTTAATAGGAGTAAAACGAAGTCAAGCTCAAGTGTTTGCTTTCTGCGAAATGAGCAAACGTTGGCACAGCTCCAATACCTTTCACACAGCAGCTGCCAGAACGGATTATCTGTGATATACTGTCTGTCAGCTGGGTAAATCAAGAACACTTGAAAAGACTGTTTACTTTGCTTCAAGAAGAAATTTCAAGTGATTTTCTCGCAAATATTTGTACACAAGGATTTCAAAGTCTCTCCCTCCCATTAATCCTCTGCAGGGCTCTGAACAGAACAAACTCTCATGTTTACACAGTGACTCAGTTCCAGGCCATCTCTTGTGCTTTGTAAACGAGGGGATACAGGATTTTTCCCCTTATTACTCTTGGCTTTCAAGTGTTACCAACATCACAGAAAAAGGTCAGGATTCTTTTTCACGTTTCTCTTTGATGAGGAGAATGGTTGCAACTTCCAGGCTGAGAATCTTTACGCCCACAATGGCTTGCCCTCCAAGCCACAGTTTGAAACAAGCATCTTGGGAATATCCTTTCTGCTTGAAGGACTTCTGTGGCCAAAATACAAACTAGTGCTCTAGAACCAGGATTTGGGTAAGCACAGATGTTACTGTTCCGTTCTACTCACTACTTTGTGTGAATAAAAGGATGTTCCTCTCCCCAAATTCATCCCTTGGCCCAAGAGGGCTCTTTCTCTAGAAACTTTGCCTTGCATAAAATAAATGCTATCACACTGGCTTCTTGGAATTTGCTCATAGTACAGCGAGAGGAACACCTTTGCCTAGGAAAGGGAAGGTGAAGGGTTATGGAGCCATGCTTCAGCTACAAGAGGGCTGTTTTGGGAAGTACACAATTCAAGTGTTATCAGAGCACAGCAAAAAAAAAAAATTAAAAAGATGAGAGTTTTTGTTCATACTTTGTTCATAACAAGCAGCAGGGGAAATTCTGACCAGACATAGAAAATATTTTCCTAGTGGGGGTAGTTAGGCACTGAAGGCTGCCCATGAACTTGTGAAATCTCTGCCCTTGGGGACATTCAGAGACTGATTGGACAAGTTCCTGAAAAACATAATCAAGCTTGGAAGCTAATTCTCTTTGAGCTGTGAATTGGACTAGGTGACTTCCAAAGGTGCCTCCAGCCTGAATTGTTTTGTGAGTCACAATCATTCATATTCTGTGACTCATAATTCAGGTTAATTTACCTGGAATACCTACTGCAGGAGATAAGAGGCAAGACAACTTTAATTTCAAGCCATTAAATGAAACCCTGAGTTGAAAATACTGTTCTGAGTTCTCCCATTCCTCCCTGTCACAGAAAATTAACTGTGCTGGTGTTTTTCCAGTTTGCCAGCAACAGCTTTCACTTGCTCCAAGATTCACATCTGATCAACAGTAACACAAGGCTGTATAGAATGGATCTGTGCTACAAACCACAAGTTATTTTGCCCTCTCACTCTGTCTGCATTGCAACTGTGAAAAATTAAGTGACAAAGTTTGCTACAGTATGAACAGGGATCTCATCCATCCACCCACAGACAGAAATAAGCCTATGGTTTATTCAAAATTATCTTTGTGATTAGCTGTATTTTTACCTCATTCATTTTAATTCTCATCTTTATTACCACTTTTAAGATATTCAAAGTAATAGATGAGATTTCCAACAATTTACTGAATTTTGTAATGTAAAAAAAGCAGAAATTTGAACACAACTTTTGTACTTCCTTGTCTAGCAGATAACACAGACATACAATCAAGCCAACATACAATTGCTACGAAGTGAAATAAAAATGAGAACAATTGAAATCTGAGATTTACATTTTGGATTCTACAGGCCAGATCTATTCTGCAAGTCCACCTGATAGCAGGAACTACCACCAAACCAACTTTGATATTTACAACAGATTTATTGAATAAACCTCAGCTCGCTTGTGGACACGGGTCAGGAAAAAAACCACAGTAATTAAAAATGCACCTAAAACTGGGAACGTGCTTTATCATCTCCACGTGCTTTTCTTAAGCGTTGGAGGCCAAGTGAGCCCAGAAGGGTGGCTGGGACGCACCTGACACGTCGAGGAACGTCCGCGCGCGTCCCGTCCCCGCAGTGCTGGCGGCCACGCACTCGTAGAAGCCCTCGTCGGACACGGACACCTGGGCAATGTCCCAGCTCATGCTGGACGATTCCCTGCAGGAGAAAAGGGCACTCGCTGAATCCCTCAAGGAACCAAGAGCTTGGTTTCCTAACTGCAGACACATCGTTGTTAAGAGGTGAGACAGACCCTCTGATGAATGAAATTTGGGTGTCACTTCACGGGTAATATTTGCTTGTAAGATTTTATGGAATGTCCCATTTGCCCATCAAGAAATAAACCTCTGACAAGTCAGCAATTGCCACACAAGATCCAAAGGCAGTGTATTTTCTGTCAGCTGCTTGCACTCTCTTTTATTTACCACATTCCTTGATGCCAGCAAGTTTCTGTGCAGAGGCACGGAACATGGCACCAAACCTACACCTCTTACCAGAAAAGGCTACAAGGTCTCATCTTCTCACCTGAGCTTCCCAAATTCACAGGTACGGGAATCCAGAGAGCCACTGCAGGTTTTCTTTAGACCCCAGCAAGGCCACGGCTGCTGGGCAGTAACACTATGTTGGTATCACACACAATGTGAAAGCAAAGGGGGAATAAAATTTCAGCTATGTAGGCTGCTTACGCGTGCTTCAAAACAAACATTCTCAGCTTCTCATGATTCAAAACCACATTTTATAAACTGCAGACACACAGAGGACAACATAAATGAGCAAACCAGTGGTTCTGCAGTGTCCCAGTGCTCCCCATAGCCAGTTGCTATGGCACATAAACAAAACTGATAAGCACCAAAATATCTGTGAGAGCTTTGGCAAGTCATTGCCACATTACAGGAAAACACTACATTAATGACCCCTTTGTTTGTCTGAATAGATTGATTTATCTGCCCTTAAAGGATACAGAAGGAACAAGAGACTTGGAATATGCATGGAAGTTCAATGCCGTAGCACCATGAGACAGACAATCCAACCACACCACAAATGAAAACAGTGTATGGTGACCTTAAACGACTTTCTACTTGTTCCCTCTTACTTCATCCTCACTCTAGATAACTTAATATATCATACATATCAAATCTATGACATTTCCCAGCGCAATGCTGGCACATGGACATGGCAGCAACTGCCAGCACTAAAGAATAAGGTGGTGTTTCTTCCAAATAATGAGTGAGAAACTCCTCTATTTCATGGAAAGTATGTTAAAAGTGAGGTTAGGCAATCCTGTTTCACTTCCTTCCTGACTCGTGCTACACACCAGATGTCAAACGTGAAAGCCTTGAGAACAGAAGAACAATGGGAATGTGCCCAAGGAGGTGGAACAGCTTAGCAAAACAAAGACCTGTGCTGGACTACTAAAGAAAAGTTTAAAAATCCAACCAACACGGGCAGCAAGGACTAACACACAGCTCAGGGCATCTGCTCCACACGTGGGCACTGGAGAGGAGCTGCAACTGCACACAAGCCACAGCATGTGCCACAGATAACTCAGCACCTTCCAGCACCACCATTACCTACCAAACTCATTTCACTGTACATGCAATCTGCTGATTGGGCTGTTTGTCTGAGCAGCTGGGGAACTACAAACACTCAAACCCAAAGCTCAGATGACCTCCTGGTTCTCAGTCACTGCAGAGAGCACAGTGGTGCTTTGGTTGTATCAGACCTCACCTCCTGGACACCCCCACCGTGCTGCTCCAGACCCAGGAAATCACCAACAGAAGGCTGTGGCTCACAGGGAGAAATAAAATCTTTGATTTCACTTCTTAGCACACGGTTTGGAGGGACATATTCTGCATGATTTACTGGACTTGAACAGCAACCACAAATATCAGTTGATTATGAGTGAATTTTTTAATTATCGTGTTGTTGTTTTGATTAAGTACGTGAGCTGTCTTTCTCTTCAGAATTTAATATCTTATTTTTCCTGATTAAAATCTCTGCAGGATTGGTAGGATCTGCTATTTATAATACAGAATAGATTGCAAAGACACTTCAGTACTCAGTTCCCACTGATTCCCCACTGAAAGGAGGTGCTCAATTACTGCTTTTGTCCTCCTGTATCAGCCTGGTCAAAAACACACTGGGATATTAAAATTCAAATTTTCTTACTACAACACCACTGGATACAGAAATGTAGAAAGACAAAGCTGTTACAATTTTACAGAAATTTATTCTTCCTAATATATGTTATTCATTTAGAATTACGAATTATTATTGCAGCTGATAGTACCTCTGGAACCAAAGTTTTAAAAAAATTTGAATTTCAAAGTGTGTTCTCACAAAGCCTGAGCCTGCAATCATTCTAAGGTGTTTTTCAAATAGACAACTATCACAACAGAAATAAGATATCCAACTCGTAAACCATTTAAGTCTTGAAACAAATATTAGAACAGTTGAGTAAAGACATCTCAACCCTAAACCAAAATTTATTCAATGCAGAGCAATACTGAAGTTCAAATCTGCACTGAACTACTAAGCTGGACAAACCCTGCCTGGAACTTCACTACAAATAAGAGGCAAACAAGCCAAGCTGAATTAGATCCTATTTAACTGTGACCAACAATATTTGGCTTGAGAGATGTTTTGTTAAATTAACTTGGACAACGCTTTCATTCATCTGCTCTGTAACAGAAAAAAGAAAAAGGCAGCTGAATCAGCTGGACGTGTGAAGAACAAGGAGAAGAGCGGGGTTTGATACCTGAGCAATGGAAAACATTACACAGCAGCCCAAGCACGTGCTGTGCCGGGGCTGACTGTGTGCCAGTGGCACCTCATTAAAACCCAAACCACACCAAGCTGCAGCATTTCCCACTGCCAGCAGGGCACAAGGGAGCTGCAGGATGTGTTCACTGGGGAGCAGCCGCTGGGGAATGCAGAATTGAACCTTCAGTCCTGCTCCTGAGTGAGGTGCTTCGGGCTGTGCACGAGGCTGCTGACGCTGTTTGCTAGCGCACGCTTCTCTTTTGGCTTTAACAAACACAATTAAAAGGGGCACTTTATGAGTATTTTAACTAATTTACCTTTTTTTTTTGTTATTCTTCTCTCACCCTACAGAGAAAGGGTGCACAATTCTCTCTTGATGCAGAAATCTGAAGAGCCTTCTGTTATATCGCAATAATAATAATATTTTTTGCTATTTTGAGAGATTTTCTAAAGATGAAAGTTTCTAGGGCAAGTCATAGGACATACTTTTAGGGAATCCATGAAAGGCATTAAAAAATAAATCAAATTAATGTATTCCCAATCCTCTACGTGTCACTGGGGCCAGACTGAGGGGTGTGTTTCATAAACAAAGCTAGTTATCAGTTTTGCATAACTTTTAAAAATGTAAATTAAAACCATTTGCCTTCTAGATTTTTAGACCCAGTTTATCATAATTTCGGAGCACTTTCAAATCTGAGGGGAATTTAGGCAAGAACATTATGAATTCCATCACATGTATAGGGTGTACACTCTTCTCTACGTATCATATATAAATATTATCAATACCTCCATAAAACACAGCTTTCCTGATGAAGAGCACAAAAAATAACGGGCTGGAAGTAGTAGGATGTAAAGAGAACATAGCAGTAAATAATAACAGAAATATAAGGTACATATAGGAAATGAAGCAGCACTATGAAAGATGATCTCTACTTACTTGAAGAACTGATCCACTCCCAGTTTTACCCCATTTTTAGTAAAACGCTGAGTAAAAGGTATAAGGCTTTCAACATGGCAAGGAACAGAGCCTGGCTGTAAATAATATCCTGGAGTCTTCACGGGCATTGTCACTTTGGGGGCATCTGAAGAAAGAAAACATTCCCCAGAAATATATTAACAGCTATTAACACACATTTTTAGCCTTTCATTTTATTAAAGGGAAGCTCAGTTTATGATAAAGCTCTACTTAGTAAGTATTGACTATCATGAACCAGAGACAGAACTTTGGAAGGAAACAGCACAGAAAGTACCTGCATAAGTTATTAAAGCATACAAAATCTCAATTTCAAACTGATTCAGATGAGAAAAATGAACAGTCAATTCAAGTTAAAGTCTCTTACCAGGAGTAATACTAGAAAACGAAACACTTGAAACTCTCTGAAAAAGATAATCATCCTTGTCATAGCCCGTGATTTTAACAAAAAACGCTTCGTCTGGTGGAATGAAGTCTGAAATATTCCATAGTCCATAGGGCTTTCTATCAGGATAGTATTTCACAGGCAAGGTCTTGAGGAGTTCCCCTGTAATACTCAGAAGTTCCAGTCGGTCTACTCTAGCTGGAAGCAGGATCCCTGTGGTATTCAGCAGCATGAAGGTAGGAATCCCTAGAAAAACAGAAACATGCTATTTTAAGTGCTAAAGAAAACAGATAACTAAAACATGAAAGATTAAATTCCATCTGCATGGCTCACTATCCCATGAATGCAGCATTCAGCTCCAGTCCTTACCTACTGAGTAAGGAAAGGCTAAATTGCACTGAGCTGAGCTCTGCTTATTAGCTGTGAGGAGACCCAGCTGGGGAGAGTTTAAATTATTGATTTCCAACAGGTGTTTCTGAAACAGCAGCTTCTTTATTAACTCCTCACCATGCCCCTGGGCCAAGGTCTGTTTCTGAAGCTCCAAAAATAACAGAAAAGAGCACTGCAATTTTGAGACATAGTTAAAAATATCTGTATTTATGTCACCCCCCCCAGGAACCAACCCACAGCATTCCTGGAGGTATCACAAAGCTCATCAGAGAGCTGTACTCGATTTTGGGAATCTGAAGCTACTTAACACAGACTAAAGTGGAAACAAACCTTTCACTGGCCTGCTGGAGGTTTTTTTAAAGTCTAAGGTGGGCTTCCTGGAGAAGCCAGCCCGGAAGTCGATGGTGCTGAGCCCCGTGATGCGCACAGAGTGCCTCCCGCTGCTCGAGGTCTGCAAAACAGCCAGAACACGGGATCAGCCCTGACAGACAGACAGCACACGGGAGCAGCACTGACAGACAGACAGCACATAGGATCAGCCCTGACAGAACATGGGATCAGCACTGACAGACAGAACACGGGATCAGCACTGACAGACAGACAGCACATGGGATCAGCCCTGACAGACAGACAGCACATAGGATCAGCCCTGACAGACAGAACATGGGATCAGCCCTGACAGACAGTACAGCCCTGACAGACAGACAGCACATGGGATCAGCCCTGACAGATAGAACATGGGATCAGCACTGACAGCACACAGGATCAGCCCTGACAGACAGTACAGGGGATCAGCCCTGACAGAACATGGGATCAGCCCTGACAGACAGACAGCACACAGGATCAGCACTGACAGACAGTACATGGGATCAGCCCTGACAGCACATGGGATCAGCACTGCAGGAACTGCACAGAGGGCGAGCTGAGCTCAGGGACTGACTCCAGCACAGTTAACAGCAGCACACAGAGGAGCCTCGTGGCTGAAGCTCCTAAGGAAAAGCACCCTGAATAAAGCTTTGCTTTCACATCCAGGCCCTACAATTGTGGTGTCAGCAAAGACAGGCAGTTTGTCTTGGAAGTAAATCACACCAACAAATCAACAGCTCCTTGCCACGTGCTAGTGCCTGCAATGGGGGAGTGGTCTGGGAGTTAGGACCTGATTGTTCCGAAGAAAATGCTGAGTGGATCAGAACTTAACAGAAAAATCTATGCATTACAAGTGCTTCTATTCCCCTACCAAGAGGAAAGCAGAGAGTGCACAGGTACCTCTCCCCTTTGGTCTGTACCTTTGTACTCTCTTCCAACCCATTTCCTCCTCACCTATTGCTACACCCTTCAGGTGCCTGGAAACTTCCACTGAGCTTTCCCTGGAGTTTTATCCTATCCAGTCTCAAATTCCTGCAGCTCTCTGGAAGAGAGGTTACTCCAGAGTAACTCCCTCTGCCACCGCTGCACTTGAGTATCAAATGGAACAGTTGTTTCTTATAGCTAACAGCCTTTGGACAGGCATTAGACACCATGACAAATCAATGTCTATCTGATTAAAACAACGTATTTCCTTCTATTTAGTTAGCCTTTCACCTCAGAAATAGCACCACTAAAGCCTTTTTTATATAAGCCAGCTGTTGACAATATAAATAAATATTTAATTGTGCCAAACAACTCAAGGTATCAAGCGTTAATTGCCAGTTAAAGTTTAATTAGATAAACTCAGTGATAAAGTTCTGTTTTATAGCTTGGTGCATCCGTATAAAGAGTTTATGGTGTGAATAAAACTTTCACAAAGCTTAAGTCTTAAGTCTTAAAATCTTTGTGTAAATAAACCAAGCCAGTGACTAAAGCCGAGTAAACAATCCCCAGAAAAATATACTGGGAAATCATTTCTCTTTATGAATTACTCAGACCTTTGGATATTTTCAAGTTTTAAGGCCAGAATAATAACCTTATAAAATTTTACCATATCCTAATAAAAATAAACACATTGTTTATTGTTATTAGGAACAATAAACTCTTACTGTCATGTCTAAGAGCTCGGGATCTTTAGGCAAAGACTAGGAATTAGTTTTATCACATAGGACTGCTTTCCAATTACTATCTTTAGGTCTCTTCTCATTATTTGTAGTTGAACATGGATTACAGAGACTGTAAATTAGTTTCCCCTCCCAGGCTGGATGAATATAATCAAAACAGCAAATATATATTTGTGAAAGATGGTTTGCTGTCTTGCAAACAACATGAAAAAATTGCCCAAAATATAGGTATCTATGAAGAAATGCAAGACTTGGCTTGCTCATAAAATTTAGATTAAAATACTTCAACTACATATTTAAGAGATTCTCTTCATTCCTTTAACCCAAAATACATCAGTCAGAATGTTTTATCCATGCTCTCCATAGAGCTGGAGACAGCATTATGCTGAGCTTAGGGAAAAAAAAACCCAAGAAAACCTCCCAACCCCCAAAAAACTCCCAGGCCCTGCCTGCAGGAGCAGCCTGCTGGCTTGGCAGGGCTGCTGTCCTGCTGCCAGAAGTGCACACCCCCAGTGGCAGCCGGGGCACAAGGGGACTGCTGGCTCTGCAGGTGTCTCACCCTGAGCCCAGGACTCCTCCCCAGCAGGCAGCCCTGGGGTGCTGGCACACAGCGGTGGCTCAGCTCACATCCCACAGCCAGGAGCACACAGGGCTCTTCCTGCACTGCCCCTCTGGGCTGGAGGGCACTGGGTATTTGCTGCACTGATCCCTCACCCTAGAAGTCTCCAATAAGTGACAAAAGTGAACCCTAAGGCACTGACTGTAGGAAAAGGTCTCCAGACCCAATGTGGCTCATGTTACCACATCCAGCAGGATCAAAACCTTTTTCTTTTTAATTTTTAACAGCTCACTGAGTTCTCTCTGTACTGAAGTTTTCAGCACTTTTGGTCACAGAATCATGGAATTGGAAGGGACCTTAAAAGGTCACCCAGTCCCACCCCCTGCTATGGGCAGGGACCCCTTCCACTAGCCCAGGGTGTTCCAAGCCCTGTCCAACCTGGCCTTGGACACTTCCGGGCATCCAGGGGCAGCCACAGCTTCTCTGGGCACCCTGTGCCAGGGTCTCCCCACCCTCACAGGGAGCAATTCCTTCCCAATAGCTCATCCAGTCCTCCCCTCTGGCAGTTTAGAAGATTTCCCTCTGGTCCCATCACTATCTGCCCATATAAAAAGTCCCTGTCCCTTGTTTGATAAGCCCCCAGTCCTAGACAGACATCCAAACAATCCTCCCCAGAGCTGCTGAGCTCAACATGCTTTTGTAGCTGCAGTTCTGCAGCAGGATCAGCAGCATCCCCCAGGGCTGTGTGTGAATTAATGCTCCTTTTTCAAAGCACCTCTGTGCTTAGGGCAGGGACAATGCACAGCAGGATCCATTCAGATCTGCCTATAAAGTGCCTCACCCGGGTGCCTTCCCCTCCAAAAATGACTATAGAGTATTTACACTGCTACAATAGAATAGTTCAGTCAGAAAGGATCCCCATCTATTCAGGAAAGCTGGGATCATGCAGCTTTACCTACATAAAGAGGTGTATAACAATATTAAATAGAAGATCACAGGACATTTAGTGTAACACAGACTCAGCTGTGAGTATCTACAATAAGTAACATAGCAAATCATTATACAATCCTCTTGTGTGCTCCAGCACAATCTTCCGTGAGTTCTACAGTAACTTTACCTTAATTGTCCATGTTCCAGGCTCTGGATCTTTGACATTTACTACCTTTGCAGAGTTGTGGATATTTAGCAATTCATTCAGTCCTGATCCCTTACTGAGCTGCTTGCCTGATGAAACAGAAACAGGAAATAAACACGAGATGTAGTAAACACAGTATTGCTTTTAAAAAACAGGGAGTAGATACAATATTGTTGTTTTGTACCAATCTATTTGACATACTCAGTACTTAGCAGTCAATGACATTTACAACAGTCAAAATTCTCTATAATTCTCTGACAGAATGCTGAAAATGTTCATTTACATGTGGGCAGTTGTGTGCAGGAACCGGCTCTCTAGAGAGGGATTTTGCTCCCTAAAGGCTGACCCTGAAGAATCACGAGTCCTGAAACTCATCTGGCTCTTTCCCAGCACTAAAGGGAAAGAGGAAGTGGAGACTGGGATGTCCCTGTGTCCATTTTCAAAACCTACCAGATATGCTTTGAGCAATTTCAGTGCAACCCTGTGGATTTAGATGCAAGGAGCTGATCTATGAGAAAGGCAAAAAGAGGTGAGGTCACAGCTTCAGCAAAGCCTGACACCTGCACCCAGGACTGTGTATTGTCATGGCTTGAACATCGACACTGAGCAAATCTCTTTCCTGTAAACAAGAATGCCTCAGTGCAGGACAGACCAGACCACCTTGCAGGGAGCCCATCCTGGGCGTAAAATATTTCCAATCTACTCAAGCTATGTCCTTAGGCAAAAGTCATTCAGAGAATACAAAATACGATCTGAATTTATTTCTGGAGTGCTGTTTCAAGTTCCTAAGGCATCAACATAATAATAAACAACAGATTTCTTCAAAATAGTATTAATTACAAATTAGCTGCAAATCTGTCATTGCATTTCCCATCACACACTGCTCAGCTGCAGATGGGCAGGGGAGACAGGTTGGGTTCTGAATATTCTCACAGTTCAAAAAAGCCAGACCATGGTTGAATTTCCCTCACATAAAACCCAACCATCATGTACAACCCTTAAATGATGGTCCAGGGAATACAAAATAGATGAAAGGCAAAAGTGTCCAGCAATTCCAAAAAAAGGAATTCAAGGACAGTAATAAAATGGAGTGAGATTAAGTGGACAGAAAATAAGGAAGTTTTCCAGTTTCCTCATGGAACTTTTCCAAGTTTTCCCATAGAACACTGGGAAAAAAAATTTCAATATCAGAAGGGATTTTTCCTTCCTTTTTTTCACTATCATGAAATAAAGTATAAAGTACTTTACCTAGAGGATTATGAATCTCCATTGCTGGTGAAGGACCACTCAAGGACACTGTAACTTCCTTCAGACTGGGATCAAAAGGGATCTGCCAAGTATTTACAGCCATGGACAGATGGTCTGTAGACAAGAGATGCACTTTGGAGGCTTGAACTGCTTCTTCAACCCATTTTAACACCTAGAAGAGAAAAAACCAGTTGTTACTATGCTGTCAGCAGTACTGGCTGTTGCAATATTTTTTGCTGCAATGCTTGTCTCTACTCTCTTGCAGAGATTCCACATTTATTTATTTTTTAAAAAGTGAATGCTTAAAGTAAATGTAACTTTAATAGAAGGTACTAGCAAAGCCATGGTCAGCATGGTGTTTAAAGGGATACACAAGCACACCTCTACACAACAACCACAGGCAAATTTTAGAATTCATTAGAGATACAAACCTGTGGACATTTCTGGTCATCAATTATTAGTTGCATGAAGCAACAAGAAAAAATTTCTCATCCAAATATATTGAGCAATTGCTATCTGTGGACTTTCCAGGGTTTTTTTCCCCCTAAACTGCCTAATACAAACTACTGTTAGGCACAGCACAGAGGTGGGACTGGAAGGGAACGTGGCTTTGGAAGGTATGTCCCTGCAGGGCACGGAGGCTCCCACACCAGGGACAGGACAGCAGCCTATGGGAGAGCCCACAGTGAAGGAAAGGAAGGGTGTGAGGAGGAAGGGTTCAGCCAAGAGAGTGTACTGACCACAGCCCCATTCCTGGTGGCACTGGGGAAAGGAGAAGGAATCAGGGGAGAAGACGAGTTGGGCAAGTGGAGGCAAAACCTCCGCCTGAAGGAATAATTGAGTATCTATTTTAATTGGCAACAAATTAACTTTCCTTAAGTCAACTTTGTCTTGCCCTCAACAAGAACTGTCTTTATCTCAACCCAGAAGCTTCCTCAACCCATTCCTCCTCTGCAAGAGGCGAGTCAGTGGCTGAGAGGGAGCCTGACAATCAGCCAAGGGAAACCCACCACAATCAATCCAACCTCCCCAGAAACAGACCTGGTTTGTCAAACAGTATGACTTTGCATCACTTCTGTACATCACAGAGCTGCAGCATATTTCTAAAACCCTACTGAAGTAATAGTGGGTTTGTGTAACGGCATGAACGTGACTCACAGTAATGCTGAACTGTGATTTTAAGCTGCACTTGACCATGGTGGAATTGAGAAACATCTTGTAAAGGAGAGCCATCTTCTGATTATGTCAATTCAAGACTGGGAAACCAACAATAAACTAACCTGGATGTGTTACCCCTCATTACTGGGGGGCTCCAGGGCAAGTCCTTCAACCCAAGGACCCAATTCAACACACTGCCCAAAAGAACCTCATTCCCCCTGTTTATTGTGCATTACTTGCCTACTTTGTCATTTAAACATGGAAATATGCCATAGGTTTGTGTGTGAGATGACTTTGTGATGGAAACTAGAATCCAGCCTCCTATGAAAGCGTACTTGGTTCTCATATGTTACAGTATGAATGCCCAGCAACCCTTGTGCAGAAATGAAGTAAGTTTAAATAAGTGAAGGGCATAATTGAAAACACACTTGAAATGGTGGGGGCAGGTTTTCATCAGTGCACTCTCAGCACTGTCCCACCTGAGCTGTGCTGAGTGCTCCCAGCTCAGGGTGAGACAGCACCGGCCAGGTGTCCCCCCGCCAAGGGTGTGCATGAGTGATGTGCTTGGGCATGTTTGCAAAACAACATACCCAAAAAATCACAGTAAAATTGCCTGTGCTGCTCCAAGCCCCGCAGTAACGAGGCCCAAGAGAGAAGTGGGGTTTGTGCAACAGCTGGTGACACCAGCTGGGGAGCAACTTGTGTTTGCTTTAGACAAGCCTGGAACAAGAATCACACGGCTTCAATAAGATCCAAACTCATTTAAGTTCTACTTTAGAAATTATATGTCTGGGTCCAAAAATGCTTCCAAAGAAATTTCAGTGCGCTACTCCCAGTGAGATGAGCGTGATACTTTTTTGTATTAGGTATGTGGCAAAGTTCCCATTTAATTCCAGGCTCTCACCTCCACAGGTAAGCTTTTAAATGGATTGTAAAATTCAATGAACCCATATGAACTTCAGTTTCTGAGAGTTTTTCAAGATCAAAACTGAAAATGGAAGGCAACAGAACAACCCAGCTGTCTGCAGTCTGGCAGCAGCTTGCTAGTATAAGTTCAACAGGCAAATCTAGGAGATCCATTTCCCAACCCTGTCATTCCAAAGAGGTTTGCAATACTACTGTAACACTGGTTTAGAAGTAGGTTTTTTCTCTTCTGGGACCTTTGCAGAAAGCCCCCAAAACAACAGCAGCTTTTGTTCTTCTGCCAAAATGTGACGTGATTAATATTATTAGAGGGAGAAGGACAAATACAGCAATGATTTATAACATTTCCCCAGAAAATTTGCTCTTGCAACCTGCCCTGCTGTCAGGTCATTTCTTGGAATGCATACTGAAACCTGGAAACTCTGTGGAGCATGGTCTCTATTCCCATTTGTTTATTCTGAGACTCAAGCATATTTCTCAAGCAGTCAAAGAAACTGGATTTCAGGTTAACTATTTCATTGCTTAAATAAATGTAAGTTCATACTTAAAACCAAACGGGAAAAATATTCTAATAATGTTTTTAAATGCACATTAAAAAATATAACAGAGAAAATAATACTGTAAAAATAAGAACATGAATTATATATATAACTATACCATGTATGAAACTCACACGACTATAAAGTTCTAGTGTTGGATCTCAAGCCCTTCAAAGTTAGAAACCACAAGAACTAAGCTTGTCTGCTTTCAACTGCTTTTCAGAAGCCCTTATGCAGTTGTTTTATGACAGACCTTAGGTACATGATCATGGTTTATTTTTTCCAGAGACTCCAAATTCCATAGAAAACAGAGTAAGGCCAGCTGTAACTATTTGTTTTTCCTTTCTTTGTTTGCCATTCACTGTACATTATGTATCTTCAGAATAAAAGTATTCAGCTGCTTCTCCCACAAAACCATTCCACCTTTTTCTATGAAAATGGATAGTGCCTGTTTGGGAGGAGGGAGGAGGAACTGCAAGAAAGAGAGGTATGCAAGAAACCTTCATTCTATACTGTAATTCTGAACTTTTGACTTTGTCACCTGCATTGCATCCTGGAAAAGTAGTGGAGGAGCCTTTCACACCTTTAACTGAGTGAAACAAGATTTCCAATTGCTTCCTCTGCAGCAACATCCAAACACAGGCTGGTCATACACAGCAGGGACCTGTGACACCAGCCCAAGCTGTGGTGCAACCCTTGGGTCCACATCCCCTGGGAGGATTAAGAGCCAGCCAGAAATGAGATGTTCTCCAGTGGGTTTAGGGACCTCTGTTTACAGCAGAGCACTCACGATGGCCACCATGCCCCATACTCTGTGGTCTTACAGATTATACCCTTCAGCACCTTCCCCACAGAGACAACCCCTTTTGCAACATCCCTTCTACATGTTCTGTCACCAATCTTGGCTTCAGCCTCCCCTCAGTCTCATCCATAGCATCCCTTTTCTTCACAGGCTTCTCACCTGGTTCCAAATTCTCATTCTTTTCCCAATACAGGGTCATCCAGCTTTCATGTCACTCAACAATACCCCCTTCTTTCATCAAAGTGCCACCCCCATGTCACCCTCAGTTCTCCTCTCTTCAATGTTCTGTATATGGAAGATCCATTTCTACTTATTTTAAAAATCAGGAAAAAATATGTATTTTTAGGCAGTCTAAGGACAGGAATTTTTCCTTTCTTACAGAAAGGTTAGAAATAAGAAAAATCAAATGCTTCAACACTAAAAGAAATGGGAAAAGATCACTCACCAGCTCAGTCCTTGTGAACTCCCAGCTCTAGCCACACTGATCAGTCCAGTTCATCAGACACAGGAATGACTCATTTTTGCCACAAACAATCAAAATTACCTGGAGACACAACCTGAACTAGCCAATGACTAATAAATCTCCACTATTTTCCACAGCACCATATTCACACTCTGCTGATCATCGCAGTTCATCTCAACACCCCCTCTGGCATTAGTACAAACCTTTGGGCATCACAACCACTCACAGGAATTTCCTTACAGAAGGATAATTAAGTGTGGTGTAATGTAACTTAAGTTCAAGTTAAAATTAGTACCTTTTGGAAACTGGACATAGTTATGAAAATAGAGAATCTGCTCCTAACAGGGAATTTAACTCATGCTTGATGCATATTCTCAATGCCATGAGAACAGAACCTGAGGGAATGGCTGGAGCTGGGCCAGGGCAGGGACAGGCTGGCGCTCAGGGAAAGGCTCTTCCCCAGAGGGGGCTGGCACTGCCCAGGGAATGGGCACGGCCCCAAGGCTGCCAGAGCTCCAGGAGGGTTTGGGCAACGCTCCCAGGGATGCCCAGGGTGGGATTGGTGGGTGTCTGGATAGGACCCGGGGTTAGACTCAATCCTTGCTGATTCAAATGATCCCCTCCAGCTCAGGATGTTCTGTGATTCATTTGAATTTCAAGCAATTATTGCAAATTAAGCCCAAATTAATAAAAGCAACTCAAGAAATCTCATAAAGAAACACTTTTCAAAACCAGGACTCCAACGCTTCAATACAGCACTTTGATAAAGGCTCTCCAAGACACTGGGACAATGTTTCAGAATATTACAATCCTGTAATGGTTTGTGTTGGAAAGGACATTAAAGCCCATCTTGTCTCACTCCCCTGCCATAGGTGGAGACATCTTCCAATAGTCCAGGTTGTTCAGAGCCCCAGCTTAGGCCTTGAACCCTCCCAGGGATGGAGACATGATACTCTAACTAGATAAATATTCCTATTTATCTAATGCACAGAAATCACAGTGAGTTTGTAAAAATAGGACCTTCATTCCAGACTCTTTGATTAACTACCTTCAGCAGAGAAGTGGAGATACATTTCTACTTCATGCTTTGCTGGACCGAACACAACACAACTTTGTCAACCAGTAATGATTTTGCCCACAAGTTAATTGTAGTGTTTGAAATCAGAACATGTTTTTCAGAAGTTAAAAAAAGGCATTAGGTTTTCATAGTCTTCTAAGTACACAAGCATTGGATGTGCATCAAGTACTGTTTTTGCTGTGTTTCCTTGTATCTAGCTTAGAATATTGCTTCATTCAGAGCTTAATGCTCAAAGGGCAAGAACAAAAGGAATGGTTTGAAACTTTATATACTAAAAATAGCTTTGTTTGGTTTTAAGAGGGTAGAATAATCAAAAATGTTTTAAGAAAACAAGTTGTTGGTTTGGCAGGGACTTTGTAGCTATTCCCTAATCCCCGATCCAGCACTGGCTGTCTCTGGGCCCACAACGGTGAGTGTGCTTCAGCATTTATAAACTGCATTCTTTACACATCATCGGCTCCTCAGAGAAAAAGGAGGCAAATGTGATTGCTTGATTGCTGCTGAATCTTGCCTGAGGACTGTCCCATAAACAGCTGATCCGATCTCTTCGAGATGTCCTGTTTGTTTGCATCCACCCACTGGTGGATGTGCTTTTTGGAATCAGTGCTGATCCAGAAATGAAACCACAGAGAAGGTTTTACTGGGGATGGCAGCAATTTGGTCAATCATTTTCACAGTCATTTGGCCCAGACACAGATTTATGTAAGGTCAATAATCACTAAAACTGCAGTCTTTTGGGTTTGGCTTTGACAGAAATTGTTCAGCAGTTATTGTGGAAGACTTCTGAAAGTGATATGGGATTTGCTCTTTCTCCACCTTAGCCAATCTCTTACACTGTTTAAGCATCTCTTTCCAGTAGCCACAGGCTGTATTTTTTCCTCTCTCTCAAAAAACTGCTGCAAAAATATCCCCTACCTAATGATTTCACCCTCTGCTCTTGTGCAGAGCTGCAGAGGCCCTGGCACAGGGGGCCCAGAGAAGCTGTGGCTGCCCCTGGATCCCTGGAAACATCCAAGGCCAGGCTGGACAGGGCTTGGAGCAACCTGGGATAGCAGAAGGTGTCTCTGCCCGTGCCAGGGGGTGGAATGAGATGATCTTCAAGATGTCTTTCAACCCAGGACATTTTACGACTTACAATTCTATGATTATTTACTCAAAAGAAATGTTGAGATGAAGCTGGAAGGGGTGAAAGCGGCTACTGAAACGCCCTGCTTAAAACCTTACCCAAAATTCCAACCCAACCAATTCTGCCCTTAAAGACCATCTCGTTCCATAATGATCCCATCTGTATTAAAGGGATTTCATGGAGTGTCACAGAGTAGCTTTACCCTTTATACATAATAGCAAAATGCAGGCCAGGAACAAACCAAACAGGTAATTTCTTTCCTTACAAATTTTAACCTAACTTTTGGAGGATAAATGTTCTGGGAACTTTCTCCTTTTGATCACCTTCACATCACTGCCAATAGCTTCTATCAATTCCAATGAGAACTTCAATTTTTCTAGGCAACAGCTGTAGAAAAATGGAATTTTTCTCCAACGTTAATCATTGTCCAAATTTTAGGAGAGAAATAAGAAGGAACAGACCCGGGTAAATTTTTATTAAAAAACCTCAGCTAGTTATTGCCTACACTGGGAATTCAAAGGGGAATGTTTACAACATTTATAAACAATTCCAGCTCTCCAGATAAATACCATGTGATTTCACCTCTCTGCAAATTGTTTTCTCACGCACTTCTGAAGTTTCATTTCTGTCTGAGACTCAGCAAAGTTCCCAAAGCAAAAAGTCATTCATGGCTGTGGGTTAAGAAACCACCATTACCAGGAGGGCAGCAGAGGTGGCAAAAGAATTGCAGCAATCTCAACTAAATTGTTACTTCCATGACTCTGTGAACAATGGAAACCTGAGAGTTCACAATATCTATGATACACTCTGTCCATCCTATGTGGAGAACATTTTTGTCCAGGCTAAGTAGCAGTCCTTTGCTTGCTGACAAAAAAAAATCTTGTTTAAAGCTATACACATGCTCTTGTTTTGAGCAGAAAAGCCACAAAGCTATGCAGAGCCCAGAACTGCTCCTTTTTTTAAAGGCTCTTCTCCTGGCAGCCTTCTGGCACAGGCAGAGGGAGGATGGGGAGGTTCTGAGGAGGTGTGCCACTTCACACTTCCCTAATGTCAACAACAGTCACAGAATTGCATCCTGATACAGAAGATGGAGAAAGGAAGGAAGGGAAAGGTGCAACAGAGGCCACACATTAAGACCAGAATATTTAGAAGTCCCCCTTCTGCTCCCTAACCCACCATCAGGTCTCTTAAAGATTTACAGTATAACTCTTCCTTCATTTTCTTTATTGATTGCAAAGCTCCAGCAAAGTTACCTCATTAACTTGTTTTTTGTCCAAGTGAAAAACTTGACCAGAACTTGTTGAGGCAATTTCTTCATAGACCTTGTAACCAATATGATCCCTGTCATCACAGTCTCCAGTCAGCACAAATACCACCTGGATTAAAGAAAAATCAGGAAATCATTGGACACATGGTGCTTTGGTGAGGAAAGCATTTGCCAAGGCAGCATTAAGGCAAGACAACAGAAGAATGTGTCAGTCGAGGTGGGTTTGTTACTCTGCACGGACAGAGGCATGGCACTCAGTAATGATGGAAATAGCAATGCAGAAAAAAAGGAAAAGACAAAAATCCCTTTAAAAACTGTAAAAATCAATCAGCCTGTCATTTACAAAATACTTATTTTAGAAGAACATTTAAAAACCCACATAAGTGATAAGCTGCCAAAACCACATATGCTGGCAGAAGATTCAGTTGCATTATTTAATTCACAATAATAAAAAGAATATTCCACTAAATTTTTCCTTAACCAGATCAGTTAACTCTATTAAAAAAAATAAAATTAAATCCTTAGAATGCAGTATTACAGTCCCTTCTGTAAAAATATTTCACTGAGTTTCACACAGGAGAATTCTACCCTTTGTCACTGAGAAAACAGCAATAAACATATAACCAGCTGGGAATGCAAATTCCCTTGGTACCTGTGACTGTTTCTGCTGGATGAGTTGAAGCACTTCATGGGTCAGTCTGTAATCCTTGGATCGGGCATCAGTGAATACATAGATGAAAGAGCCAGGCAGGGAAATTTCTAGAGCAATCTTTATTGCCCCAATGCTCATCTCCGGACAGTCTCCACCACCCTGTTCACAAGCAGAAATAAAACATAACTTTTTTTCTTTAAAGAAAAAAAAAACCCTCACAAAACACATTACTTTTTTTGGACATTCAAGACAGATATTTCCCCAGCTTCAAATAATTTATCCACCTTTTCAACCCTAAAAATGTTGTGGTTTTCTGCAGAGTGCTGCAACACACTCACAAGCAGCAATTCCAAAAGGAAAACAAGGTGACTCCTATCCACGTTGTGACAGCTCCATTTCCTACACTCACACGCTCCCTTCCTGGCTGACAGCTCCCCTGCTCTGGCAGCACACGGCAGCCACGGAAGGTCAGGGGCACAGAAGATGGGAAATGGCCCCAGGCAGGCGGGGCCGAGCTCCAGGAGCACCTCTGGACAACCAGAGCAGCAAGAACCTGCCCTGGGCTCCACCCTGGGGCAGGGACAGCACAGGGCACAGGTGCTGCCATCCCACAGCTCTGCACTGCAGCAGCTGCAGAGCTGGAGGGTTTTCAGACCGCGTGTTCAATCAAAATGTTTCCAAGTATGACTTTATCTTTATAGGAAGGGATTCGTTTCTCTCCCTAAATTAGGAATTTGGGGAAAATACTATTTAAATAAAAGCTCACTCACTTACATAAAAATGAACTTGGCATATTGAAGACAGAACTTTCCAAAGAGCTGATACAAACTGTAAAACTTGCCCTGTCATCTACAACAGATCTGTGTACATTCAATATTAAATATAAAATTGATTTATTTTTGCAATCAACGTGCCTTCACACATATGTGTATACAAATCTACACATGTTGGGAAAGAAGCAGGCAAAAAGAGAGCAGTCCTTCATCCTTAAGCATTTTGTTTGTCCTCAGTGAAATGTTCATGTTGGGAACAAGTTTAATCTGTCAATTTCAAAGCAAGAATAGCAATAAATTGTTAATCTATGCTAAACAATAAGGACATTCAGGTCACTGTTTTTCTGTAAGTCATATAAGAACCATTGCTCTTTTTCAAAGTCAGTTCTCCTAAATGTGGCCTTTGTTTTATGGGAAAAGCGAGTGGTAGACTCCAGACAGCCTGAAATTAAAGGGAGAACTCTCCAAGAAGATTTTTGACACATGTCAGAACTTTATCTTGGCAATGCCTATACAGTCCAATGGGACACATCAGTAGATCCAAATTCTTTCAGCAGAAGACTCTTCCACATAAAGTCAAAATAATAGCTAATTTCAACAGACATCTACTTGGAACAGGAAAATTTCTATTCCCACTTCAAGTCTACTTGATTATCATCTCATAACATTCTATATGGCAGCATCTGTTTTCTACATAGAACACGAAAAGCACTACTGAGCTTAATGGCTGTTCTGAGAACAAGCATGGACTTTTTTATTCCTATAATGTGGAATTAATACTCTTAAAAGGCAGCTGGTAGAACAACAAAACATCATCATCAGGGAATGGTTTAGATTGGAAGGGACCTCAAAGTCCACCCAGTGCCACTCCTGCCAAGGGCAGGGACATTTCCACCAGCCCAGGGTGCTCCAAGCCCCATCCAGCCTGGCCTTGGACACTGCCAGGGATCCAGAGCAGTCACAGCTTCTCTGAACACCCTGAGCTAGGACCTCCCCACCTTCACAGGCAGAATTGCTTCCTAATATTTAACATTAGTATTGCTTTTACTTAAAATTAAAAAAAAAGAAAAAAGTAGAAAATTTTCCGTTCAGTATTTCCTGCCTTTCTCTCCAAATTGAAATTAAATACAACTACCTCATGAAATTTTCTGGAAAAGCTGAGGTGAGCGAAGCTCAGGAAGCTTCGTTTTCCCTTCAGTTTGAACAGGCCCACAGAAATGCATAAAAAATCTGCTTAACTAAAAAAAACAAAACCAAAAAAACCCCAACAACCACAACAAACCACTGAGGAGCATTGCTGCCCAAGTCCACGCTGTTATCACACTGTCCATAAGAATGATTCAAAGGTAATTACAGATGAAATACAGGTGATGCCCCCTAAGCTGATCCTGTATCCAAGGAAGATGTCCTTTCTCACTCTGAATGTCCAAGGAACAGGGTGCAGTTTCTGCAGTGAAATGTACACAGCCCAGTTTTTACCCAATTTCAAATGTCAGCCAAAAAACCCTCCAACCATTCTGTGACAGACAAATGGAAAACAAGAGCTGGGCTTACCCTGATGTTCAGGGAGGACAAGTTGAGCATATTTTGATACGTTTTATACAAAATGCTTTAAAATAATTTTTCACTTTAATTTTAGTTTTGTTCATTAATGAGAATATTTGGTCCATGCCCTTTCTCAAAATGAACCCAGCTCAACATTTCCCTTACCTCCACAACTTTCACTCTTGCATCTTTTATCAGTTGTTTTGGAAAAATACTGGTAACAAACCTGTAAAAAGTGTTTACATTTTTTCTACTGCACAATAACCTATCAATCTTGTTCTAATAATTTTTTTATTCTATTTTAGCCCTTCACCAATACAATGGGTGAATACAAGTAAGTGACAGTGTTCATGTAGCAGAATGAGCATATCTTGAAAGTAATTATTAAATATGCAATCAACCAGCATTAAAGAATGAAACCTAAAATGAATAAGACAAACTTTTAAACAACTTGATTAGAAAAGAAGAGCTTGAAATTCCCAAAAGCTTCATCTAAGTCATCCACCTTTAAGAAACAGCTGCAGTTACTGTCCAGTGTAACTACTAAGGAAACAAAACATGAAAACTGGACGGAGTTTTTAAGCTTAAATTTCCCCATGAAGGAGAAAACTGCAAGAGCTATTGTTTTCTCTGGATTTGAAACCTTCTGCCAACTTTTAGAGTAATCTTCAAGCAATCTGTTCTTACAGGGATTACACCATGTGCCAGTTTCTGAGGGAGAGCCTGTCTGGTTCACCACAGGTCAGAAGCATTTTCCTTGGTTGAGGACAGGACAATAGGAACATACGCTGTGTCAGTAAGGATAACTCCATTCCAATCCTGCTCCCTTTCTTTTCTTTACCCAAAGGAACAGCTGGAGCTGGGCCAGGGCAGGGTCAGGCTGGAGCTCAGGGAAAGGCTCTTCCCCAGAGGGTGCTGGCACTGCCCAGGGAATGGGCACGGCCCCAAGGCTGCCAGAGCTCCAGGAGGGTTTGGGCAACGCTCCCAGGGATGCCCAGGGTGGGCAGAGACAGGGTTGGGCTGGATGATCCTGAGGGTCCCTTCCCACTCAGGATATTCGCTGATCCTATGAAGCCTTTGAATCAGTAAGTGCCAAGTAATGCAGTACCTCTGGAAAACCTGATGGGTTTTACAGCCCTCCTGTTTGAATGCTGTTCGTGGAATATAATTTCCAGAACACAATATAAGTCCATAAAAGCATCTGTGGAGAAGGGACAGGACTAATGAAAATGCCAACTAAATGTTGGCATTACCTAACTATTCCTTCTTGTGTTATCGATCCACGTCCCAACACAAAGATGTAAACTAAGACAAAGGATTGAATCAAAACCCTAAATTAGGATGAGCAGGAAGATGACAGTTTGTGCAGGCAAAGTGACAGAAATAAATGATCTACATCTTCATGAATGCTTGCATCAGGAATACCAGCACGAGAGGAAAGATCAGCATGAGGAAACAGTCTTTGCTAGAACCAACCACGTCAGAAACAAGTTACTCACCTGAACATAAAGTTCTCTAAGTTCAAACTGAAATTTCTTGGGATCTGTGGTTATTGTCACTGGACCAATTTCTAGAATAAAATACAAAGAAAACAGAATTATCCAAAGACATACAGTAGTAAAAAAAAAAAAAAAAAAAAAAAAAAAAAAAAAAAAATAAAAAANAAAAGAAGCTAAAAAGAAAATTAAACTAAAAATGAAACTAAACTTGAACAGAAATAAATAGGAGAGAATTATATCCCCAGTACTGAAATCTATGATTTCAAATCTGGTAACTTGAATATTCCAATATTACGAACCTCCATGTGCCTTAAACATTTATAGGCACATAAAGCCTTTCACCTTTGATTTAGATCAAACATTTAATTGTTCTTAGTAATAAAAACGGAACAAAAATTCCCAGAACAAATGTTGTTGGACCAATAAATAATGCATTTTACCAGAAAGAGGCTCTTCAGGCTGGAGCAAACAAGGCTTTGGGAAAACCTTATAGCAGCCTTCCAGTGTCTAAAGGGGCTCAAAGAGAATTGGAGAGGGACTTTGGACAAGGGTCTGAAGGGAGAGGATAAGGGGAAATGGCTTCAAACTTAAAGATATTAGATACTGGGGAAGCAGCTCTTCCCTGTGAGGGGGGGAGGCCCTGCACAGGGTTCCCAGAGAGGCTGTGGCTGCCTCTGGATCCCTGGCAGTGTCCAAGACTAGGCTGGACAGAGCTTGGAGCACCCTGGGGTGGTGGAAGGTGTCCCCGCCCATGGCAGAGGTGAACTCTAGGTAAACAAGAGGCCTCCCTGGACAGAACACACGTACTTGCCTTTGCAATTTTAATCCTGTGGGGAAAAGAAAGAAAAAAAGAAATGTGGCACACCTCTTCCCCGAAAAAATAATAAGTGAGAAAAATCCCAGTGTGAGCCCTATCCCCAGTCCGAACACATCTAGCAGGAGCTGCCAGAAAGAACCAAAGGAGAAACAAGTTTATTCATGGCATTTGCCATGTCTTTGTCTACTGAGGAAAGCCCAAGTGCAGTTGCCTGGGGTGTGTAACAGCAGCACATATGTGAGCATTTCCCTCAGGCACGGAGCTGTCCCTCTGCCCTTCACACAGCTGCCTTCCTGACTGGTATCAAATGTGACTCCAGCCAGCCGGTTCCTGTGCTGTGGTTTCCTGCCTGTTCACCTCAATCTGCCTTGGCTCCAGTGCCCTTCATTCTCTGCCTGGCCCAGGCAGGCACTGCTGCCCTGGCCATGGGCACTCGCCCAGCTCAGCAAGCGCAGGCAGGGTGCTATGCCAAAAATCAATAAATAAACACACACGCACAAAAATGAAGAGATTTCTGCCAGTTGAGTGCTCAAAAGCACTCAAAGAGATCAGCTGAGTCCTGGCAGACCAAATTGGGCACAATTCTGCTGTAAGGGTAAAAGCCAAGCATGAAACTGCAGTGGTGCCAATTTAATACAGCTGCAGCTTACAGGGAAGTGCTGCCTCAGCAGACCTCACAACACTTTCCAAGGTCTATAAAAGTTAATATGCACTTATCTTCCATATAATACAGACATTTTTCTTTTCTAAACAATCCAAAGTTTTATTTCACTGGAGTTACAACAACTGCCATCACTAAGGTCTACTCTAATCACACCAGTATTTGCTGGGCAAGCTCTATTTATGAGTGTCTTTTGGTTTAATTTCTTTGAAAGTCACCCACGAGATCACACAAAACCTTTCCCCGAATATTAAACTGTCCTTGGGGGTTTTTTCTATGGCTGTGAGTCATCTATCTGTGAATGCCATGTACTAAAATGCTGCACTATCATTAAAAGAGCCATTACAAGGACTCACTGTTCCTTCACGTACCTCATCCCGCCGCGCTCCCGCTCCCCCGGCACCGTTCTCCTTTGGGTATCCTTTAAAGCAAACACCTGCAATAAAGCTATCTTCAAATTGTTTTACTTCCAATTTCCCCCTGGCCAAGCAGTTTTCTAAAGCACGTCACTGACTGGAGTTTATCCATACAGTAACCCCATTAGCTACGTTATTCCCACCGGTTGAGGGACTCAGTGTTTCAGCCTAGAGCAGTAAATCCTTTGGAAAGGCTTTCTTACCCTATAAACTAAAGATCTGAAAAGCAACACTCCTTCAACTTCCTTCTGTGACCTTCAAGTGCAGCCCAAGTAAGGCTGCTTCACTAGCACAGGTAAACACACAGGCCTTCAAAGTGTCCAGAATATAAAAAAGTGAGAGGGCATTATGAGAAGTGATTTAAATTTACATAACAAGCATGGTTTGAACAGAATATTCACTCGGAAACTACACCCTGTAAACACAACAAGCAGAAGAAAATAATAAGCGCTTTAACTTAATTAGCTCCTTAGGTGAAGCTTGACACATGGAATACTCTAACAGAATAGAGAATCACAGAACGGTTTGGGTTGGAAGGGACCTTAAGGCCCCTCCATCCAGTGCCACCCTCTGCCATGGGCAGGGACACCTTCCACTACCCCAGGTTGCTCCAAGCTCTGTCCAATCTGGCCTTGGACACTGCCAGCATGGGGAGATGTGGTTTTCCATTCCCACGCTGCAACCTGAATCCATTTTTAGGGACTGATATGGGAATACTTGGAACCAGTTTGCTCTGGTGGTGTCCCCATTGCTCACTACTTCAGAACTTTCATGGTCATCCAGAGGGAGCTGTGCAAAGGTGAAAAAGCCAACACAGCCCCAGAATGGCAGCAAGTCTTTTTGAGGCACTGACTCAACCCTCTGGCCTCAAAAGTGAATGTGTAAATGTCAGTGTAAATGTCTTCCTGACTCGGGAACACACCAGTCAATGCTGCACACACACAAACTGGTAAGAGCCAAAAGGAAACGTTTTAAAGGAATGGCTACACATCCCTGAGTAAAGCCTGCCCTTCAGAAACTGAAATCACAAAAGTCAACATAGTCATTGTAGAATCTGAGTCTGTACCTCAGCAATTAAACAACTTCAACATAGGACTGAGTAACACAGAGATCAAGGATTTTGATGCTTCCTTTCTGGGGCAAACCTTGTAAAAACCATCTCACTGGTAAATAAGGAGAAAAGCCAGCAGCAACCTGAGAAACTGGCCATTACAAAAGGCCCTGCTGTTTTTCCATGGCTTTCTGCCACACCTCAAATGGCCACATGTTCATGCATAAGCTGAGCAGCAAGCACACTGGGAAAACCACAGATTTCCCCATGACAGTATCACACATAATTACCACTGACGGTGATTGCAAATTTGGCACTCCCCAAGCCCTGACCACAGAACACATCTGCACCAAATCTCTGCTCTGGACAGCTGGGTGCTTTAGGAGATCTAGCACAGGAATATGGAAGTCTTTTGCCTACCTCTCATCAACTCAGAACACAGGATTTGTTTATTCCAGAAGGAATAGAAAAGCTCTAAATGATACATGGTAGCTGAAGGAATTTTGGCAGAGATGCTAAACCTTGTGGAGTGCTCTTACCCACAGAATTCCTTCTTCTAATTCACAGCAAGGATGTTTTCCTGATGCAAAGCCATATCCAGAATTAAAACTAACTAAATAAATGAATAAAGCAAAGATATCCCCCAAAACGCCTCTACACCTTTGAATATTTTCAAAGAAATATAAATTTCAAAACGATCACACTACAAATGAAAAAAAAAACCAAAAAACCCCAAAACCTACCGCAGAATAGAAACAAATCCCTGATAGTCCAATAATATTATCTTATTATATATAATACTGTAATAATTACACTATGCTACATTATACAACTACATAAATTATATACTAATGAAAACTAATAATTATTAGTGTATTTAGTTAACTTTTCATAACACAGTATACACAGAAAAAACCTGGGGGACCATTATCTTCCACACTCTTTTTTGTTTATGAAGTGGACTGACAAGTCTAGCACTGGGCTGTGGCAATTCTGAGAGTTTTTGAGATCAGAGGACTAATATGGTTTCACATACCCATATATACAAATCCTCACCTGCCCATTTCCACATGTGTGTATATACACGTGTGTGTGAGTACACGTATACCAAATAATTTTCACCACAAATGAAGAGATGCTAAAGGATTAGGAGTAATCAGATGGGACATCTGAAATGCCTCAACCAAGATCCCTGCCAAAAGAAGCTGATGTACAATTATTCCCTAAGAGCCATTTACTAAGGGTGCTGAGCGGCAAGGTTTATCTGATTTAATGCTCTTCTCAGAGAAGGAAGAGAACTGTATCCAATCCATTGCAAAGCTCTCCCTGTAATGCCTCTGAAGACCTTTAGGAGCAGCCAGCGCTAAGAATTCAGAGAGTCAGAACAATGGCAGAGCTGCCCCCAGCCAGGCTGTCCAACCTGAGGGCACAGCAGCAGAAAGCTGCAATTTTCCAACAGCTAATCGGGTCCTGCAGGCTCTTCCCTCTACAGGCACCTCCCTCATGAGCTGCCGCCGGAAATGCTTCACAGAGCTCCCCTTCCCCTCGAAGGAAGAAGGGTCATCACACAGGTGACTCCATAAAACAAAACCACTTGTAGCTGCCATCTCCATTAATAGTGAAGAGTTTTGTTCCTCGCACAGGATCTGAAGCTGGTTTACAGCATTATGTTTTAATGCACAAAAAAATGCCGCTCCATTTTAACTGACTGCAAACTTCTGTCGTAGACTACCAAACCAAGAAGCTCCCTCCGCCACATAGTAAAGAAAGACCAAACTTAAAGCCTTGTGCTTCACGCTCTGAAGTGAAGGACACCCTCAACTCCCATGCAGATGACGGGAGCTGTGTGGATAAAAACCTTGATGAATTTCTCCAGGAGCACTGGAGATGCTGCCTACAGCCATGAGCCCCCCATGGCTAACACACATCCCACTGGAAAGATCATCCTAATGGATTCAGAGCCGAGTAAGCCGAGATGCTCAGCACTAAAACAGGTAATAAGCCATTTAAAGTTTCAACCTACATTATACTCCCTCATGACTCAGCTGCTTTCAGCTCTAACCTGACTATAATTAATTTTTTGAAGAGCCCAGAAACTGCAGTGAGCAACTTTTACCGGAGAAACTTAACTAGAGAAATGAGCCAAACCAGCCCAGCAAGCTCACGTTTTCTTAACACACTCACTTTTTTTATTTTTTGAATCATTTTTATCCTCATGACTTATGACTACTAAGTGTAACAGCAGACAGGAAGGAGTCAGACTGCTCGGAGTTTTTCACCCAGTTTTTCATGAGTTGGCTGTTCACAGACAAACCAGATGGGTTATCCTGGGAATTGCAGAGCTCTGCTAAGCAGCCCAACCCAGCGCCAGTGGAGCTGACGAAGCTCCATCGTCACAGATGGCAGGGGCCACCACCCTCACACATCAAACTCTTCACCTCAGGACAGTGGCCAGAGCCTGCCTGAAACTCGGTGATCAGAGATCCAACACAAGCTTTACTAGCAATGTGCCTTAGCAAGTGCCACAATTGTGATGATATTCCCCATTGTTTTAACAGTTATGAGCTCATGATTCTTTTTTAATTTTTTTTTTTTTAAGAAAAGTAACAATGACAAAAAAGAGCATTATACATGCTTCATCGCTTGGAAAAGAAAAGCTCACTTGGAGACCCACAGAGGATAAAATCTAATATTCTCATCTTTTGTCTACTGCAACAAGCACTAAGTTTAGCTTATAAACCTCAAGTGCAGTTGTCTAAAAGTTATTAACCACATGCAGTAAGAAACAATAAAAATCAGGGATAGATTTGCCCAGCACGCTGTTAACTCCACCTTTTGAGAACTAAAGCCACAAACCACAGCATGTGCAGTCACCTCCTTTACCCAGAAATGGTTAAAATAAATCCAGATTTGCTACAAACGCTCCCTTAAATGGGTGGCACAAAACAGTCTTGGAGCTTCTCAAGCCCTTCGCATGAGTGGCATATCACATTAACCAAGGAATCCTCATTAAAAAAAGTACTCCCTTAGGCTGAAAACGAGAAAAAGATAGCTTGAATGAAATAGAAACACAGGTTGATTACTGTTCTGAGGAAGTAATCCACCTGAACATCTCCTCTAACTCCACTGTGAGGTAAGAAGATTTTGCCTCATTGCTGGTGCACAACTATGGGCAAAGAGACCAGAAAACTTGAGTCCATGTGGTTCAGATTTAAAGTAATCACTTTAGTGGCTACTAAGTGAGTCCCAAAAAGAATGACACAAAGCAAGGGCTTTTTTTTTTTCCTTTCTGAGGACAAGCAAACACACTGAATGCTGAAATCTGGAGCCGCTCCACCTTCCTCCTCCCTGCCTGAGTCTTTTGCACAGCGCCGGAGGTCTGTTCCCAGGGGGGCCACAGCTCCGTGTCTGAGCTGCCTCTGGCCAGCCCTCTGTGGATGCCTGCCCAGCTCCCAACACGCAGCCACGGCTGGCAACTCAGCTGACAGGCCCTGAGAGGGGCCAAGGGCTGAGTGAGCCGTGCAGATTATGGGAAGCTCTTACAACTAGGTGGTCCCTGACATCCAAGCCTTGAGTTTGAGCTCCATCCCAGCACTGAGCACATCCAGGACTGCATTCTGTGCTCTCCTGCATCTCCTGCGTGCCCAGAGCTTTGGGGGTTGTGCTTGCCCGTCCAGCACCGCCACTGCTGCAGGCGTTCATGGGACTGCTTTGCTTTTCTGAAAACAAAAGGCACGAGCAGACACGAGGGGAAGAAGCTTTGAGCAATTTGCTTGACTCAGCCTACAGTAAAGGACAACAGCTGATAAGGACTGCAGACACAGCTTCCTTACTGTCCAGCCTGGGAGCAGCGCCCGATCCCGGGGCTGGCCCGCGCTCCCAGCTCCCACTGAACATCTGAGAAGGTCATCAGCTCACTCTCTGTTTGTGTTTATTTCCCCTTGTTAACAACAGGCTGAACAGAGTAAAACTCAGTTCATAATGCTCTCTAAATTCTTTCTGCAGACTGAACTCCAGTTCAGGCCAGGTCTATTTCTGTCTCATCTCTGGGTCTGTGTATTTTGGCACCGCTCCGTCTACACTTGTAACGGCACTGGATAAAGGACGTGCACTGAGGAATTGGGCAGAAATAAATGCAACTACCCATTTCACAGTGCTGCCTTGTGATTAATTACCTTACCATGCTGAAGTCAAATCAAGAAAGATTTAAAACACAATTTTTAATTCACAATTTATACTTAAAATGAACTTATTTACTGTGACATCTAAGCATGATTGATTTTGAGCTGCTGTGGGCCGGGAATATCCGAGCTCCACCGTCGGGAGCCTCCTGGCACTGCAGGGTACCACATCCATAGAGCTCCTTCTCCTTCTTCATGGAACTCAGGCTCCCACCGTGTCCCCAGATGGACCTCACCATAAGAGGGGTCCAGTGGCTGACTGGCAAAAAAAGTCAAAGCTTCTTCCATTTGCAGGATAGACTAATTCAATTACAATGGCTAACCAAAAGCTTCTTCTGCTTGGAAGATTATATTCCCAGATTACTTCCTTCAAAGAGATTTGGAAGATCCTTGGAGAGAGCTACCTTACCTGAAGCCAAGGCAGCTATTTGATCTGGAGACACCAGCAAACTGAAAAGCAACTGGCTCTTTGCTGCTGAAAGTGCAGCTGCATTGATTTCCCAAAGGATACGGAACTACCAAGGCACTCAGAACCCACAGCTACACAAAAGTAGATCCTGTAAGCAAATAAAGTCACCATCAGCAACCTGAGCACCCTGGGAGCAGGATAACTCAGCCCTGCTCAGTCTGGGTTGAGGGGAAACATTCTAAATCCCTATTATGTAGCATACACTGAAGTCCCAAGGCAGGAAGGGTACTTAACAGGGGTAATTACCCCCCAGTTATTAATAAAGCAGCAGTCAGTGTTTTCTTCAAGAAGTCATTCTCCTAACAAGCTTTATGGAGACCATGGCACTAATCCATCAGTGCTTAAAACTGCCAAGAGACCATGGGAACACAAGAACTTCCCAGAATATGTTCCCATATTAACCCTATCCCGCTCTTTAACAAGCTTAGGTTGTGGGTTTGCTTTCACGTGGTAAAAGATCATTTTATTTTAAATCACCATAGAATCATAGGTTTAGGTGGGAAGGGGTCTGAAAGTTCATCCAGTTCCATCCCTTGGTCCACTACCCCAGGTTGCTCCAAGCCCTGTCCAGCCTGGGAGAAAGAAATGTCCCATTCAGTACAAAATTCAGATATTCTGCATGAGGTTACTCTGTACCTAAAATATTCCTTTTTTTTTTCCTTTTTACTACTAACCATGCATCTGCCTTCTTTCCAAATAACTGACAGAGATTTTATTGATTTCATTTAGAACAGACCCCAGCTCCCATCCATCTATTCCACTATAAAGTGAATTGCTAAAGGATTACCAGTGTAAAACCATTAGAAACCCCAACCCTGTCCTTTCAGGCATTACGACTGGAAATTCAAATCTCTGCATCATTCCAGCTAAGTCTCCACTTCACAGAACTAATCCATGAGCAGCTGACAGAACATGGAATGTTACAGCAGATAACACTGTCCCTGTACACCAATTATTCACTGTGACAATATCCAGTTGGGAATTTTATCCCTAGGGCCCTAACAAGGGTGTAGTGATGCCTCAAATACCACTGTGAATAAAGAGGTACCAATTAGCTGAAGTTAAAACACCCATTTTTAAGGATGTTCAAAGAAGGGCTGTTACTGGTGTTCCAGGTGAAGGTGAACTTTTTGGTCTTCTTAAATATCTTACTAACTTACACAGTGAAGACTCTAAATAATTCATTTTTTGTTTCTCCCTATCAGACACATTTTCTTACTCCTGGTGAGGCTCTCTTTGGGAAGTTGGATCAGATGATTTTTTTCAACCTGCGCTGTTGCAGTGCTCTATTGTAAAGAAGGCAGTGGGAAAAAGAAGCAGAAAACAAGACTGCAAAATAGCTTATCTGACCAACCCAGGAAAAAGAGGTTACTGAAGTATTTTAGTTCTATTTTTAAAAATACGTGGTCTGGATAGAAATGCCGATTTAAAAAGAAAGATATAGCAGGTTTTCATGGCCAGACGAGCCTCTCAAAAGCTTCATTACAGCACTGTTTACTTTGGTAACTGGCGAGTCAGCTGGAAGCAGCTCTCTCCCATCCCTTCACTTTTGCCGGTATCATTTGTAATTGTGTCATTTTCTAAATGGCACCAAGAAAAACATTTCGAAGCAGAAACCATTCAAGGAAGGGATAAACTTCTTGCAGAAGTCTAGAGAACCAAGGCTGAGAAACTGGAATGCTCCCCACAAGGCAGGGGAAGGGGAAAGGAGCGGGGCCAGGCTGAGCAGTGTCCCCACAGTGCCACAACAGCTCCGTGGTGACAGTGCTCTCAGTGTCCCCTTGCCCTCCGTGGGCCACAGCAGTGAGAATGCCTCACCTCTGGCTCTTCCCAGCCCGCACACAGGGCTCCCTGGCAGCTCTCCTCCCTGAGACAGGCTCAACCCTGGAGCTGGGCTGCTGGGAGCCATCTACACGGAGGGACGGAGGCTCTTCTTCCCCCTCTGCAGCGCTGCGCTCGCTTCATGGTTTTAATCTGCCAGGAGAACCAAAAAACAGAACTTCCCCCCACAGTAGTCACATAAGCCCTGGGAATGACTATTTGGTAAATGAATCCTGTTGCAGAAGTCTCACACTCGGTGCTGCTGAGGGGCCTGGCTGCAAGACACACGTGTTCAGTTGTCACTTTGGAGAGGGAATCTGCACATTCACTGACTAAACGTAAACTCTGTGGTATGCAAACAATCCCCTAGTCCATGTCTAAGTATCATTTCTGCCCACAGTCATTTGTCATATAAAACTGACATCTCGGTCAGATAGCAAAACACCTCATAATAGAGAATCATTAAATCATTAGGATGGAAAAGCTCTCTAAGATCAAGTCAAACCACTGTTCCACCACTAACTACGTCCACAAGTGACACATCCACACAGCTTTGAAATCCCTCCAAGGATAGTGAAACTTCCCAGAGCAGCCTGTTCCAGTGCTTGATAACCCTTGGAAGGAAGAAATTTTCTTAATATCAATTTAAAGCTCCCCTGGAGCAACTTGAGGCTGTTTTTTCCTGCCTTATCTAACAATACAGCTTTGAATGTCAACTGAGAAAAGACCAGAAACAAATCCAAAGCTGGAAGAGCCATGCACTTGTTCAGGAAGAATTTCAGGTTGCTTCTCCAGCTGTGAAGCAGCAGCTCTGGAGGTTAATTGACAGCAGCTCAGCTAAGAACTTGGAGCATGTCACTGTCTCAGTGTGACCTGGATCCACGCAGGACTTAGAATGCTAAAAGCTCGTCAGGCCCTTCTTCAGCATCGTTCAGAGTCTACCTAAACCCTCCAGGGTAAGAGAAGCTTTCAAAGCAGATGAGCTGCCCTAGCAAGCGGAAGGACTTGCCCTGAGAGGCTGTGGCTTCCCCATTCCTGGAAACATCCACGGCCAGGTTGGCCATGGCTCGGAGCAGTCTGAGATAGTGGAAGGTGTCCCTGCCTGTGGCAGGAGGTGGAATGAGATGGGCTTTAAGGTCCCTTCCAATACAAACTGTTCTGGGATTCTATGACCTATAATTCTGTGACATTTCTAGAGGGATTTGATAAATAGCATGGATTAAAGCTGNCCTATAATTCTATGACATTTCTAGAAGGATTTGATAAATAGCATGGATTAAAGCTGAAGAGACCATCAGCGCATTGGACTCCACAGCAAAGGATTTCAGCTGTAGCTGTCATCCCATCCCACCTTGTGAGCAGGCAGGGTCAGAGCCTTTGCTGACCACCAGCAGTGCTACAGTGTCAGGTCTTTACTCCCTATGGGTTTGGCTCAGGACAAACTCAAAGTTAAGCCTCTGGAAGTGTTTTACAAAAAACTAATTTCAAGGGCAAATTTGAGCTACTGCAGTTGGCAGCCAAGCACAGTAATTGAGGATGAACACCATGGAATGCTATGGTCAGGAAAGGACCTTAAAGACCACCTCGTTCCAAGCCCCTGCCATGGGCAGAGACAGCTTGCACTAGACCAGGTTGTTCACAAGAACAGCCCAGGTACGTGTGCCCCTGGCTCTGATGCCACCGATGAGTCCCACAAACGGCATTTGCTCCCTGCGCGCCAGCAGCTCCCTTACAACCACGCTGCCTTTTGCCAACTCCTCTACGCAAGCAGGAACTCCGGGCAGCTCATTACAGCGGGATCCACGAGAGCTGAAGAGGGGAGCTGCTAATCCAGGCAGCTTTGCCCAGCCTCGTCTGCTCTGCAGATCTCTATCACCCCCTGCATGGGCCCAGTGCCCCGGCGCTGACCCACGGACACGGCACAGCCCACGGGAGCTCAGCAGCTACAAGGAAGCTGTTTCGTGGCCTTGGAGGAAGAAAGAAAAGGCACTGGAATATTTCCCGTCTTGATGCAGGTTTTAGTGTTCAGTAGTTCTCAGGAAGCTGTGGAAGAGAGGGAAACATTAAATATTATCTGTTGGTTATAAAATTCCAGGGGGTTTTACTAGTGTAAAAATGCAAGCATGCTCCAAACTAACTCAAAAAGCAGATGTGAACAGGCAGGAGGAGGGAAAGAGGATGAGAACATTAACTTGTTTGCTAATCAGCTAAACAGGAATACATTAGGCAAAACCTTGAGTTCTGTTCACTCATCTTGTAAAATTTGTTTGAAATAATGCCACTATTTTTGTTTAGACAGAAATTAATTTAGACTCATTCATTTATCTTGAACCTTGTGTTTCTCAGTTTCACTCTCCATCTGGTCTAGCCCAAACAGACTGAAATGTACTCAACTGACTACTGGAAAAACATGGAACTCTCACAGGGCAATGAAACAATCGATCGCTAAATAATTACCAAACTTACTCTAAAAGAATGATTACAGTTTAAAAACAGAAGCATTTACCATAGTGATTGCTTTCACTAAACTGTTCAGCCTGTTTATATAGCACAGAGCACAAAGATTTCTTCTCTGGGGAATTTGGATCTGTGACCATAAAGCCATCAAGTTCCAAAAATCAAATGTTACCACCTGACTTACACTGTTTGTGTAGGTCAATTTAAAGCATATTTTCTCAGGGTCTGCATTGTGTCTGGAAGAAAACCCACCCTCTGCACTGGCAGGTCCTTTCAAATACAGTCTGACAGCTCACAATGGATATTTGAAGTGGTCGGGTCACCACTCCCCTCACGAGTCAACACAGGTGAAGGGTGAGTGCTAATTCCTGAGCTGCTGCAGCGAGTACAGTCACTGAGGATGCCACCAGTGAATGGCATGGAATCATGGAATGGTTTGGGTTTGGAAGGGACCTTAAAGCTCATCTCATTCCACCTGCTGCCATGGGCAGGGACACCTTCCACTAGGTTGTTCCAAGCTCCTCCAACCTGGCCTTGGATGCTCCCAGGGATCCAGGGGCAGCCAGAGCTGCTCTGGGCACCCTGTGCCAGGGCCCGCCCACCCTCACAGGGAAGAGCTTCTCCCCAGTGTCCCACCTAACCCTGCCCTCTGGCAGTGGGAAGCCATGCCCCCCGTCCCTCCAGGCCCTTGTCCCAAGCCCCCTCCAGCCCCTTTAGGCACTGGAAGGGGCCAGTAGGTTACCAACTGCCCCCCTCTTCTCCAGGTGAGCTGCCCCAGCTCTCCCAGCCTGTCTCCAGTACTGCCCTTAGAGACTGGTCCTGTCTTTGCCCTGCTGGGCTGCAAACTCTCTCTGCCCCTCCCTGCAGTGCCTCAAAGACATTTCACAAACCAACACGGAATTCCCGCACACGTTGAGAGTCAGGGCAATTCTCCTGAACACGAATGCCGAGGCTGACGATGAACGATGAACGATTTTGATGAACAAAGATTGTGAGGGCATCGCTAATTCTTTAAACAACAGCCTGCTGGGCAGGCTCGAGGCAGCATTTTTTTTTTTTTACCAACTGCCCACTGGAATGGTCTCAGTGAAGACTCATTTTGTGGACTTCAGGAGCTATTCAGGTACAGACATGGACAGTCATTCAGCCTCTCTTGATGATCTTGTTCAGGTGTCTGCAGCATCCGAATGATTAAGGCAGGATGGCCCAGGTTTAAATCACCAGTTCTGCCAAACATTCCTTTTGTTGCCAGAGGCAAATCTACAAGCCTCACTCAGGAAAACACTTAAGGATATGTGAAAAGGGTATCAAAATCAACAGAATATATATAAAAACATTCCAAAGTGTTTTGCTTAACTACAGAGTTTGTGCCTGAGGTCTCCAAACTGGAGGAGGTGACGTTTCTCATCTCCTATCCCTTCTTTATCCCTAGAGCTGGATATCCTGGGCAGGATTATTTATCATCACATGAATGCAGCAATACTGTACCAGCATAAGCCCTGTAACTGTAAAAACATTAAGACAAATGTTACAGATTAATTTTTGGAATGATTACGAGGCCCAAGACCCCAGTGTCCAGCTAAACTACATAAACACAGATAAAAATGTCCAAACTGCAAACCTGAATAATAAACCCTATTTAACTAACAGAATAGCCTAGATGAAATTCCAGACGCCTCTCACACAATAAATTAAAATACTCTGTAAGAAAGTTTAGTGTGCACTTCTACAAAGGAAATATCAACAAAACCAGGAAAAATTTAATTCATTTCTTTCTCCGCAGTCGTATCTCACATTTACTGAGCCTTTCCAACACATTATGTTGCTGATTAGCAGTAATGCCTTAAGGTACTCTTTTTTTCTCATCTTTGGAGTTAAAAACTGCTTTAAAACATCACTGAGGCACATAATTCTTACTGAATGGTAATGTTGGGGAGCACCCTGTAATTTAAAACACCGCACTTCTAATGGACAAAATTGAGTCAAGTAGGAAAAGCAGGATGGATCCAGATCCCAGCCTGAGCACAATCAGACTTCAAACAGAGCTGAAAAAATGAAAACCAGCTGAGCTAATAAAAACCAGACCCTGCTTAAACAATCTTCCATCAAGTAAACTTCACCTATGTTGTTACTCTTGGAATCTGGTAAAGTAGGAGGAGCCAGCAAAGTCTGAAGAGATGAGAAAGGATATTTGGGAAGGATGTAATATTTAGCAAAATAAGATGGCAGACAACCAAAGCCAGACTCTGAGCTCAGTTGTACTGGTGTAAATCCAAAGTAGTATCACTGGCTGTAATGGAATTACTCTGGATTTACTCCATTTAACTGAGATCAAACCCTGATCAGAGACACTTTCATTGCAAGTAACTAAGCAAAAGTGGATAATGCTACATAGCTACAACACAAGGTGAGATGGGCTTGAGTTATCCCATAAATACCCACAGGCAAAATTCACCATGGAGTGAAAAGTTTTACATACTTCAAATCTAACTCTAAGCAAAATTTATGAAACTTAATGAGTTAATTCAAAACATGCTTCACTTATTCAGGGCTTTTCTTATTTGCTTGTTCTGTATAAAGGACAGTTTGAGATGAACCAAGACTCGTCCCCATGAAGCAGGAATGGAAGAGCATGTCTTCCATTGCCTCCCTTGCGTCCTTTCCAGAAAGGAATACAGACTCTTACCATTTGCTGAGCTCCACACCGTACCCACACCTCTGGACTGGGGAGTATTTCTGTGCCTTCCCTCTAAACACAGTCCCAGCCCCTGGTACACATCACATCAGCGGCTGTGCCAAACCACCAAGGCAATTAAAGATTTACTTGATGTCATAAAATTGCCAATTCTTCAAAATGCCATTTAGCTAACGGTGATTATTTTCATCTCCCTACACCACGGCTCATTTGGGGAACAGAATGACATTCAGATCAACTCTGGAAGGTAGAGAAAGGACCAACGTTTTACAGCAATGACATGATCCCCACTTTTCACACCCTAAGCACAAGCCACGGCAGAAATATTGAGAACAAAGCTCGCCACACAAAGCAGCCCCATTTTTCCCCCAGTGTCAGCATTCACAGACACTGTCCAGATTCTCCCTCACACACAGATCCCGTGTAACTCAATCCTTCCAGTTCACTAGCACTAGGGATGCTCCCACTGCCAGTCCTGCTGGCCAGAGCCACCTCCACACAAGCCGTCACCTCCCCTGCTCAGCCCCAGGGTGGCTCATGCACTCTAATCAAGCTCCCAAACTGAAGAGCTTCTTCAGCCTCTGCTAACCTGGACTGTTTGGGGATGAATCTGGGATTGCCAAGCAGCACTCACGGCTGGGGAAGAGAAAAAGCCATGACCTTAAAGAAGAGGGAAGCAGGAAGCAGTGCAGAACAATAATTACTTTGTCCACTACAGTTACAGCTTTAGGAAAGTGTAACTCAATAGACTCGGCACAATTTCAGAAAACAAAATAATCAGGGTCAGTTGGTCCAATTTTGACCCGTGTACAAAAGCACTCACTCCCATGGCCAGCATGTGAAGTGGGAATGAGATGTGTCCAAGCTTCCAGCCTCATGCAGGCTGAGGCAAACACGACCTGGAAGGTGGAGAGAGGGGATTCTCCCCTTGACTCTGCTCTGATGAGACCTTCAGCACAAGAAAAACCTGCTGGAGACAGAGTCCAGAAGAAGCCGTGGAGATGCTCCCAGGGCTGGAGCCCCTCTGCCCTGGATCCAGCCTGGGAGAGCTGGGAGTGCTCACCTGAGAAGAGGAGGCTCCAGGGAGACCTTACAGCCCTTTCCAGTGCCTGAAGGGGCTCCAGGAGAGCTGGAGAGGGACGAGGGCTTGGAGTGACAGAACAAGGGATTGCTTTGAAGTAGTGCAGGGTGTCCCTGCTCACGGCAGGAGCTGGAACGAGATGGTGTCTGAAGCCCCTTCTAACTCACCCCACTCCACGATTCCGTGTCCTCCCACACAAACCTTCCTGTGGGTAACACAGCACCTCTTTCAGAGCAACAAAACACTGTCTTTAGCACCAGCACATTTCACCACCAAGATCCAGCGTGTATGTGCAAAAGATGCTCCAGACTGCCAAGAAATCTTGAGATACGGAGGGGAGTACTGAGAAGGGGCACTGAACCTCTGAGGGAAAAGGGTCAGTGGAAATGTTGAGGAAGGGACGGACTAAATACAGAGACAAAGAAGATAAAAAGATGAGGAGTCAGACAGACTAAGAAAGAAATGAAAAGAAGGAATAAATATTTCAGGGAGGAAAAAAAGTGATTTGTGGGTTTGTGGTTAACACAGAGAACTGTGACTCAGGGGTAGGTCACATGAATTCCCTGTGATTTGATTCAGCTTATGTAAAATTTAAAAAGGGAAAGATATGACCAAAATAAAACAAGCCAAAAACCCAAGACACCAAAAAAAATCCCAAAAACCCAAAAACAACCCAACAAAACAAAGCCAATCATACAGACATCTGAAGTGTCCTAAGACACAGATGTAGCAGTTTAAGTAGTATGTTTCTAAATCAGTAGTAAACAATTCTGGCCAAGCACCCCTGCCTGAGCACCTTGTAATGTTCTCCAAATGCTGTAGGACAGCCGCCAAAATGTTACCCCAGCCAGTGCACACCATGGCTTTTTTCAACAAAGTACCAGGACATCACCAGGGACTTGGACTGGCCTGTGCCACACCCGGGGTCCCTGCTGCGCTTCTGGTACTCAGGCCGTGGCACATGACAGCAATCAGTGTGAACAGGGATGTCAAAGATCTCTAATTAAAAATAACACCGCTCTTGTATTGGTGTAAGTAACAGGAAATGGGAAAGGATCTGCCCAGAGATGGGTAGAATCACAGGTTCTCTGCCTGGCTGCTCCAGCCATTTCTCTTTTACCTAAAACCGTGTGCTTACCAAAACATTTCCCTTATTCACAGCCTAGAAACCTGGTTCTGACACAGTAGCTTGAAGTTACAATCTCATGAAGATTTTAGTAAAGAGAAATCCAAATTAATATGGGGGCATAAAAGAAATTACAGTACTCCTAGCTGTCCTCAGACAGAGCCCATCATTTTTCCTGCCCAGCTTTCCTCCTCTTCTGTTCCTCACTAAGTTCCAACAGCAAAAGCATACTCGAGTGAACTAAGACCTCGCTAACTAAACAAAAAGCTCCATCCTCTGGAAAACAGACTCGGACATACCATTGCAGAGCTTAAGAGAACTCAGGAAATGTTTCAGAGATATTCAGCATCCCCAGAGACACTTCACTTCAGCTCATGAAAATACACTGGTGTCCAAGGCATGAAAATTACAATGGCTTCCTGCTGACCACCCCAGCCCCCGGGCTAGGAATCTAATTTAAACAAGCTGGCAGGAGTCCAGCAGTAACCTACAGTCACAGCTCCGAGCTGCTATCCCAAGCAAACAGCCCAGACATTTAGCAGGGACTACAGCAACACAAGACATTCCTTCATTTTCATTCCACGCTGCAAACCCACCCCCACTCACTCCACTTCAGCAGCATTTTTCCAGGCTGAGAACCGGGGTCCTGTTCTGCTTTGGTTACCTCTCATTGCTGAGCAAGCTTCGCTGGTTGTAATTTATCCTATAAAGTTGATATTTGGCTCCATTATGTATCAGGCTACATGAAATGGGTTTTTAAAGCTGTACAATATTCATTCACCGTACCTACATCTCACACCTTTACTGGCCTATTCCCAAAAGGAAAAGTGAGAATTGCAGTGAGAATGGATGAGCCTGCTAACAGGGACACATCGCTGAGAATAAATTCGAGCCTCTCAGTTCTCTCTGGTTGTCTGCACCGTTAGCTGCGTGCTGGCTCGCTGTCTGGGAACACGTCATTTGCAAAAATGCATCGATCTTACCAGTAATGCCTTGCAGACCGAAATCCAGGGCTACGAACGTCTCAGGAGAAGGGCTACAATTTGGCAAAGTGCACAGAGTGAAGAGGAGTACCAAGGGTGCCAAAGCACATCAAGATGGAGGAGCACAGGGACGCAGAGCCCCCAGAGCCCTCGGTAACCACGGGGAAGGATGAAAACCTAGGTGTGAAACAAACCTCGGGGACTATTATGTGCACAGCCAGCCCAGTGCAGAATGTTAGAAAGCAGAAAGCCTCTCAATTCACTTCATACATTCTAAATTCAGGGCTTTGAGTGAACTAACCTTTGCCTCCCCTACAGCCAGTGAAAGCAAAGGAGATCTCCAAAGGGTATTTTGAAATTCACAGGGGATTAGTTGCTCCTTAAGGTGCCCATTTCATTTTGTGATCTACAGAAAAAGCCTTTGGGTCACCAGCCTCTCAGCTGAGAGTCTTCAGTTAAGTGTCTGAAGTGAAACGGGATTAATCCTGTCCTCAGTGCCATATCTTGACATAGCACGATCCCATTCAAGAATATGAAGTCATTGTGCTCCTCCTCTGGCAAAACCAGTTACCAAAGAGTAGGTTGCACATGTTTCCAAAAAGGCAACAAAATAAGCTTAACCACAGACCAAAAGGGGATATGCCTGACCTAAACCATTCTGATCCCCCTTTAAAATGCAACACCGCAAACCATCCCTTGGCAAAACGCAGATCTTGGACCCAGAGTTCACCAACACCACCTGCACAGCATGAACTGACTGCCAGCACCACTGAGGGATCCCGTGAACCCCATCTCAGAGCAGCACACCTCAAACAGGAAATCCTAAATGCCAGCAGCAGTTATAGAAAACACGTTATGTTCAACAATGTAAGTGAGGGGTAAAACATTCTCCCTGGCTGGAGTAATGCAGCACAAAAAGCAGTCAGCCCAAAGCACATTTCATTAAACCCATCCTATTCCTTCTAACAAAACTGCTGATTACCAAGGCATGGCGAGCTGATCAAGTAACACCATCACTCTCTTTCAACAAAGGAACTGTTTTGCCATTTGCAAACTGAAAAACATATGTTCTCAATATTTCCTCTGATGCATGTGTCTCCTTCAAAACTAAAGCCACAGCATATGCCAGCAATCAAATCATTGACTGGAAAACAAATACCAACTGGCATCTGAGGGCTCTCTGTCTAAAGGGTTCCTCCTGCCAGGCTTTAGGCTACATTCAAAGTATATTAACTAAATGAAATATCTGCTCCTTTTCCATAGTCCTTAATATAGTTTATCTAGATCCTCCACGGAGTGGAATCCACACTAGCATGAATTCCAAGCAGCCTCTGATAGACACACCAAGGACAGAGCACAAGTCAGAAAAAAGATGACACAGCCCTCAAGTCATAGGATCACAAAGTATCCCGAGCTGGTTGGGCTCCATGAGAATCATCCAATCCAATCCCTGGCCCCACACAAGACACCCCAACAATCCCATCCTGTGCCTAAGAGCATTGCCCAAAAGCTCCTGGAGCTCTGGCAGCCTTTGGGTCATGAACACCCCCTGCTTTCACAGTACACTGAAATGGCTCTGCGCTTCCTGACCAGTTGGTCCAGCAGAGCACAGAACGAACGTCGCACGATGCACCGAACAGAATCACCTGCCCAATACAAACTCCTTTTGCTTCCCATTGGCTAAGGGAAGCTCAAACACAACTTGTTTGGTGATCGCTCCACGGCCAGGTCCGGTTTGTGCTCTGCAGGTAACGCACAGCACACCCCTGCACCACAAACAGTGAGCTCTCGAAGGCACCTGGGCCCTCACCAGGTCAGCACTGCTGGGCGGCAGCGCAGCCCACAGAGCAAGGATTCGGGATCACAGCGTCGGCTTCACCGCTTTTCAGGTCTTGGTGGTTCCTTTCCTTCGTTCTTCCCAGAGAACTCAGCTTCATTCTCTTTAATAAAGGCATTCATTCACTATTCACCCATGTCCAGAGGAGGGGAAGGGGCTGGAGCCTCAGGAACAGCTGAGGGAGCTGGGAAAGGAGCTCTGGAGAAAAGGAGCTCTGGAGAAAAGGAGCTCAAGGGGGACCTCCTTGCTCTGCACAACCCCCTGTGCAGGAGGTGCAGCTGGGGGGAGTTGGACTCCCAGGGAACAAGGGACAGGATGACAGGAAAAAGCCTCAAGTTGCTCCTAGAGAGGTTCAGATTGGATATTGGGAAAAATTTCTTCACCAGACAGGTGGTCAGACACTCGAGCAGGCTGCCCAGAGCAGGGGAGGAGTCTCCACGCCAGCAGGTGTCCCAAAGACACCTGGATATGGCACCTGGGGACAAGCTCCAGTGGCCAACACGGCAGCCATGCATTAGTGGTTGGACTCAATCGTCTTAGAGGCCCCATCCAACCTCTTAACAATTAACTTCTCTTAACAATTCTATTATTCTAATTCCCCACCACAAATACATGGTTTTTCCTGGTTCTCCTCTAGGACTGGTACTTGAAAAGAGCAAGCTTGGCCTTTCAAGAGGCAAATACCTCTGAGTGGCCTCCTTGTCAACTTCCCTCCCACATTTCTGTGACAATTCTCCTTACAATGAACACTCTCGCCTCAGTTAAAGCAAGATAAAGATGTATAAAATATTCATGGCTCTTGATTCACTTTGTCACCATGCATTCTCAGAAAATAGCTGTTTTCTCCCGATGAAAATGGGATACTCTATCAGTCTCAGGAAGAGACAGCTTATTCATAGTCTAAAAGTACTTGAGGATCTGCATCAAATATTTGCTTTTTATACAGCAGTAGGAATTTGATTTGTGTGCATTTAAACCGATCCGGGAGATGCATGCGACAGCAGAAATTGCTCTTTTCTTTCCATACCACAGAGCTCCCATCAAGACCCGCAGCCAGGGCAGCCTTGTGTTAAACAATTACCGCCATGAATAGGATTAACTGGGCTTCTCCCTGTGATTGTGTGAAACACGAGCTGCTGAAACTCCTGCGAGATAAACGCAGAGCTGGGGAAAGAAGAGAGGAAGGTGACTGAGAAAGTTACTTTGTTTAAAAAGTGGTTAAGAAACTTTAAATTAAGAGGGGAGAAGATCTCTCCGTGAATTGTCACATACCTAAAAGCTGAGTTTAAAAGGACACTGTGACTTCTATGTGGGACACAACAGGTGAAGCAAACCCCAGAAGTTCTAGAGAGAAGGCTCAGCCGATAAAAAACATCATTAGTTACTATATGGACAGAAGAGCACTGGAATATTCACTGTTAATGAGCTGCAGAGCTTTCCTTGGAACCCACTTGGAGCCGAGGACAGCAAAGCAAAACAAGAACAAGCAGCTTCTAAGTTCTGCAGGCAACAATTTCAGATGGAACATGAAAAATATCTTGTAATTCAAAGCAAAAAAGAATTATGGATTTGAGGCATTATCATTCTTTTTCCCAAGGAAAGAATCTCTACTGTATCTTCAAATAAAAACAGGGAGAACAATCCTTTCCCTTGCCAGAGGGATTCAAGAATCAGAGGGGGATTCACCCTTGTGCATACCTTCTGGGCTGGACATGCAGAGTTCAGACAAGAGAAAAATAAGTTGTAAGTGATGCTCTAACAGGCTTTTGGATCATGTCACAACATTTTGGCTGCCTCACAGGTTTTGGAGCTTCTGGCACTGGCAATACTTACTGTCTTCTGTAATCTATATCAGCAGCTACTTTTAGAGGGACCCCAGATAAATCCCTCTAGAGAAACAAGAAAACATCCATGCAATCACAGGGAATTCATTTTACAGATATCACAATGTCTCCATTCAGGGTGACAATAAGGTTTCAAGCACTCGCTTCCCACACGGTCAGTGCAGTTCTCCCAGAAGCCTCAGAGATGGAAAATGTCTGTAAGTGCTTTAGATTTCAGCCCAGAGCTGTTCACTTCCACAGCACTGGTGACAGCCACTCACCTGGTGACAACAACACCCGGTAGTGGTAACAACACAGAGCAGTTTTTGAGCTTTAGGGAAGCAGTATTTCCCACTGAAATTGTCACCAGTGAAATACTAACAGCAGTATTTTATCAGTATTAGCACAAAAGAGCAGAATTCCCAGTTATTTTGCCCAGGTCTGCTTATCACTTGCCTTCTGAAATACCAAGACAGCACTGAACAGTTGTACCTTTACACTGCATCTCCAAAACTCCAAGGAAAATACTCAGAATTTGGATGTGTGCTCACTATTGCTGTCACTGTGCATCTAAGTCCATACTAAACCAGCTTCCACAAAATCCTTACATATCCTTGAGTTGTTAGATGAGATGTTCACAAATTTGAGGCCACCAAAAAGCACTGCTCTGACAGATGGGCTGTGACAGCTTTAACCTGGTATCCTGTGATCCATCAGAAGAGAAAGATGAGACTTCCTAAATTAACTTTTTTTTTCCCCACTTTTGATTTTGGTAGCCATATAAAAGCCACTCAACTCTCAAGTAAGACAACTACTTGAATTCAGTGGAGAGCATAATTTTCTTGGCCTCTGACCTTACTCTCTCCCAAGATAATTGAGGAAATTCTTCTCTATCTATCTGTCATGGTTTGACACTGGCCCAAGGCCAGACACCCACAAGAGTCACTGGCTCACCCACCCTGCCATAGCTGGGCAGAGGAGAGGAAAAAAAAGTTAACAAAGGCATCATGAGTTGAGACAAGGACTGGGAAAAAACACTCCAAGGAAAAGAAAGGCTCCACTTAAAGTTGTAAAGTGAAATTTATTACTAACAGAATCAGAGGAGGATAATGAGAAGTAAAATAAGCCCTTAAAACACCTTTCCCCCCCCAGCCCCCCTGACAGCACAGGCAGACAGGGCGTGGGGGTTTTGGTCAGTTCATCACCGAGATTTTCTT
>VWZN01006639.1:411150-496392 GCA_013396955.1 Regulus satrapa
TTTTTAGTCTGCAGTTTGAGTTTTTACATTTAAGCCCATAAAGACCAAAGCATCCTTTAAAATCCTGCCAGACTGTAAGTTAGCACCTCCCCAGTAGTTAACAAGGATAACTTTCCAAGACCTCTAGCTGGTGGAGAGCTAGTTTTACTACCAGCATGGACTATATTCTCCACAGCCACACTCTTCTTGGCATAACAGAGGTGTTCTTAAAACTTGGAATGTTTTGCATATATATTTTTTTCATTATTGCCTGTTTCTCCTTCTACTGTGAAATGTGAGCCTTCTGTCAGGCATAGAATTTTCTAGGATTAAAGGGATGAGTTAAATAAGAGTGGACTTGAGCCTTTATTCATAACAAAAATAAAAAGCCTTTCATAGGAAAGGGTGATAAAAAAAGTTTCCCCTTACAAAATGTAGTTGTTGATGCACACACACATGACAGACAGAAATGGCTAATTCTTCATTTGGCATCAGGTTACCTGGCAGTTTCCATTCCAAACTTGCTTTCAGGGCCTTATTGTTTTGTTAGACTCATGGTCTGGTTTGAAATTTTCCAGATAAAAAGTCTGCTCTGGGGTGATTTTGTTGGCTTTCCACGGAAAGAACTCGGGTGTTTCCAAGAGCACTCACTGCCCCAGACAAGACCAGCTGTGCCCTTCTCTGCGAAGAAGAGAAGGGTTTGCAAACCCTTCTCTGGGTTTGCAAAGCGCAGTGCAGGGAGCCAGATGGTGCCCAAAGCAGGAACCAGCAGTATCAGGAACTCTGCATCAAAGATGGAAGGAGTCACAGAATCCTGAAGATTGGAAAAGACCTCCAAGATCATCAAGTCCAGCTTTCGACCAAATCCCACCGTGCCCAATAAAGCATAAGATGAATTGCTCAGTTTTTGAACACCTGCAGGAATGGTGACTCCAGCACCGCCCCGGGCAGTCCGTGACAGTGCTTCACCCCTCTTTACATGAAGAGATTTTCCCTAATATCCCATCTGAACGTCCCCTGGCAGTACTTGGGCCCAGGCTCCTGTGTCAGCACAGGTGAACCGACACTGCTCTGACTGTGGGGAGATTTGGTCAGACAGTGAACCCAGCACAGAGCAGGGCTCTCAGATGGGGCTGGGTGATGCTCTGAGCCTGCTGCTGGTGGCAGCACCCAGGCCTGCAGCTATGCAAACTGGAGATCAGGAGCCACAGGTCTATGCTGCCAAGAATTCAAGCTCATTTTCTGAGACTTGAGAACATCTGTTTGCACAAATACAGCTGCAGCTTTACCTTAAAACACGTACCAAAGCCAAGCTGCTGGTCTGCAGCTCCAGTGGGTGTCAAACGAGGTCCTGAGTGGACCTCAGGAGGTTGATGCAGCAACAGTGTGGGGCTAAAGCCAGCTGCAAGCAGCACAGGTCATTCCCCTGTGATCACCAAATCCCTTGGTCACAGTCTGAGCACAGCAGTGGTTCCTGTCACTACTCCATGACCTCAGTTTAAAGGGCTAGGGTTACTGTCACTGCTCTAAGACCTCAGTTTAAAGTGAGACTTGCCAGTGCCCTGTAACAGGCTGAACTTATCTTATAAAACCTGATGCGCAAGAGAGAAATTTGATTTGGAGCCAAGCCACAGCAGCATGTGAGACAAGCAAGCCCATTCTACCCCAGCACAGTGGAGCATGAAGTGGCGTTCTGGTCACTGCCTGTGGTTTATCTCTGCTCCAAAAGAATGAGCTGAGGATTCGCTTCATGTAACTCGATGCTAAGCCCTTTCAGAAGAACCACAGTGAATCCTGGTAAATTCACACCGGGTGTAACTGGCCTAAGCTGAGCTGGGAAAACTCCTTGTTCCTGCAACTGCAGCGGCTGGCCTGTGCACAGGGAGAGTTCCTGTAGGGAATGATCACAGCCAGGCTGAACAAGGCATATTCCTATTCCAGTGCTCCAGTCTTGGGTAAATTTACCTTCTGCCTTCAGGCTCCTGGGTCTGAGTCTGAAAGCAAAAGGTTGTCTTTTATGCCAAAAGGTGTTAGAAATATCGTCAATTCCAGTTAAACACAAACAATGACACATTCATGGCCTGCAGAGGGGAACAGGCTCCTTCACTTCCTTTCCAGCCATCTCTGGATCAGACCATTCCTGTTTAACCAGGCAGTGTGTTCAGACCCAGAATAAGCTGCTCCTTCACTATGAGAGGCCACACTCCAGACACAGGCAGCCTGATCAACTTTCCCATTCCTCCTGTCTGTGCATTTCATTTCCATTGGGAGATTTTCTGAATCTACTGACTAGGGTGCCATGTCTATTGGCATGTATAGTAACTCCAAAAATGCAGGGCCTAGATTAGCAAGACTGCTGCTGAAGCCCATGGATCTTCTGTCAAAGCTCTGCATGACTCCTTTCTACCCCTGTCTGTGCCCACTAATTAACATGTAACAACAGTAATAAACTGATTTTCATGAGTTTTAGAATCCAGTCAGTAAAATTTAGAGAGAGCTCTCCTTTTCGTGCCTTGTAGATGAGCAGAAGGTGAGGGGAAGTGCCCTTTCCATCTCTGTCAGCCACAGAACATCTCCAGTGTCTGCAGAAACACATATTGTCTTTGTCCAGCCTTCCTGAACTGCTGGGAAGTTTTTTAAGATACTCACACTTTAATACCTTAAAATATAAACTTCTGTGTGTACAATAAAATAATTTACAGGAAGGTAATGCATCGTATTTTTTCTGTTACTCTTCTTGAATGCCAAGATAAAATTTATTCCTGTTTAATAACACCAGTGGCAGCATTGCAACGTTTGGGAGTGTTCTTGTGATCAAAGAATTTCTGCAGACTTCTCGGGATGCTTGTTATAGTAATTTAGTTCCTATTTCTTGCAGTTACAGATCTTTTATTGTTGTATTTCTTTGTTCTGGTTAAAGTACTTATAAATCCACTCCTCAAAATCAGAACAAACAGAGAGAACACAGAGCTGAACTGCAATATTCAGCATCCAACTAACCTTTTCTGGTAGTGCCACTCCATGACATTCAGTGTGACTTTCCCAGCACAGGCTCAGGAGCCCAAGAAGCAGGGGGTGGACCTTCTTTGCACATCAATAAATACTTGTAGGAAATGTCCAAAATGTGTTTTAGAAGCTGTACTGTAGATGGCCTTTTCAAGGGACTGTTATTGAGGGTCTTCCATTAAAAAACAAACAAAAAACCACAACAATTAGAAACAAACAAAAACCCCTGGAAATAGAAGGTTTACAATCTTTTTCAAAATAAAATATTCTAAGGTTTCAGTGATTTGTTTCAAACATAGGAGTTTTATTTCACTCACACCACAGTTGTTCTGCAGAAGGGACCTACAAGAAAGCTGGGGAAAGACTTTGTACAAGGGCATGGAGTGACAAGAGAAGGGGAAATGGCTTAAGGCTGAAAGAGGTTTAGATGGGATATTCAGGAGAAATTCTTCCCTGTCAGGGTGGGCAGGCCCTGGCACAGGGTGCCCAGAGCAGCTGTGGCTGCCCCTGGATCCCTGGCAGTGCCCAAGACCAGGTTGGATGGGACTTGGAGCACCCTGGGACGGTGGAAGGTGTCCCTGCCCATGGCAGGGGTGGCTCTGGATGGGCTTTAAGGTCCCTTCCAACCCAACCATTCTGGGACTGTATGATTTTTAACTATTTAACTAAAAAAACAGCCTTCAGAAAAAGGCAGGCAGGAAGATTCTGGGCAAGACATCAGACAGAACCTGCAATGGTCCCACTAAAACTTTTGGTTTAGTGCTTGGAGCTGGTTTCTCTGTATATTAAATGGAGTTTGGATGTACAGAGCTCTCAGGTAAAAACACTGCCCTCTTCACAAGCATTTGTGTTATTTCATTGTATCCCAGAGTGGTTTGGCTTGGAAGGGACCTTAAGGATCATCTGTTTCCACTCCTGCTGTGGGCAGGGATGCCACAAACTGGATCAGTTTGCTCAGGGCCCCATCCTACCCCATCCCTTGGTTACCTTTTTGGGCTCAGCACCACCTGTCACCCACTATTCCAATTTCAAAGTGACCCAGCTGTAATGATTCCTGGCTCTCTAAGGAATTCATTTCTATTAATCGAGCAGAAGCTGCTGCACCCAATATTGCTCCCACAGCTCTGCTTTCGATGAAAGCTTATCTCCTGGTGCCAGGCCATGGTAACAAAGGCAGAGATTAGATTTGCTATCTTGGGCAGAGACATTTCCTGGAGCTCGTGGGCCAGAAAAAAGCAGCATGTGCCTAAGCCCAAAGGCACAAACCAGTTATTAAACTGCTGGGAATTCTTCTCCTGAGCTTTGAAATGGCAATGGTAGGTTAAGAATGAGCTTTGACTGTCTTCAGACCAGGGCAATTTTGCCAGAGAATTAAGAAAAAAAAAATGGGAAGAAAAATCAGTTATCAGTAGAAAAAAAAAAGAAAATTAGTTCAATATCTAAGTTGTTTACACTCATGGGATTTGGCAGAAAGGTAATTTTGAAACAATTACTTTGACATGCTGAAGGACAGATAAAATCAAGAAGTGGTCCATGGTTTATTTTCAATTAGTATGAGTAATTATAGTATTTAGATTTGTCACATTCTTTTAAAATTGACCTGGCAACAAAAGAGGATCTGTTTGGGTTTGATCTAGTTCAATCCACTCAGTCTTGATGAAGCTTGTGTTTTTTCTTTTAGAGAGCAGGAAGAAGCATACAAGTGGAGAATATTCATGGGCGACATGGGTAGCTTGGGACTTCCAAAGATCAATTTTATTTTACTTTTTAAACAAAACTCCCTTTTCAGAATATATTCAAAGACCTTACTAAGTGGGAAAGGAGGATTAGTACAAGCCTCAGCAGAACCCCAGCTCTCACGATCAAATAGAGATCTCTAATCTCTGCAGAATACCAACCTTCAGGATCAAACAGCACTGTTTAAACCATAGCTGTGCAGAGTCCAGGAGAAGCAGCTCGTATTTCCTTGGGGCTAGGGGCCAAAGATGGAGCATGTGAGAAAGAAAGAACGAGTTCTGCTTACAAGGGGTAGCCTAGAGCAGTATCACTGTGTTTGTCCCTCTAGGGAACAGCACATTTGGGACCCACCATCACTGCCTCAGAAGGGCAGGCTGAGGTGGGTTGGGAAAGGAAGTGGGAATTCAATCATCCTCTACCTCAGGATGTGCTCTCTGTGTCACATCAGGTGGCCAGAATCCCACTGAAATACTGGGGAGAAGAGAGCAGAGGGCAAATCCCATCCTGGGGGCATCGTACACAGCATGGTGCCCTCATCCAGAAAGGGGATGGTCCTGCTGGGCTCAGCGAGGGCTCACCTGGAGCCCCCTGTGCAGGGCTGGCCCCAGCTCTGGGAAAGGATGTGAAGGTCCTTGGATGCATCCAGAGGAGGGTGACAGGGCTGAAGGCAGGTCCTGGGAGAGGCAGCTGAAGGCTCTGGGCTCGTCTTGTAGTTTGGAGAGAAGGAGGTTGAGGAGCAGCCTGAGGAGGGAATGTACAAAGAGAGGTGTTGAGCTCTTCTCCCTGGGATCCAGGGTCAGGATGGGGGGGAATGGTTCAAAGCTGTGCCAGGGGCGGTTCAGACTGGATATTAGGAAGCAATTCTGTACTGGGCAGGTAATCAGACATTGGAACAGGCTTCCCAGAGAGCTGGTGGATGCCCCAGGCCTGACAGTGTTCTAGAGACATCTGGACAATGCCCTCGAAAACACTGTAATTTCTGGTCAGCCCTGAAGTGCTCAGGCAGCTGAGCTGATGATTCTTTTGATCCATTCCAACGGAAACATTCTATTGTGTTCTAATACTTTTAAACTTGGCCAGCCCTATCTAGTCAAAAGGTTTCTACAAGCCATTTTCAGTGTCTCCTCTCAGCCAATAGCCATTTACAAAACCCACCTATATCTGAGCTCTCTGCTGCCATCTGAGGTATTTCAGCTGCTTTGCCCCTTGCCTGACCTGAAAGCCACCAGTTCCACCAGTCTGATCTGCACTTATGAGGTGCCTCATGGGGTACAGGGACAGGAACACACAGCACATGGGCATGGCCAGCCCTGACTGGTGTCTCTCAAGTCTGCTTAAAGTCCACTAAAGGTTAAACGAAGAGTGTACAACATGCAAAGGAATGCAAGCAGCATCCTCCTCTTTTTCTTTTCAACTTCCTTGAGAAAAATCTGGAGGAGGGACATGAAGATGGTAAAGGGTCTGAAGGGGCCATACAAGGAGCAACTGAGGGCACTTGGCTTGTTCAGCTAGAGGATACTGAGGGCAGAGCTCATCAGGGGCTGGCTGCAGCTCTTCCCAAGGGACAGCGCAGGGATAGCTCGGATCTGTGTTTTCTGTGCCAGGGACAGGACCCAGGGAATGGCTGGAGCTGGGCCAGGCCAGGGTCAGGCTGGAGCTCAGGGAAAGCCTCTTCCCCAGAGGGTGCTGGCACTGCCCAGGGAATGGGCACGGCCCCAGGGCTGCCAGAGCTCCAGGAGGGTTTGGGCAACGCTCCCAGGGATGCCCAGGGTGGGACTGGTGGGGTGTCTGGGCAGGGACAGGGTTGGGCTGGATCCATGATCCTGGTGGGTCCCTTCCCGCTCTGGATATTCTGTGACTCTCTGACCGGGTCAAAGGACAGCCTGGGACACCGCTGCTTTAACACCATCCCTCACATTCCTCTCACACGGTTTTAAGATTCCCAGAAGGCTCATTAGGGAAGTAAGCAAAACGTGCAAAGCGCCTTGCATGAGCGGTAAATTAAATTCCAGCCGCGCCCGGCGCCGCCGGCTCATTGCACAGCACAGCCACGAGGTGGAGGCCTTGACAACGCTTCGTCCAATTGCAGCGCTCAGCCCCAAAAGCCCGTTCTACCCGCCCGAAGAGCCCCGGCTGGCCCGGCTGCCTGAGGGGACACGGCCCCGCGGTGTGAGGGGACACGGCCCGGCCGCCTGAGGGGCTGTTCTCTGCAGCCCCAGCCCCACACGGGGATGGCACAGCGGGCACCGTGACCGCAGGACCGGGCAGTGCCCAGTGCCCCAGCAGGGCCGAGCAGTGCATTGTGCCCACAAACACAGCTGCGCGGCTGGACACGTTTGCACTGTTGTGACAGAAAGCCTTAGTCAGGGATTGATGTCTTGGGGCTGAAGGCTTTGCTTTTGAAAGCGCTGAATGATAAAATAGTTTGGGTTGGAAGGGACCTTAAAGCCCAGCCGATCCCATTCCCTGCCAAGGGCAGGGACACCTTCCACCAGCCCAGCTTGCTCCAAGCCCCATCCAGCCTGGCCTCGGACACTGCCAGGGATCCAGAGCAGTCACAGCTTCTCTGGGCACCCTGTGCCAGTGTCGCAGTATTCTCACCAGCCAAGAATTGTTTCCTAATAGCTACTTTAAACCTGCCCTGCTTCAGCTTTGTTTCATTAACAAAGCCCACGTTGCCCTACAAAAACCCCTGACTGCATCAACTCCATCTTCCTGTAACGCTTTGCTGATGCTCTGAGCTCCCTTGGTCTGGAGCTGCCTGCCCTGGGACTCTAACCAGAACTGACACCGAGCTAACAGTCCACAAACATTCCGGGTCACCTTTTCCTCCTTTTAAACATTACAAGTATATGGCAAACCTCCAAACCATTGCTATTTTCCCCATTTTAAAAGGTAAAACCTACAGTTCTGAGGAATTTCAGAAGGTTATTGGTTAAATTAGAAACAGCTGAGCCAGCCCAAATTGTTTCAACTTCCCCCACATTTTTGCCTTAGCTTGAATAACATTGTGTTTTTGCCTTACATGAAGGGCAGAAAATTAGATTTAATACTCTCGTGTTTGATTTTTTTTTTCCTTTGGCATTGAAGCAGCTGTAATATCTCTAACTGGGATTATAAATAGGCTATATATAGGAAATAACAGGCCATGGATCTAATGCAGACTCGAGAATTAAGTATATGAATGTAGTGGGAAATAGTGTTTTTTCCTAAATGCTGGAAAGGACTAAAGATCTTTGTGCCATAATTTGATTAAACACAGAAAGTCTCCTTCAGGAGGAATAATCTCTTTCAATATAAGTGGTTGACGAATTGGCAAACAAAATAGGCAACTCCTCCAAAGGCTATTAAATATATGGTATGTGTAATGCACAAGAGATTATTATTTATGCTACAACCCCCAGAAATCCTGCTGTGACTTCTTCAGGGTCATTACATCCATAAAGTCAATCTCCATGCCCCATTCTTTTGGGAACAACCTACTGCTCCTCCTGACTAACCCCCACCACCATCTGCTCCTATTTAACCCCCCCTGGCAATGGCTGAGCAAACACTTACACACTACCCAAGTCTCTTTATGTTTTGTAACTGGTTCCACATCTCAGATTTAGTTGATCACATAACAATAAAAACTTTGATAAATAAAAAAGAGACCAGACTGTGAAGACCTCCCACCTTGAGAGCATTCATATGCTTCCAAAAAAACCACCAGGCCAACATAAAAGAAAAAACTGCAAAAAACCAGTTTTAAGTTTAGTTGTAACATACCCATCACTTGTTTCCTGTGTACTTCCAACAGATAAACCATGGGATCCAAATGCAGCCACATCTCCAGGACAGTCCTTCCAGATCCTCCTGAAGGCATCTGCAGCAGAGGACAATAGAGAATGTTCATTTCCTCTCACTGCCTTTGATTTCCTGAGCAGGTAAGTCAAAGGCAAGGCAAATGGAATGTCCATTTTTTTAATCAATACAAATATGCTGATGAAAAGCAGATTTGAGACTATGGTTTAATATTTAAAGTTTTGTCCCACTATTCTAGTAATACACATAAAATTGAGAGGGAATATCTTGTATCGTTTAAAGGCACAAACCTTTCTGTAATGCTGAATATTCTGATAAGAACATATGCATGAAACAGTTACTCAGCTCCTTACAGAAACTAGTTTGGATTTGTGCCTTGTGTTTATCTAGTTCAAGTGTTTTCCAATACAAAATAGTCATCCTTATAAATCAGCTTTGTATTCACTAACCTTCAATGAAGTGCAGGCCTAGACAGGAATATGAAAACAGTATTTTCACTTTAAATTCAATGCAATCAATATGATGTTAGCAGGAAAATCAAGTCACAGCCAGGTTTGTCACATTAACTTTTCCAATTAACTGTTCTACATTGCTGTGTGATGGGTATAACCATTGCAAAGAAAGTTCCACTAGACCCTTATCCCTAAATGCACCAACTCTCACCTACTTGCTACAGAGAGCAAGGACTGTTCCACGACTCCTTCACTAGCAAGCAGAAAAGGAAACCATGAAAATGCATTTGTGAACAGAAATGAACAGGTGAAGTGTTTATAGAGTCATAACAAGTGGCCACAAGCTGCTTGTGCCAGCAGGCAGGTGGGTGTCTGTGCTAGGCAAGGCGTTATTTCCCCGAGTGCTGGGTGTGTATATTTAACAAACCAAAGACCAACCTTGCTCCACAAGGGTCTGTCTTGCACCAGCAGCAAGTTCCTCTCCTTTTTACCATCAGCTTTGTGTACAAGACACTTTGGCATTCTAAGCACACAGGGATTTTTGCTCACTATCTTGTTCGTGCTCACGGCACATACTGAAATCAGGAGCTGATAAGGTGAGGAGCTTTGATTTGTACAAGGCTCAGGGTTTATTTAATCAAAGGAGCAAAATTCATGGTATTGGCTGGAAGCAGAAAATAAAAGGAAGGGGGATAATAAACACCTCGGAGGCCAAGGCATGGCAAAATACAATTGCTTATGTGAGGCTGAGTCACACTGTGTGCGTGAAGTGAAAATGAAAGAGTTTAAATTAAAAGGAAAAAAAAAATATCAACCACTTAAAAGATTGGCTAAAGGAAACACAAACCTGTTCTATCACTGTCCATTAGTGAACCCCAGGATGCCAGCAGGCAATCTCCAAATTACTGCACAGGAATACAAATACTCTCACATTTGTAAGCAAAGTAACAATGCAGAGGAAAAGAAAACAGAGCCATTCAGGCTAATTTTTAGCCGGTTGAAAACGCAGAAATGCAGCATAAAGTGCATTCATATGATTGGGGTTCCCCCCAACAGGTGATGTAGTTCCTTCTAAAAGATTGAGAATCTCTATCATGCAACAGGGATAACTGAGATTAAATGTAATAGACACAAAGATAAATAGATAGGCAGATATATAGGTATAGCCCCCAAAAAGAAATGCAGATTTTGCCTCAGTTACCAAGAGAGTGATGCAAAGGTACAGTAAATTTATAGGATTGGAGAGGATCATAGTATCTCCAAAAAAAGACCTGGATTGCTCAAGATATTATAGTAGAAATTAAATTATATTTCACAATACAAAGTCATGCCCTCTTGGGGTGAAGTCACTGAATTTCCAGCTGGAAACAAGAATTTTTTATTTTTTTTTCTATTAATTTGGAAAAATAAAATATGTCTGTAAGTTACTAATGTGGTGCTCGAAAAAAAAAAATACACATGGAAATCCAAACATTGGCATGCTGGTAGCAGCTTTCCATTAAGACCATGAAAGCATTAATCCTAGTAACTGACAATCCTAGTAACTGAGGCCTCAAAAAGTTGTAAAAAGCTGAACAATCCAAGCTAAATATGGAGGAAACTAACCAGATGGTACCAATGAAGTACAAGCAGGTCCTGAACTTGACTCTGGGCTGGTCACTCAGTGGGCAGATGGACTTCTTAGCTCTGCAGTTAATTTCTGGAGCAATTTGGGGGAGCTTATGCCCTAACTTGTAAGAAACAGATGAATCTGAACAGCAGAAAATCCACTGCTGGCTCTCACATAATGCCAGGTGCAGAAGTACCGGACTGAAGGAGAGAAATCCTTCTGGTAGGGTATGGGATATTAGGAATAGTGACAGGTAATGAGGAGTCCAAAAAGAATGCACTTCAAAGTGAGCCTTGGCAAGGATATGGATGTGGATGTGGATATGTTTCTGCCTAAAACAGAAAGGGACATTTGAATCCTTTCTGACTCATGGATTAGGAATATTAGCACAGTATCCAAGCTCCAGGTTTGTTTCATCCCTTGTGATGCCAAATCCATATAACCTGCTAAGATAAGGGTCCCATATCCTGGGCAGCTGGACTGGAAGGCAAGGCACAAACACACAGCTGGAGCCTGTGGACCTCAGGCATTCCAGCAAGAGGAGAATTCCTCCAGCAGAGGTTTTACCCAGGGCACATGAGAGACCAGGAGGAGACATCCCCCACCTCCTGAGAACCAAGGCCAGGAGACCACATCCAGATGGGAGTTTTCCTAGCACAAATACTAAACCACAAAAAAACCACAGTAAAAACTAAAGTGAATTTTTGTTCTCTGTTCTCCCTTTCTAGGTTCTGCCAGTTAGAACATTTCAGGCATTTTCAGCTTCATGCAAGAAACAGGAACACTCAGATCTTTCATTATGAATTTCTCAGGTTAAACACAAGAGGCACAGAATAAAACAGCTTTCCCTTTGCCAAAGAAATGCTTTTATTCTCCATTTCAATAGAAAACATTTTTTTCAGGAGCTACCTTAAAGATTCCCACTGCAGGAGTTAACCTGGTGAGAGGCCTGCCATAAACACCACTGGGAGCAGCTGTTCACTGTGGATAAAGACAACCACAGGAATTCCCTCTTTGGTACCAGGTGTTTCATTCCCCAATGCACCCCAAATCTCACAAATCTGAAAGCAGCTGCTGGTACCCATGTGCTGTGCTCTAACCCCAGAGCTGAGTAACCCCACAGATGATCCAACCTTACTGATTCCATCAGAGCTGCCTTCTGTTCCTCTGCTCCGTCACTCCTCCCATTTCAGTACCTGGAGAGGCTGTTAAACCTATAAAGCTTCTGATTTTGGTGTCTGTCACCTTGTGGCAAAAGCTGATCTCACCCTGATGTGATGATCATCCTGGCAGATCTTCCCACTGGCCAAGGACAGACACATCACTGCTGTGCCAAGGCAGGATCCAGCTGCTCCAGCCAGAGGACATGCTGGACTTACAAAGGTATTTTGCTACTTTGCTTAAGGAAGATTATTCTCTCTGCAAAGCATTAGCATGTGATTTACTGTTAGCTTTGTCAATTTACAGAGTTATCTTTTTAGTAAGGACAGACCCAAACACTGGTCCACGCTGTGAAAACCAGTCACCACTTTGATTTTCCTAGGACAAGTCTACATGGAAGAGGCTGAAATTCAGGATTTCTGCATCCTGGCTTCAGCCCTGGCTCCTGGGCAAGATGTTTAACTCCTTTGTGACCCAGCTCGATTTGCTGGAGATGGCCCAAACCACTTCAAATGTAATTAGCATTTTCATGGTACCTCAAAAGCAAAGCCTACAGTTCTATAGCTGTGAGCAAATGCCAATGAAGTGACTCAGCACTGAGTCTCCAGGCAGCACCGTCCCCTACCCAGAACCCAGGACACTGGGGAGAAGTGGAACCTATTGGATTTGTTTGGAGAGGACAAATGGGAGATCTACAACCACCTCAGGGCAAAGGGTAAGGAGGATCAAGCCAGTCTTCCTTGGAAGCACACAGCTACAAACACAAGTGGGACATGGAAAATTCCAGTTATGTACCAGTTCTGTATACTGTTATTTCACCATGAAGGTTGGCAAAAATGTCCAGAGTGTGAGATAATCAGACTTAGACTGGACAAAGCCTGTAAGAGCCTGACATAAATAAATCTTCCTTGAACAAGAGGCTGCACCTCGATGGTCTCCAGTGGTACTTTCCAGTCTAAGTTATTCTGGGATTCAATGACAATTTTTCCTTTATTCTTAGATTATTCCAGTACTCAGAACATAAGAAGGTAACGCAAAATCCCACCTCTCTCCTTCTCCCTTTTTCCTATATTTTTGCCCAGTGCCAAACTCAGCTTTCTCTGGGAACACCTTCAACTTTTCTACTTCAGCTGTGATTCATTCATTCCCTGCTGGATAGCATAGTTTGTTTTCCCACTTCATATTGCCAGGTGGGTATTATGTTGTGGAAATCCAGATTATTTTTTTTTTTTTTGCAAATAGCCCAAAAGTCCAGGCCCAAGGATGTTCATACTCTGCTGGTCCCAAGACCCAGCCCTAAGCTCTGTGAGCTGTGTGGTTTTGGGTTCTTACATTGGAATTAGGCTGCTTTCTGGCAAGAAAGCAACCAGCTCACCCATTCTTAGTGTATGGGTTCAGGTATTATTTATCAGCAGAGGTGTTCCCATTACCTTTCAAATGTGGAAAATAATAATAAAGATAATAATGAGCAATAGCCACTTCATTAAACAGAAGATAGGCTTGTTAATTAGCTCAGATCAAGGTGCAATGGTAATTTAATTTATTGCTTCACTGGTTTCAGATGATACTTTTACATTAAAACAGTCTCCCAGTGTCTCTCTCTTTTCAGAACTCTCATCTGAGATGTAACGTTTTTCACTTAGGGATCTGATTTTTCCCATGAAGATGCTGAATAAAAAATGCAGCCAAAAGGTTTGCAGGAGTCATGATTTGCAGTTCATTGTTAAACCAGAATCTGTATATCCAATTCCCTGCTCCTCAGCCCACTCCTCCTCTTATACAGGCACCTGCCTTTACAGTCAGGAAAACTTTGGGATGGCTGCAGATGTGGAGGTAAGGAGGGGGATAGGAGCAAACCCTCCCAGGGCACAGAGAGCCCTGCAGCTCTCCAGGAAACTTTAATGTTATTCCATTACTGGAGCAGCTTTGCTCCTGCTTGGCTTCCTTAGAAGCGTTCCTGCCATCTCTGCTCATCTGCAGGCAGAATGTTTCCCCAAACCATCCCTGGGGATGTTCCCTTCCCAGCCTGCCTACATTACTTAAACCGCTAAGGTCAAAATTTCGTTGGTATCTCTTTCCAGCAGTAAAGCATTTTCTGTTCTCTGAAAAACGCTGCACATGGGGAAATGTTGTGAAGTAGCAAATAGTTCTTGATCAAACAAAGAGAATCTCAGTGAAATTCAAATTATTTTGAAAACAAAGAACCCATCACCAGCAGTTAATAGATTATCTGCCCTTCTATATTCAGAGCTGCATTATGAGTATTAAGGAAGAGAAAGAACTGGGAAGGTTCCCAAAGTTCACTAAATCCTTTGCATCCCAGAAAGAGATAAATTTCTCATTCATATCTCCATCATGAGCTCTGTATACAGAGAGGACACAGCTCTGCTTTCCATGAGCATCAACATGCCTCACATATTTTTTTCTCCCCAATTGTGCCAGATCATTAAAATGTGAAACAAGAAACACTGAGCACAAAATGGTTGGGGGATTAACAGAGACATTTCCTCTCTCCAGTTTCTCTTTGTGCCTCTCCTTCATTTCAGACTCCCTCTGCTGTTGGAGTTATTTTGCCTGAGGTGCAATGATATTTGAATAATGAATATTTGAATAATGTAGCTTAGTCTGAAGGGAGATAGACTCCAAATTTATTGACATTTCTTTCCCCTGCTTTAATGACTCCAGAGCTCCTGCTTAAAGGTAGGATCTGTCCCTTTACTGGCCCATGGAAAGCTGTACTTCCAGCACTAGGAGGAGGCTGGGGGGGAATCTGCCTGCTGTGCCTCTTCCCCAGGCGAGGAGGTGGCAAGAGGAGGCAATACAGGCTGTCAAAACGTGGGAACAGGTCAGGCCTCAGTCCTAACAGAAAATATTTGCACCAGAGTCCAATCCCCCCATCCCCGTGCCCAATTAAACAGGTCAGAAATATCTCCCTGACTCCGCCTAGGGATGAGGTTGGAAGCAGAGGAATCTGTAACTCTTCACTTCTTGCCACATAACCGCAAAGTAACTTCTGGAATAACTTCCTGCCATGTGGAAAACAATGCCCTGGCGGCAGGGATGTGTGTGAGTGCTCTGCAGGGAGAGCATTGTCTGGCGTGTCAGTGTGTTTGTGTACACAAATATTCATGAAACAGAGGCCAAACAGGAACTGAACTCTCTCTGGGAACTGCTCCTCCACGGCATACCCAGGGAAGAAGGGAATGAACCATTCAGCAGCCGTGCAGAAACTGCTGGAAAACAAACACCACCGTCTTCTATTGTGTCTATCTTTTGGGGAAAATCACTCTGGGAAACCCCACAAGCGTGTTTACGCTGCTTGGAGTTGTGTTATTTTGTGTTATTATCTTCAAAAGTCTAACGCGATTGAAGGCCACATGAAATGTTTTGTCATTTGCTTTTGATAATTGTTGGGGCCCAAAGTGAGCGGATTCCACACGCTGTGAGCGGCCACAGCTTCTCTGGGCAACCTGTGTCAGGCCTCACAGGGAGGAATTTCTTTCCAATATCCCATCTGACTCTGCCTCTGGCAGCCTGTAGCCATCCCCCCTTGTCCAAAGTCCCTCTCCCATCGTTCCTGTAGGTTCCCCTCAGGCACTGGAAGCCCTCTCTTCTCAAACATTTATACCAGAACATCAAACACACAGGTGATGTCTTTATTTAGGGGAAAGCACATTTCCCCTACCTCTGATAGGAAAAATGTGCTTTCTAGGGATGAAAATAAGCGATTTCTTGTAGAAACTGTTTTTAAAGGGAAAGTGGGTTCTATGGTTTTTATTTTATTATAAAACTGATCAAGTGCTAGGCACTGGTCTTGAGAGAATGGCCAGTGTGATGAACGTGAGACCCTTTTGGAGGTTTCTGGAAGGAGCCACCTTTTAAAAAAATCTTACTTTAATTCTTTCTGTGATTAGAAATTCTGTGGTGATGACAGCAGTGTGCCATCTGTATAACAGGACCCTGTTAGAGTATCCATCTGGTAAGGAAAGGATTACTTCATCAAATCTTACAGTTTAAAATCCTCATGAGTGGGCAACGTATTTACCCTGGGTGCTGTGAAGGGAGGGACACAGGGCAGCAGAAGAGCTGGAAATTTCCCTGCCCAAATGACCAGACCATCAGCACCACATTCGAGGTGGTTTAAATGGTTAAAAATGAGCCATTACTTCATTTTTTTTTATTGCCTTACACCTCTCTCTGGAGAGACCCACCTCTGCCAACAGCATAAAGCAAGGCTGGGGTTTTGAAGAGCTCACAGGCAGCACCTAAAGGAAGGACAAAGCAGCTGCAGAAAAACCTTGCTTTAAAGAGGATGTTATTTCATATTTCATATGGAATACAGAACCCTGAACTCTGGCTTTGTCAGTTTTTTTCTGTTCCCATTTGTTGCTTGAAAGATCAGGCTAATACTTACACAAAGGATTCATTAGTGAATTTTACAGGAGGATGAAAACACCCAGAACAAGGAAAGGAATCTAATGGGCTTTGAAAAGAAAATCATGGGGGGAGGAGGAGAAACAGAGAGAAAGGGAGAGTGGTGTGTGGCTTTAAAGAGAGGCAATCCAGTGACTTTTTGAATAATGAAAATTAATTTTTAATCTTTCTCAAAGAAAAATGAGATGGGTTCTATTCAAGCAGCAGAAAGGTTTAAATATATCATGTATTGGACTAGTAGTTCATCTTTAGTAGGAGGAAAAAAGTGGGAACATCTCTGAAAGAGGAAAAGGCAAATAAGCTGAGAGAAAATTTTTTAAAAACCTGAAAAACCTGTACAAACCTTTCAGAAAACATCATAGAGAAACCATAGCACTGAACCAACACCAACACCTCCCAAGGCTCATAGACAAGCCAGGATCAGCAAAGAGTCCTGGCTGGGGCACAGAAAAGGGAGAGGGCCAAAGCAGTCCATGACAGTGGGGCTGTCTGGAACACTTGGGGAGCTTCCAGCCAACTGCTTCAGGACCTCCAGCCCAAATTCACCTGAAAATTCATACCTAGGTGAACTCAACAGGTTGATTCTACATCAGATACACAGGTTGAAAAAAATGCATTTCTACTAGCCAAGCTACTTGAGTTGTGCACTCAGCAGGTGGCACACACCACATTGTGTCCCATTACTGAATTTATTAGAAATAGTTTTTACCAAGATAATGTATCAGAAATCTCCATTTTACCAAGAAGGAAAAGAAACCTACTCCATTCAAAATTAAAACATCTTTGGTATATCCTGCCTCAAAAATAATTCTGTTTTCAAGAGTATTATAAAGGGAATATCTTCATGTAGGAGTAGTTCTGCCAACCTGCTGTTCTTTGTAAAGTGAAGGAGAGGAATTTAAAAATTGCCTGACTTGTGACCACCTTTGGATAAAGCTTTCTGGCACAAAAAGTCATGGTGCCAAAGGCAGGATTTCTACTGTTCCCTGTGCAGGAGCTGATTGGTCAGTGCCCTAGGAGCAGAAATGATGCAGTGTGACTTCCAAGGCAGGCTCAGGACCCTCCTCGTGGTGCACAAATTCTGCACTGCAGGCACACCATTTCCCCATTTCCACACACAGATGGAGAGGCAAACTGGAAAAGTCAGTAAGTACAGCCTTCTCAAAGTTCTAGGGGATCCAGCTATTGCAGTAATATTGAAAAGTAATGCCTTGGTTCCACAGAATCACAAAGGTTGGAGAAGACCCCCAAGGCCATCAAGTCCATCTTACACATCCCACAGTGCCCACTAAACCATTTCATGAAATGCCACATCTACTCATTTCCTCAATTCTTCCAGGGAATGGTGAAAGGGAAAGGGATTTCTTTACAGCTCGCTTCCTGATTAAGAAAGGCATCAAAATGAGGCTTGCTTGGCATACATTAGCAGTGGTTGATGTGCATTAAAATGTTCAATCTCAAACACAGACCCACAGGTAACTCTTAGCTCTGAGCTGTTGCCTTCTGCCTTCTCCCCAGGCCTTCTCATCCATGCCAAACCTGAAGAGAGGGATTTGTACCCAAGATTTCAGAAGGAAGGCAGTGGGAAGGGAAGGGAAGCCTCTCCCACTGCTGGCCTTGAGCAGTTTACTTCAGTGTCAGGGAAGGAGATAACCCTGTTTACATTTCCATTCCCTGGAAACATCATGAGATTATTTAGATGACGTCTGGACAGTGCTCTGAACATGCACAAAGAGCCACACAAAGCTCAGCTTTATGAGCAATAGTCTCCCCTTTTCTTTTAATACTCTAATTTCCAAATACCTACAGGCAGCCAAAATGCAGAGCTGAGTATGCCAGCAATGCTGGGTAAATCCCTGGCATCACACATCAATCTGCTCTTTCATGTGAAATTAAAGCGTCCTCTCTGACCAGAGTGGAAACAAAAGGCAGGCACGGAACAGTCAAAGGAAAAACAGAGACTGGGGAGAGAGGGATTGGAACAAATTAGGCTGAGTTAACCTGTCTGCTTGACTCTAACCACAGGGCAGATAAAGAAAACCATTTTCTGCCCAGCTGCTGTCACATGAGCCACAAGCCTGCCAAGAGGCTCCCAGCAGGCCCTCACCAGCCACATGCCACATCCAATGTCCTTCATTTCCTGCATGCAACTTCCATAGGGTGTATCCCACCTAAAAATGCAGTGTTAAAAGGTTCTCTGCCTCACCCTTATACAGCTGTCCTGGAGTGACCCGGGAGAAATCACCCGTTTTTCTGCACTCCACATACACACAGCCAGATAAAATGCAATTTACATTCTGAGCTTTGCAACATATAAGACGGTTTGGATGGTAAAGTAGCCTGAAATGTTGAATTAAAAGGTATTACAGAAATATTATCAATTTTAAAGTGAAATACTCGATTTATTATTTGGTTTAATTGCCCTGAATGTTCACCCATTAACATGCAAACCACACTGAGTGTGGTGCTGTTTCCAATTACAACAGCTGGTTTATCCAGGATGGAGGTTAGAGGCATGATAACACTTTCACTGACTTACCAACCCACCCATTTCATGAAGTCAACCAAGTGCTGCTCCTCCTCAGTTACAATCTACTTCTATGGCTGTGCTCTGCAACTGTAGAAAGGAATTAAGAGGAAATTAAGCTGCAAATGGACCTCCCTGTTCATCAAATCCACCCTCCAGCTGGCACAATCAGTGTTTCTGTATCATTATTATATAATCCCTTTCTTAATGCACCAAGTTCCCTCCTCTTCCCAGGAAATCTTCTAAGAACCTCATTACTGCTTGGAAGCCTCCGTGCAGTTTCCAGCTTATGCCTGGACAACTCATATCCTTTTGTCATTATGACCACCTCACCTCCAGCTTCCCGGCTTTTCCCCTGCTGGCCCAGGCCCCCAGCTCTCTCCAAAGACAGGAGTGATCCCACCTACTCCCACAGGTCCCAGCTCCAGCTGAAAGAACCACAAAGGAAACCCAGAGACCGGCCCAGGCAAGAGCAGGGAAAGCCCAGTTCTGCTGGATGGGCACCTGGGACCTGCCAGTGCCACGGCATGAGCAAAATTCACCTGGCCCTGCTGTGCCTCCTCAGTCCTGAATCTGCCTGAACCCCTCAAGCCTTTTCTCTCTTTCCTGCCGGGTTTATCCAGGCAGAAGGGAGCCCCTTCCTCCTGCTGCTGCCTGTGCCTGGGAAGGGGGCTGTGCAGGGCGGCCCACGCTGTCCACACTCCTGCAGCCCTTCCCCAGAACACTGATGGGTCTCTGCAGCAGCAATTCTGTCCTCAAAATAGCACAGCGTGTGCTCTCTGCACCTTGGGAACCTTCTGGCAGCCTGTCGGGTCTCGAGGTGGGAAAATATCAAACATTATCAGGACACGCAGCAACATAACTCTCTGCTGGGGCTTGGGGCGGAGGCCATTTCCCACACGTTTGGAGAAAACAATCCCAGGGGATTAAAAAATTCACAGGTTTTTTGGGGTTTGGTTTTTTTTTTTCATAAAATCTACAATCAAAACAGACCATATTAAGCAGAAATGAGCCTACCAGAACTTATGAATAACTTGCATTCTTCCACTGGAGCCCAGCCAGCTACCCTTGGAAAAAAATCCTGTTTACTTTGTAGTGAATGTGAGAGACATGCAGTCTGCCAGAAGCTGCTACGACAGTAAAAACACAGCCAGGGGCTGTCACAAATGGGGAAATCACAGAGAAAGTTAACTTTTTAACTTCAAGGACTAGATTAAAATAATATCTATTTGGTTAAAAGTTATTTACTTTATCACACAGAAGACTTAAGTTGCCTTTACATGAAAGCTGTTCTAGTTCAAAGGCAAATTTCAGCTGCTCCTTCAATAGTTAGCTTGGTTTTTAACATTTTTATTAGATTTACAAAGGAAATGTCTTTCCTTGTTGTTGTCAATTGGGTTGACATTAATATTTTGCCCTACAACTGCGTCTTTCTTTTCCCAAGCCTCAGGCAGGATGGTTGCACTAGGAATTCCTGCCAGTGTCCTTGCTCAAGGCACTTCCTAAATCCTTGGGGGATGATTAGACACGCTTGACCTTGTGGCTTCTCAGCAGTTTGATCCTAGGGTGATTCCTGCATAAATCCTGCCCTAAGCTCTAGGTTTGTGATTTCAGAAATTGCAGAAAACATCTTCCCAGTGCCCCCAAGCCTGAATACTGAGGCCTGATTAAGTTACAAGCTCTCTCTTTGAGAGGAAAAAGACAGTAATAAGTAGCCTTGGAGCTCTAGTGTTTTGTGCTCTAAGTTGGGATTTCTTCCCTCCTGATCTTCAACACAGCTGGATTGAATTTTTTATCATTTCCACTCCTTTGTGTACATTATTTGTATTCCTTCTGTCTTGGCAAAGCCTAATGTAACTCTAAATTGAACATGAAGGCACTTTCTCCTGTTCATTTATGTTCTTAATTCACCTTTTCATTTATCTTCTGTTTCATAAGCAACTTTCCTCTTGTCCCACAAAGCAGTCAAAGGCCCGTGATCTGCAGATGTCTGTCCTGCCACAGCAGCCCCGGCACCCCTGCTGTCACAATCCCTCGCCGTCTCTTATAAATTTTCCCATTGTGCCTCTCATCCTTTTAAAGCCCATTTTCTTTTTTGTTGTCAGCTTTGTTGTTTTGCTTTATACTCGAGACCAAGAATATGTTTAAGTCTCTTCCTGCACCCGAATGCAAGAATGGCTAACCTGATAACCCCACGGCAGCAGTGAAAACAGGAGACAAATGTCACCTCAAAGGGACACTTGAGCATATCTGGCCCCGTCAGGAGCAGGAAATACCAGGAGTCTTACGTCAAAGATTTCTAACCTCAATCTGCAGACCCAAGGGGGCTGGAATGGCTTGAATACGGTTCAGATAAACATCCAGACTTTGTGATGGTTATCCAGCCTCTTTGGGAATGTGGAAGTGGTGAGGCTCAGCCCTCAGCAGTACCTTGAGCGCATCCTGCACCTTGAGGACAGCCCTGATAAGGCTGTTTGTCGGAAGCCTAACTGCAGCAGTGTTAATTAGATCACGTTGGTAGGAAGCTGGGAACTAAGGGATGCTGGAGACATTGCCAAGTGGCTCAGGAGAAATAAATCAGAGCTGTCGAAAACACAGCCCCATACCAGCCTTTGGGAAGAAAATTAACTCTGACCTGGCCAAAACCGGCACGAGAGACTCTAAATATCTTCAGAGTAAGAACAGTGTTATTATTCACTGTCCTAGAAAAGCAGGATCTTCAAGACTAGAGAGAAAACATTTGGAGCACCTCTTCAGAAATTCAGGAGTCAAGTAACTTTAATTTGACCTTGGAAATTAAGTCAGCTATATCAAATTAAGGCCAGATTAATTCTGATTATGATTAACCACCCAGAGGCTTAATACAGTTTGACGAATACCTGTTAAAATCACATTTTTAGTTAAATTATTGCTTGGTTCCATAACATTTTCATTGTCAAATCTGCTCAGCATAGTGCATTAAAAAACCTGTCAGGCTGCAATGGGCAAAAAGCTGTTAGTTTAGTTAAATTATTCAAGAGAGTAAAAAGGACAGTTATTTTCAGAGCTGGTCAGTAAACACACCTGGCTCAAGGATTTCTGCAGGCAGCCTGAGAACTCAGCTGGGGTTAAATTGGGCTTACACACAAATGCACTAATTCATACAATCTCAGGATGGTCTGGGAGAAAAGGGGACCTAGGGCATAATCTAGTTCCAACCCCCAATTAATTATTCATTATGATTTGCAATAACAGTGTGAAGGAAAATTCACTATCTCCAGCTTCTTAAAGAAAAGGAAAAAATACCTGAATTTCCACGGAGTCTCACCAGCCAATTTCCATAGACTTGGGTATTATCTTTAGTGGGCAGAAACCTAGACAGACACGAACTCCAGTCTCCCTCAGGCTGACTGTTAGCAAGGGATTTTATACATTGTCTGAGAAGCTGCTCTTCCCTTCCAGCTTCCCAGCAGCAACTCCTAACCCTGAAGCACCACCATCCACAGACACAGCAACCCATCCACACATTCCCCCTTATGCCCTGGCCTTTTGCACCTCCCAGGTATTGTTTACGGGTGTCAACTGTCCAAGCTGAATCAAAATTGCTCAGTCTGGAGCACCTCTTGCCAGTTAATGCCTTTAAGGAGCAAAAAGCCCTGAGCAGAGTTGCCTCATCACACCTCCAGAAGGGCCTGGCCGACCAAACCTTTGGCTATTGTTTGCCAAAGTTACAGTAATTGGTCTCCTAGAGGATCTCTACCCTCCCTTCACACCTTGCTTGCTTTTCCTGGCAGGCAGCACTGCTGCTAAACACAGAGAGCAATTGCCAAAGGGCTGGAGCTCCCTTTGCTCCTGCTGGGGCTCTCACAGTTATCCAAAACATGCACAGCTGTCCATCACAACACAGCAGCTCTCACATCCCACGGGGCATGACCACCCTAAATAACCCTAATTACTGATGATGCCCATTCTTAGAAAGAAACAACATTTATCATAGAATCCCAGAATGGCTCGGGTTGGAAGAGACCTGAAAGCCCCCCTTGTTTCACCCCTGCCATGGGCAGGGACACCTTCCACTAGCCCAGGTTGCTCCAAGCCCTCTCCAGCCTTGGACACTGCCAGAGATCCAGGAACATCCCCCCAGCTCTCCCAGGCTGGCTTCAAAGCAGAGGCGCTCCTCAGATCATCTATATTTATCATCATCACTTATAGTTCTCACCAGTCAGAATTTGATATGCCAGCCCTCCTGGATTTTATATTTTTATAGAGATGATAGAGAGAAATAAGGCACTATTTATAGAAAAATTGCCAACGGGGTCCTAACAGGCTTTCATGGAAAGCCATTGTTTTGCTTTTTATTTGTTGTTCCTGTGGAACTGTAACCCACTGCTCCAGGTTATTCACCCCTATCTATTCCTATGAACAGTGAATGTGAAGACACCCCAGGCTGGCTGCTGGTGCCAAAATGCTGTAAGGACATTCACTGCCATTTGGAATATTTTCACTTCAAAGGAAAGGATTAATGAAGATTATGGAAATGATCCTCAATCTCTGTGATTCCACTGACCTACTTTCCCCCAGATACCACATAATGATTTTTTAAGCTATGTGTCAGCCATATGAGAGAAATGTTACGTGCAATGCAGAGTGGGAAGTGCAATATTCGATACGTACGCACCACTTCCAAGGCAAAAATACTTTTGAAGCACAGCCAACCATCACTGGCACTCAGAGCCGGTGTCCTGGAGTGGTGTAGCATTGTCTGAGGCAATCTAAGCTCCCCCATCTCCAATAAATGTGTATCAGCTCCGACACAGCTCAAGTGCCAGCTGCAGCACTCAAGCCTCGCACTCTCCTCCTGTTCCATCAGTCATTTCCCCCAAGTCCTGTTTATTTCCCTCCCAGTGCCAGACTTGACACACCAGCCTGTGTGGCTGTCCCTCTCAGGCACAGCCCTGGCACACTCTGTGCACAGGGAAATGCTCCTTTCCCTCACTCCCTTAGGAATACCTTCCCTCAGACAAATACAGCAGGGCTTTTCCCAACACATTTGATGGAAGACTGTAAGAAATATTAATAATTCAGCACGCTTCCAAAGGAGCAGAAGTGGGGGTGTTGTGCAAGTTCCTGGTGCACTCTTTACAGAGTTTCCCTTCCTTAAGCAAACTAACAATCTTTAGGTACCTAAATTAGGTACAAGCCATCTCATCCTTAAACCCAAAGTTTCTAATTCAGTAAATGCAGTTTCTCAGGTGTCGCTGGGGGGACACTTTGGCTCAGTCGTGTTTAAATGGAGATGTATTTGCATTTTGAAACAAGAAAACAGACCCATCTGTAGTAGTGTGTAAACAGCTGTTACAGTGAGTTTGGGGCACAACCATTGCAAGGTGAGGATTCCATCAGCTGCATCACCAGAGCTCCTTGAGAGGGCTCTGTGCCAGCTGGGGGGCTCAGAGCTTGGTGCTGCCCCAGAGTTGTGCTATCACAAATGTCATACACAAAGGCAAGCTGGCTTTTAATTTCTGATAAATAAGAAATGGAATGAGCAGCTTTTTTTGCCCCTGCCAATCAAGCTTTATGCGCCCTGCAATTACCATTGACAACAGATGGAAAATTGCAGTGACTAAACTCCAGAAGCTGGTGTTTTTCTACTTCTAAATTAGCAGTTTAGTGGATTAAGGTAAAATATTTGCCTATTGCTGTATCACCCTGAAAGTATGTTAAACATTGGGGTAGGGAACAATGCAGTGAGTAGCCAAGGAAACACAAAATCTGGAACTAAACCTATATTTGCAGGTACCAAGAGATCAGAGAGACACAAAGCTCCTACACCCACAGAGGAGCTGTGTTTTCTTAGAAGCACCGTGTGAGAATATGCAAAATAAGGTGCTAGTGAATAATTTGCACATGCAAATCCAGCCCAAGCTGAAGGGCTGACTTTTGATCTCCAGGAGCAGAGATTTGTGCAATGCCCATGCCTCCAGGCTTTGGAGCCACACTGCCAGATTTGCCTCAGCTCCTGATGGGGGTTCTTCGTGCTTCCTTTCCTGGAAGCCTTTTTTTTTCCACCACAGAAGCTTAATAAGAATCTGGAGTTTGGTATTCAATGGCTGAGGAATGGCTCTGTTTCTACCATAAGATGGAAAGAGGGAGGTGGTATGGAAAACCAGAAGGAAATATTTAGACCTAGACTGCAGATCCCGCTGCCAGGAATAGCTATAAAAGCAGAGGCAGATCCTGCCCTACACACTGCCACTCCTTCCCTTCCACTGCAGCAGCAAAATAACCCAGCAAGGCCACAGCAATCCTGCTGCTGCCTAAAACCATGAAGTGCTTTTCCAGTGCTAGTTTGCTGTGAGGAGACAAAAGCCACGCAGTTCTAGGGACTGTGTCACGTTCTGTGTGCTTTGGTTTGACACCTCCTGCAGCCCTCAGGAGGAAGGCTCCGACCCAAAGCCCTTCCTCAGAAGCTGGCAGCCACCACATGCCATGGACAGCACACATCCTCAGTTCCACAGCACCAGGATTAGGAGCAAGCACAGTTCAGGGAGCACCTCTCTGTTTGCATTGTAAATCTATTCCTTTCCAGTACGTTGAAGCTGTCAATACTGCAATTAACATGTCGGTACTCCAATTAATATTATTCTGTGCCCCCTGTTCACCCCACTCTGCTAAGGCAGAGCAGAATCCATGGCTGTTTGTTACTTAAAACAAGGAGACTTGCAAGAGAAGCTGCCAGGAGCTGCAGCAGGACTGAGCAGCAGGAGCACACTCTCTGCTGCCTTCAGAACAGAGGGCAAGAGGAAAGAAACCTCTTGGGTCAGGCTGGAGAGAAAACTGAAGCTACAGGAGCCAGAGGAAGCAACAAAGTGACACAGGCAATGAAAGAATAAACCTTTGAGTTCAGGGGCTTTTGTAATTCATATCATCATGAATTCTTCCAATCTTAGCTGGATTTACAGGATCCAAGAGTGAAGTGTTGGGGAGGAGACAACCCAAGCTATAAATAACTGAAGAGGAAAGTAACAGGAGATTTCAAGGCTTTGCTGATTCAACAAGAAGGCATGAAATTCCTCTCTTTCACTATTTACACAGCTACTCTAAATAGAACTCTTAAAACTAAGGATATTCGAATATTATTGTCAGCACGATATGCTGACAGCCCTCATACTCTCATTTAGTCCTTATAAAGTGTAGGAGCAGGAATGTGCAAACCATAAATTGCAGAGGCAGCATCTGCAAGCCTTCATTCAAGGTTCCTAATTGCTCTGCGATTCAACCAGACATGTGGCTCTTTTTATTTATTATTTGTGCATATTCAGGCAAACTAGCTGGTATTAGCACATGCCTGGGGAATGGCCTTTTCCATGGAGGTGTTGGCATACTTCTGTTTTGCTTTTAGGAGGTCAGTGGTTTGAGACCGGACTGAAACATTCCAAAGCCAGCATAAACATTTCTTTCAGATTATCCTCAGGGAAAAATAAGAGTCTGGCCATTGCAGCTTTAAGAGTTACAGCCTTACTCCTGCCAGTGCTTTCATCCCTGGCTTACACCAACACCAGTACAATTCCACAACCCTCCAGGTGCACTTCACCTCTCCAAAAGATCAGAGATGAATTCGGAGCTCCAAGACCAGAGGCAGTTGCTGTTTGGGAGCATGTATATGTAAAAAGATGGGCCGTGCTTTAACTCCACAGCCTGTGGTAAACACCTACCCAACACTCCCTGGGAAGACACTGCATGCACAAAACCAAAGTGGAGTGAACCCTGGATTCAGTTCTCTCCTAAGCCAAAGAAGTGTACATTGTCATGGGAGGATGCACTAAATAGCCTAGACCTTCCAAAAGTACATATCCAGGCATCCACCTCAAGAAAACAATAAAACATGAAAAAATGGGACTCATTTACTCTGGGCAGGAAACATGCACGTGTCTGGTGGAAGGTGTCCCTGCCCATGGCAGGGAGCTGGAATGAGATGATATTTAGGGGTCCCTACAGCTGTTCCCTAAAGCAGTCTGTGGTTCTATGATTTTAACACTGCAGATGTAACCTTGAGGGAGACTGAGCTCAGGGACCCTGGGACAGCTCTGACTTAGGCTGCCTCTTTCCATTTCTGCTAAAAGGCTTTATTATGAGCACTAGGCTAATAAAAATCTTTCTGTGTGATCTCAGAAAAAGCTCCTAATTTGTTACTAGGTCACTGCCTTGGTTTGAAAGACAGGTGTCTGCCAAGGAAGGCGGGAACCTCCCTTGGAATGGAGAACACGACCCCACTCCGAATTATTATAACTTTGAAACTAAGGGGCTTTCAGGCAAAGATATGGCAAGAGGAATAACAGTTCTTTCCTAGCGCGTACGTGCACAACAAGGCGAACAAAAGGAAGAGCAAAGCAGAAACGCCGATGGAGTCTCCTCCGGCTCCGTGAGGGACCCCCCCGCTGCGCAGGGGGCGCTGTGTCCCCGCGGCTGCAGGGATGGCGCAGCGGCCGCGCCTCACAAACCCCGCGGCAGCCGGGCCCTGCAGCACTCCGGGGGCCGGCGGGGATGAGCAGAACCCCGCGGTGGTGGAGGAGATGTGTCAGGAGCTCCGCGGAGCCATGCCGGCAGTGCAGCGAAAGCTCGCAGCGGCGGCAGAGGGACGCGGGGGCTGGGCTGCAGCAGCAGCCCGGCTCCCGAACGGGGCACAGAGACCCAGACTCCCCGGCAGGGGAAAGGGGCTCGGGGGATCCCGGGGTTTCCCCCTGAACCCCCCGGCAGAAGGTGGAGGGTTCTTTGTTTGGTGGGGTAGGGTGTTTATAATAAGGTCTCAGTGCAATGGCTGCTCCATTCACGGCAGAAGAGGACAGAACCCTGCAGTGGTGGTGATTTCTTCCCACAACAGCCACAGCCTCCTTCCCCTCCCAGTCCAAGCAAATAAGTGAAGAGACAAATTATTTCACAGATGGGTGGAAAATGGCTCCAGGTCACCTGAAAGCCAAGTTTGCCAACTTGTCCTGCACTCCCCCCCACTGACATCTTGCCAACACTCAAGAGCTCAAAGCTGCGCCTCAAGCCGTCCTTACTCAGCCCTTGGCTCCGGAGATGGCGGCAGAACAGAGGGAATTTCTCCAGATGAGGACTGGGCGGTAGTACCCAAGGGGTTCTGTATTTTCCACAGACAGCAGTTACTATTTTGTAAAAGCATTCCAGTTTTTCACCAGAGTCCTGAGCTCTTTGCCTAACATCCTTTCTACAGGCAGAATGGAGAGAGCCCCAGAGCAGAGGGTTTTACTGCAGCAAGGGCTGCTCAGCAGTGCTGGCTGTACCACACACCAGGCCTCTCTGTCTCCTGCTCTCAGCAAGATCAAGTCTGTCTCTTCCCCTTGAGTGTCTCAACACCCTCCCACTCAGACGCTACAAACAAACAGTATTGCAACACCCCAGTGTTATTACACCTTCCAGCTGCTGCAGGCTTTCTTACTTTTTACATGTTCACAGATTTTTGAACACGGAATCTCGATTTTCATTGAAACCACATCAAAACCAACTGTAGCCACATTGTTGAAGACCTGAGCTTAAAAATAAGAATATAAGATATAGGACTTACATAATGTTGACAGCAGCCAGCTCTTATTAACCATCACCATCAGCAATGGGCTGGAGAGTTCCTCCTCCATGTAGGGAATTGGTGATTGCACCTGCAAGAAAACATTTTCCTGTGGTCATCCTTTAAAAAGAGTGAAAGTGAGAATAGCTGTGATAATTATAAATGGCTTAAGCCACTTTCAGTTCTGGGCTGCAAAAAAAGGCATGTAACTACTTATGCCAATTATTGCCTGCAGAGCAGGCCCAAGTCAGTAGATCCACCTGTCAACTACCAGAGGAAAACAATAAATAGTTTTCCAGCCAGATTAACTCCCTCACCTGACTAGCAGTGAAAACACATAATAGTGCTGCTGACTCAAGGAGAGGCATGACCAGCAACTTTCGAGAGACCATATCTAGTAAGGTAATTGAAGGTGATGCTCTTATTGTGCTTGAGCTTTGCATGAAGTGTCCAGAAAGAAAGCCCTGATCTCCCTCCCTTCCAGAAAATCACAATATGTATTATTGATGTTTAAGTATTCTATGTGTCACTTGGAGATACAGAGCCAGAAAGTAGCTGGAAATAAGAAACTAAATATGACATGAACTAGAGAGAGAAGTCAGAGGAAGGGCCTTTGACCAGAGCCACAAAAGACCAATAAAGAGTATGCCAAGAGAGAAGAACATCTGAAAATGGGCCCAGCAAAGACACTGGATAGAAAAGTGCTGTCCATGTAAAAGTATGCTCCACCTCTCCTAATTAGTTTACTCACTGCTTGAGAACACCTCATTCAGTTTGGAACTGGCCTTTACCTGTCTTGGACTGAAATTATCCACTCAAGCAACCAAAAAATTTTATATCCTGTACAATTATATTCTATTTGTATTCTAGAACATGTCTTGGGCCTTTCATAGACCCCTTATAGAAGCCCATATTTCAGAAATACACAAGCACAGCCTGAATCCTGAGAAAACAAGGAACAGTCTTTTCCAGCATATTCAGTGAATATTACTGCCAGCCCTGCAAAGTCTGCTTTCTGCAAGTTAAAAAAACAAACCAACAGGCACAACACAAAATAGGAAAAAACAGAGGAAACCATAACTACACATAAACAGCCTGAACTTCCTCCTCCTTCCTCAGCAAGCGGGCTTTGTTTTTGCCCTCACAGCTGTTCAGACGTTAGGAGAGGTCACTTGAGTACTCAGGCAGCTGAGGGTGATGAAATTCACTGCTCCTCTCTGTGATAGGGAGCAGGGAACTCCCTCCTTTTCAAGCTGAGTTTCACAAACCACAAAAAATCAGGTGTTGGGAGCCTGAAGAGCTTTAGACATGGTCCTGTAGGTGTCAGGAGAAAACCTGCAGCTAGTTTCACTGGAGAAAGGCTGCATCCAGAGCAGAGTTTCACATTTGCACCAGCCTTTCCTTGCACGAGTGATGGTTTGGCTCAAAGCTGCCTCAGCCTCAGGAAGGGGGCAGAGCCATGGGCAGAGGTGAGTGAAGGAAACAGAAATCCTGGAGGGTGAGCAGGAAGGGAAGAAACTATTAATTTCCAGTCACAAAGTAGGGAGAAAGAAGTCCAGTGTATGATGTGTGCAGCCGTGACCATGGCCTGTGTGATTGGTAGCACAGACTCCCACATTTGACTGACAGGAGCTGTGGTTGTGCTTCTCCTTCTCTTTTGTTACCTGTGCACACAGTAAATTCAGCTCAGGAGCAAAAATAAAGAGTTCTACTGTATTACAGAACAGTTCAATAGCAGGCAACACCATAGGCAAGACATAGTGGTAAATCTGGAACAAATCCAGACTTTTGTGGATTTCCAATTTCAAATTTCTCTGTAGGAAAAGATTCCAAGCCTTTTCAAGACTGGCACGTGTAACACTGTTCTTGTCTTAGCATTGGTGCAAGACACCCATAAACACTTGTGCAGGAGTAGCTTGAGGAAATAAATATCAGCAAGCCCTGCAGGCCTCTGTGAATCTGTTTGGGAATATGAAGCTTGGTCTGGGATGTGGATACAGGTGGGCATATCCAGAGCCATGTCACATTCCTGCTGTGTGCAGGGCTGGGACATACATGACAGAGGGAAGGGGCTGGGGAAGAAAAGTTGTGGATCAGTAATTCCTGCTGAAAGAACAAACAAGACAAGAAAATGATCCTTCAGCACTCTGGAATACGGGATTTTTATAAACCTGGATGGAGCCTTGCTAGTGCATAATACAAGAATACAAAATATCGCTGGTCTGTAGTAGGTGATTTTTATCTCAAATCTCTGCAGACACATCAGCCAATGTGCAGGAGCCCAAGCTCTGTCACTCACACACCCTCCACTGTATCAGTTCTATCTGTAGGCCCTGAAGCATTGCAAACACCAGCTTAGGTGCACTGATATGGGTAGAAACATTTAGCTGATTCTTCAGAGCCTGGTGCTTTCACTCTAGAAGTTCTTCTCATGCTAAAAATAATGAATGCTTCACCTGCTTGTACAGAAACACTGCAAGTAAATTAATCAGCAGCAAGTGAGCAACAGTTTGATTTCACCAACACAACCCTCACTAAAATCATGGATTTCTTGACCTGGGAATCTGTAAGGGCTTAGCTAGGCCTGTCACCCAGCTGCAGAGGATATATATATATATATATATGTATATCCCAATAAAAACCAAGTGCACATGTTAGATTATTCCATCATTTTTTCAGGATGCACAGAAACCTTTCAACGCATTATGAACCAATATTTCTAATTTTACATCAGAACAATGGGGGACTGAGTTTGCCTACAGCAACTGATGATCCCCAGAGATTCCTGTGTGTGCAGAGCCTGTTCTTGCATTGTCCAAACACAGAGGAAAAACAGCCTGATGTGATTCCAGCCCCCTGCCCCTTTCATCCCAACCTAGAGCTCTTTGTGTATCCAAAGGAAGAACACACAACGTGCACTCAACCAGACAGAGCTGAACTGCCTGCAGCAAAAATACAAAAGATTGGATATCTGATTTTTTTTTTTTGGTAGTATAATCATTCTGTCATGTATAATGGATGCACAGGCAGAGTTTGGGCTTTTGAAAACGTAGAGCAAAGCTTTACTTTATTCCTGTAAATCTCACAGGCTTCAAATTGAAGCATTCTCTTCTGTCAGCAGCACAATGCTTAGCAATGAAATTCCATGGCTCCAATAGGACACTGAGGATTTAATTACACTTGGAAAACTCCGAGTGCTACCAATTTTTGCTATTTTGGAGGCATATGAGATTCATGAGCTTTAATAGAGCTATAAACCCACTTATAAAGGGAGTGGGAAAGATGGGACCAAACAGATTACCCCAAAATTCTGTTTTCTTCATTTTAAGACTGAAGATTCCCGGAGGTCTGAAAGCGGAGGAAGCGAAAGGTTTTGGTGGTGGAAGGGCAGGGGGAAGGGTCCAAACTATCAGGATGGGGAAGAAATTGATGGGTATATTCTGCAGCCCTAAGGAATTAATTAGGCAATGCTTACCAGTCTGCCCCGGGGGAGAAGCAGTGGAAGGATGAAGAGTTGGGGCTTTTTGCTTAGTGGAGGTTGGAGAAGTGGGGGGACAGCACAAAGGTTACAAGAAGGGATACTCTGAACCCTCCCTAACCAGAGAAAACAAAGTAAATTAAGCAAACGAATATTTCATAGGGAAATTTTTGTCTCTCTGACAAAGCCGTTCAAGGCTCGTAATGCCAGATATCAAATTACCCCAGCTGTGTTGCTCCACCTGTGGAAGTGTCCCAGGCCAGGTTGGATGGGGCCTGGAGCAACCTGAGATAATGGAAGGAGCCCCTGCCCATGGCGTGGAATGGGAGGGGCTTTAGGGTCAAGCCCAGCCCAAACCGTTCCATGATTCCATTATTTTTTGGTGGGAGGTTTAATTTTCCTCGCAGGATATCAGAAATGTCATCAGCCTTGTTTTACTGAAGGAGAGAGCAGATGACATACCTGGGGTCAGCCGGGGGCACAGATGGGAACGGGGCTGCCCCTCATCTTTTTTTAGGTGACCTAACTGCAAGGTCACTGCTGCTTTCCTAAATGAAAATCAGATTTCCACAGCGATAAGTCCGGGCTGCAGAGCCCGAATCTCGATCAAAGGTTCGGATGCCTGGCATGGAGGGCATTCGAGCCATTATTGCAGCGTGACTCATGGCTCGGGAGGAGGCTGGCCACAGCAGTCGGATCCAGATTTTCCTGTTTGGATGCGGTCAGCACTGAAATGCTGGTTCTGAAAGCCCCTGCTCAGGCTTGGTCAGGTGCCCTTTGTGTTACCATAACCTCCACACAACCGATCCCAAGCCACATGCTCGTGGCAGTGTCAGAACCGCCGGGAAGCTCCCAGAGCCCCCGCTGCTCACCTCGCCTCGCTGCTCCCGCTCGGGGCACCGCGATCCAGGAGCAGCGCTCTAAATTCAGCCCTGCCGAGCTCTTGGGCCCAGGGAGGAAATTCCCCCAGCACCAGCACTCGGAGCTCTCCAGAAGAGGGAGTGCACAGCATGCACAGCCGGGCAGCAGGGGCTGCGCTGCCGGCTCCGGCTCAGGGGCTCTGCCAATGTCCGGCCACCCACTCGGGGAACGCTCCCCCGCACAGCTCGTCCACAAGGACTGCTCCTCCTGGACGTGTGTCTGCTGCAGATTTTTTCCCGACAGGGTGAGGAGGGGTGTATAAGAAGTTTATTTTTTGCTGTTTGATAAGCTTCCTTTACATATCAGCTCTCTAGTTAAAATTAATTAAGTATGTTTGGTTCCAAGTGCCTTGCTCCCTGATTTGATAAGTAACTTGCAGGCAGTGTTGCAGAATGCAAACTCAGAGCTAATTTCTCAGACTTAGTCAAGAGTGACGTTTAAAAATTCCCTTTCCGTGAGCAACAGAGTTTTTCCAAGTGGAACTTCTACTTGTGTTTATCTGGGTTTGCAGCAACAGCCCAAAACGGTGCTTGGACACTGCTGTAGGTGCCCTTGAGAATTAAAAATGCAGTCAAGTACAGGAACAAAGCCACAGGCAACCACCATGTGCAGTGATTAACCAGTCAGACCTACATTATGAAAAGGAAGAAAGACGTGAGCAGAAGTTTATAAAGAAAACAATTCTGATAATGTTTCCACGATTTTCTCCTTTCTCCACTGACACATCTTCTTCCTCCCCTAGCACATGCTGTTCACTCCCCTGCTGAATTACCCTCTTTTATATTGGCCTAAATCGCTGACCTTAGTTTGACTTTTTTCCACTTTGCTTATCTTTGTCCTTCACTCTAGTTAAGAAAAACCCCACAAGAGCTAGTTTTCAAAGGTTTGAAAGGCAATATTAACTTTGTTTAGCTCACAGTAATAGTGTAAACAGCAATAACACAATTCTTTAATGATTATTACCTGATTTTATGTCCCTTCCTTACCTAACCTTTCTCTTTCTTTTTTTTTGGATGTCTCTTACCGATTATCAAGAGCCAGTATTCTGTTGACTTTTGTTATTCATTAAAAATGAAGTTCAAGGTCAACTGATAAGTACATGTTGCTATTACAGTTTTGAAAACAAATAACTTCCACTGCAATGCAGTGAGGAAGATTTTGAAAATAAAATTTAAAAAAACAAAAAAAAAACCAAAGAAACTTCCTGTCTGTGCTGCATTATTACACAATTCTAAGCGGGTTAAAAAGAAATGCACGGCTGTAATTTGAATTATCAGTATAATGCACTGCTTTATCTTGCTTAACTTGCACCATCTTTCTGCAGTAAAGTCAAAAGAGCAAGTTCAGGTTATCTCCAGCAAGGTAAAATACCCGAGAAAAGTAATTGGCATTAACTTGCAGTTTCTTAACAGTGGTTCAGCTCTGTTATCGGGCCCTGAAGAGGTTAAGGTCCAGGTGCAGCCCAGATTCCCCCGATCCCTGACTGTGTGAAGAGCAAAGGCAGCCCGAGCAAGGCGCAGTCTGGGCAGCAGCACAGCAGAGGCACCTCCTGTAATGGTCCTCAGTGCAGGAGGCCGGGCTGGACAGGCTTGGGAGCAGTCTGGTTCACTGGAAGGTGTCCCTGCCCGTGGCAGGGGGTGGCACTGGGGGGGCTTGGGGGGTCTCTCCATCCCTTTCTGTGAGAAGAGACAGCAGTGGCTTCCCCTCTCCCCCATGCCATGTGCCCCGGGAGGGATGCTGGCTGCTGTGGCTGCCACCCCTGGGCAAAGGCTCCCTGGGCACAGGGCAGGGAGGTGCCTGCCAGCTGGGAACCTTGAAGGTGCTCGGGCTGCCAGGGCTGCAGGGCAATGGTCACAGCCCCACGCAGGTGAGCGCCAAGGGATAAGGGACTGAACACCCCACTGGGGTTATTTCACAGCCCAGGCCCTGCGGGAACCAGCAAGATGTCTGTGGACACCTTGTGGAGAGCGGGAGATAAGTGCCACTGTGTGCTCGTGTCCTTGCCCTTTAGCAGGCCCAAGGCAGGGGCTCTGAGACCTTGCAAGGTGCCCTGCAGGAGCCAGACCGCAGCCATCCTGCTTGCTGGTTACAATGGGCATTCTGCCTTCTTTCCACCAAACTCCCAAGGCTTCTCCAGCAAAAGGATGACTGGGCACATACAACAACTTGCACCACAAGGCTTGGCAAAGACACCAGCTTTTGTTTAGCAGGGTGCAAAGGACTAATAAACCACTTAATGATTTGTGTTCAAACACCAAGCAGAGTCATCACTCAGGTCAGCAGCAATCGGTGTTGGGGCTCCAGCTGTGGCTCAGCCCTTGGCTGGGCTGGGAGTTCAAAGCCTGACCGCCAACAAGGGCTGGAAAAGATCTAATCCTCCATTATTTACATGTGCAGTTACTAGAACAAAGGAAGGAATGGCAGCAAATGACACCAGTGAAGAATCAGGATCAATAAGAGCAGTCATGGAGGTGGAAAGTTACGGCAGAGCTTAACCAGAGTGGAACAGAGTGCAGTGGATTACCCCCACCTGACTTCGGCTTCTTCTAACCATCAGGGTATGTTGTTCCTTTCACGCCCTGCCCCACGGATTGGTTGGTTGATTTTCTAGCAGCGGAACCTGTTTCCAAAAAGAAATAGTTGTTATTTTTATTGTACTGAGTGTCTGAGCTAAGGTTCAGCTGGAAAAAGCACCCCAAACACAAAATCTATGCCACGGTGGAATCCAGTGAAAGCTTTTCTACTAGAGTAGAAAAATTAGGAGAAAACAAATTCCTATTTATTGATCACATTTCTGGATTGAATTATTGGAAGAACAGAGCCCCACAGAACATCTTGTTGGACAAACCAGCGATCCTTAGCTTAACACAGGAGCTGAAGCTCTCTGTATAATCATTTCAGCCTTCTGAGTTAGACTTCTCTACTGAGCCCAAAGAGTGTCTTCGTTCACAAGTTACAGCAATACCTTCCACAAATACTTATAAATATATAAGTTCTTTAGAACACCCCGCAGTTCTGACCTCCTAAAGTTTCGCTCCTTGAGTTTTTGCAGGGATTTGCATAACCATGCTAATAGCAGGACTATTCACCTGCCTGATCTGATAAGAAAACTCATTTCCTGCTAGATAGGAATTTTATTTATGTTTTAAATAGAAATGCATGATGCTGGCAGAGTAGCCGTCAAAGATAAGGAAGTATCCAGAAGTTCTGAGCCCCTGACTTTAACCAGCAAGAGAACACAAACACTGACAGCCTGTATCTGTTGTTTTCAAAGTTGTCTAATAAACTTAATATTTCCAAGGACCTTAACAGCATATCTGGTGTCCTACAGGACATCAAATTTTCAAAATTTCAATGTACCTTTTTTTCCCTTTCTGGTCCTCAAATGAGCATTGCATAGGGAAGAAAGAAAATCAACAGAAACGCACATCATTTGCACAATTGCCATCCCACATGTTTGGAAAGACCACAGATATTGGGTCAAATGAAGACAACAGGAAGCACTGCAAACTCTGGCAGCTTAAATACAAAACACAAATGAAAAACCAAACATTAAGGCAGGCCACAAGAAAGGTTTTGAAAAGCAACTCATAAAGGGCAAAGAAGCAGTTTTTGACAAAGACAAAAATGAACTGTGACATGACACGAGGATCGTGTTCATTCACAGCCTGGGGGCAGATTCTGAAGGATTTTGGAGATCCATCCAGAGGACCTGAAGTCTGTTTGAAGTCATTGTAAGGCCTAAGGTTCCTCTGGTCACACCACTTATGTGATTCCCATCCAACAGGGATGACTGGATTGGAGCAGGACAGGTTTGGTGTTATTTTCCAAGGGTTGCTCTCCTCTACAGTTTTACAGTAAAGACTTTATATGACAAAGGCATAAATTACTCTGACTAGCTTGCTGGTCTCTGAAATAAAGAGTAATTTCTTCTCCTTTCACTCATCCTGGCAGTGTTACAGGTATTGACTTCAAAGTTTGTGGCTTTAAGGTGACCGCATACCAGAGCCCACCAGAGGGTTCATGTTTCTCCAGTTACTTTGGAACATGTATCATTATGGGTTTGTTCTCTTCTTTCAAGAATTAAGCTCCTTCAGTACTGACACAAGCATTCTGCCTCAGAATATTATTCAGAACTAGTTCTTCAAACTAGTTCTTCATTATTTGTTATGTGTAGAACAACTGAATACCCTAGAGGAACCAGTATATTTCACCTCAAGTTTGTCCTGGTCGGAGTCTTGTTTCCCACAGGTTTTTATAAGAAGGCATGGGGTGTTGTTCTGCCCTTTCTTCCAGGCAGGGTGACTGTAATCACCCAGAGAAACATCCCAAATCAGCTCATACTATTCCAGTGAAAGTATCCATCTGAATGTTACCAGCACAGCCTTAGACAGTGTCCCAGAGGGAGAAGGAATTCCTGGGACCAAGGCCACCCGATAGTTATGTTGTAAATGCAGATGTACCCCCAGGCTGACAGAGGCTCAGTCCCTAAGCCAGACTCCTGCACAACAGAGACTGATCCTGCTTTTAGCAAGGCCTTCTCTGGTCCCTGGTTTAAAATTCACACCAAAAGTGCTCCACAAAGGTCTCTTTATAATTTTCTCCTCCTTATTAGTAGATCTTAGATATTAAGATGAGATCACCTTTATTCTGTCTAGTTACACTTGAGTTCTCTTGATTTTATATGAATGAACTGCAGTTAGTTCTGAGGAACTAACTGGGAAAAAAGGGTATAAACTTGTTCAACAGAAGTTCAGTTCTGCTCTGTCCAGGATGTTGAGAGCACTTGGGGTTGTTGTCCCTGAGACTGTGTACTTTTATGGGATGGTTTTAACAGCTGTTATAATTACACAGAATTTAAATGCACCATAAATCTGTGTGCCACTATATGTATTTCACCTGCTGTGTTGACCAAAACGGGTGTGGAAGCAGAAATACAGGGGAAGTTATTCTTAATATTTGAAAACAATTTTTAAAACGAAAACAACATCAACCACCAACACACACACACACACACACACAAACAAAACAAAAAAACAAACAAAACCAACCAAACAAAACAAAACAAGAAAAAGAACAGAGAGAGAGAAAGACTAATTAAAGTAAATGTACAAACCCTTAGCCCCATGAGTAATCCTTTCCCCTGCAAATCATTCACTGACGTCAGGTGACGTTCCATGTGTGAGGCAGGATTATTTCCTTGTCTGAGGGCTTGTGAGATTAGGTCTGAACACTATTCCAGAAAGAGTCCTCAGAGGTCTCCAACATTATCTTCATTATTCTGCCCTCTGTAAAGCAGCCATTCAACTGAAATTCCCTCTAATAAATTCAGTTTCTTCTCTGGGCTTTCTCTTACCTTTGTGCTGGGTTTTAGTTGTTTTCCTGCAGCCACAGTGACAGGAACAGTGAGCTAAGGCTGAATTTGGCAGTGTAAGCCAAACAGTGCTGCAGGAGTAGCTTAGGCTGGACTTCTGGTCTAAAGTCTGGTTTTAGCTCATACTGTGAAGAGACAGCATTCATACACTGTTATATAAATAGAATGGATACTGAGACATAGCCAGTCTTTCACTGAGTTCAGGCAATGCCAGTGTATCAATGTTTCCTTTGAACTGCTCCATACAAGAGTCCAGTGTCAAATTCTCTCATCATAGATGCAGAAACCTGGCTAGTACAAAGCTTTAAAGCTTTTACTATACAAATGACAAAAAAGTCACCTTTGGTCATTTCTTTTCAATGGTGTGACTCCACAGTAAAAAAGATGGTCTATATTGTGGTACATACCAGTAATATATATCAGATTCATCCTTTTTCTAGTGAGCTTTTAGTCTTGTTCCAATCTAACACTGTTTTATTGAGATATATAGCAGTATATTTGGATGATCACTGCCACAATCTAAGCTTAATAGTGCCTGTGGGTTTTATTATGCTTCATAAAAAACATACAATAAAAAGAGGTTTTTTTAGTTCAGAAGCCATCTTCTCTGACACTTGTTGAAATTGAACTGGCCCTTAAGAGTGCATTAAAATATTCATGTGTCAGAATACTAGAAGGGAGTGAATAATATCAGAGTTTCCCTTGTGGCACAATGCATCCCTTCTCTTAAGCAATACAGGGAGCTGGACACGTTCCTGACAGGACCTGGACGTGGAACACACAGATGAGCACATTTGTACCCTGTGCTGAGTGCTCAGATGCCCAAGTTTTTCCAGAAACGGGGCAGTTTTCAATTCTTCTGCCTCCTGCTGTAGTCGCAGCACTCAACAGAGTTTCCCACTGCTGGGTTTAAGATGAAGAGAAAGCAGGAGCTCCTGCTCTCTGAGAGAGCAGAAGTGTGAAGTGTTCCCAGAGCCAGCCTGAACGCATGGAAAGAGGAAGTTCTGCTCGAGTGGATCTTCAGAACTCAGCTCATGTGGCCTCAAAGCAGAGAAGGCAGCAGAAAGTGACCTTTAAGGGCCATTTTGGATTATCTTTGATACAGAAGTGTGCTCTGGCATGTCTTACCGATTAAGTCATTGTCTGCTGTCCATTATTCCCCCAGGGCCACACCAAAACTGTGGATCGAGTTTAGGATAAACACAACCCTGCCCCATTTCCAGAACAGCACCAACAGCAGGACTGACACAATGCAGGCTTGCAGAGAGAAAATCTATCCCTATCTGTGGGATAGATCTGATGCCCAGATTTGCAGCTAAAAGGAATCTTGGTTATTAGGCCATAGCTAACACTGTTTCTAGATTCAGCATGCACACAGAGGTTCAGGAAAATCCTGCTGTTGTGGGAGTATTATACTGAGGAGGACTCAGCCTCCAGAATTTTGTGGTATCCATTTCAAAGGGACAGAATTTGATCTGTGGTTTTGGCCAATGGCCCATCAATCATTCCTACAAGGACTAAAAAAACAGTTAGTGCTGCTCAGTCCTACCCAAGGGCAAAAAGGGATGAGTAACAAGGCTTGTAACATCTTTTTTTTTCTTTTTTTTCCTGAGGAATTTGGATCTAGAAGGAATTCATCTGGCACAAATCCTCATCACTACTACAACAAGCTTATAAATGACAAGTTTCCACCATGGCAACACTGGATCCTAGCCTCAGCACATGCAGCAGGAAAAACCTCCTCAGTTGAGAGTCCATTCCCATCCCAGCTGGATTCCCTGTGCAGTTGCAGGTTTATGTGTTGTTCTTAAACCAGATGGGATCCATAGCTTGATGCAACAGCTACTGACCACTGTGTTGTGATGCTCAGATCCTGATTCTAAGGATTTTTTTTCCAAAAGATCCCCTTTCTAAACAATGATTAGAACTCTGTAACAGAGTTCCATGCACCCACAGCCTGTCCATTTGTGACTGGTGAAACACAGGCCTTAGTAGCAAAACGAAGATGTAGATGTCCAAGTGAGGAAGATGCCCCCGAGAATGCAGGGGGTTTTAATGGTTTAGAGGGGGGAAAGAAATTCCATCTCGCCCAGAATGCACCATGAAGGATCATGGCACAACTCCTGGGCAGAGGATGGGGAGCAGGAGCAGAAGTCCTGCCCAACAAGCACCTCTACCCAGCCCAGGCAGGCTGCTGCAGCACGTATTTCTCCTGAGAACAGCAAAGCACCAGCACTGCCACTTTCCCCTGATGGCTTCCCCTGAGAAACAGGGTGGAAGTGAGAGCTGCAGTCCTAATGAAGCATCCAGAGGCACCTGCTTGCAAGGAAGTGCTTTTTTCTCTTGGAATCCTGTCACTCCTCTCTTCTCCAAAGGTGGATTTTAGTAATAAGACCATAAGCCATGACTCACATTTACACAAAGCACTGTGAACCCTAAAGGGAACACGGCCCTTTGGGAAATTTGATCCATAGCCCAAAATAAGCCTGCAAAGAAGCCAAAATTCAGGAGTATCACTTCCAATCCTAGCAGGATTTGATTTCAGTTTTGAGAGAATCCTAGAATTATAGAATCATTAAGGTTGAAAAAGGCCTTTAAGATCACCAGGTCCAACCTCCAGGCAGTACCACCCCCATGTCCACCAGTAAACCTTGTCCCCAGGTGCCACATCCACATGGTTTTTGAACACCTCTAGGGATGGAGACTCCACCACTGCCCTGGGCAGCCCTTGCTGGACTGTGTGGTGGGGTTTTGATTTTGTCCTGGTTTTTAAAGTATTAAAAGTTGTAATTCTGATCCAAATCACAACACTCTCGATGTGGATGAGAGGGGGGGAAAATACCACCACATGTTTAGGGACACTCACATCCATTTTGTAACACTGCTGGAGCAGCTGGCCAAATAATTGAGCTATTGCATTTTAACATGAGTCATTTGTTTGTTGTCAGCTTTAGCAGATGAATCAGTGACCCAGTGTGTCAAAGTCTCTAATGTTGATTTGTTTTGATATTTTCCTAAAATGTTAAATTGAACCAACTATTCAATTTTCCAGGTAATCTTGCAAATTATTAACGCTGCAATCCATAATAGAATAAATCATCAACAGCAAAACAGAAAGGTCTTACCAGGACAAAAACAATCATTTAATAAAGCCCTGGGCTCTAAACGTTAAATTATTTGTTTCTAATTTGAGTTGCTTGTATTTCTAGCTAGGGAAATGCAATCCCAAATGAAAAGCTCTCTCAGAAAAGATCAGCAGAAGTTCACTCACTAGCCAGCATCTTTAAAGCTTGAGCTTCTCTGGAAACTGCAGGCTCCTACTGCAGGAAGAGGAGAGAAGGGCAGCACAACAAATCTCCCCCAGATCTGTGCTGTGTATATCCTCCCAGCTCTAAGCAACTGATAGACAATGAATCACAGTGTTCTTTGCCTTCCTCCCTCAATAACAGTGTTTAAATTCAACTAACATCAGTTCAGAGAAACTGTTCACAGAGAGTTTTTCTGGACCTGTGTTTTGACTGCACTAACAATTGGTCCCCAAAGGCAGCCTGGCTTATCAGCAGAGTAACCCCTTGAGGGACTGAAATGCTCTGTTCTAAGAGAAACCATCAGGCTCTGAAAATGCTTTCCTTCTGGGAGCAACGCAGTCATTTATATCAGTATAACAAAGAAAACATTTACTGTGAGAAAAAGTCTTCACTACATTATGAACATAGTAAATCAGGGCTGGTTGTTTGGAATTCTAGTTTCATTTAGGTCACTAAAATAAATCTGCAAACATTTGTCTGAGCTCTGTTTGTTCTTCCTCTGAGGACATTAGTGCTGCAAGATCTAAAACTCCCACACATACCTCTGTTTCTTTCTATTTACCGTCCAAAAGTAGAAAAGGTCTGATCAGGAATGCCCTGTGCTGGCCTTCCTCATTTTATCAAGCTCCTTAGGGACAGACAAAAATCCTAAAAAGTTAATGTAAGCCTGCATATAGGATTTAAGTCCGTGGTGGTTTTGATACTAACTTCAGATCAAACACATCAAACAGGTACTGTCAGTATCAAACAGATACTGACATCCAAATCTCTTCTACCCTTTTTTAAAAAGTGCAGGCTTTTAAAATGGGATTTTCATCTGCCTCTGCTCCAAGTAGATGCACAAATACCACATTTTGCCATTTCAGGTGCACTGCTGCCAGACTTAGACTGAATTTTCAGGCTCAAGGAATGCAGGAACTTCCCTTGTGTGGATTCCTTTGTGAGGATTCACTTCCAGTGTGGCCATTTCCACTCTGAGCACTTGGTCTCAGGAGAAGCCCACTGGAATTGTCGGTGCCTTGGCTCAAACTGAGCTCCTGACAGGGAGCTCCCGATCCTCCCTCCAGCCCCAGCCCAGGGTTCACTGCCAGCATCTCTGCAGGCTTAGAGCCAGTAAACAGCAAAGAGCTGGTACTGAGAATGAGTAGGAGGCTTGGCAACAGGTCCCGAGGCTTTTCAGCCATGCTGCCTTACAAAACCCTAAGGAAACACACACCAAAGCTGCTTTTCCATCTGTAGGGCCACTGCCCTACAGGGCTCTCAGTGCCCACTGCCATGGGTTTGAATTCATGTCCAGCTGTGTCTCAGAAAGGGGGACAGTGAAGAAAACTTTTCATTAGGTGCTGTTAACATTGGTTTACTATCAATGGAGGTTTACTAGCAATGTATTTCCAAAACAAGTAAAATGAGCACTGTGGCAAAGACTCTATCTGCCAATTAAGGGATTTCCTCTATAAGGCTTAGACTACTTTAGATTTGTACTTATGTAGTCATTAGTTATATAGTCTTTACATAACTAATTACATTTATATTTTTGCCACAGTTCACTTCCCCTCACAGAACCAAAAAGTTTTCTGAGTTGCTTTTTTTAACATAACAAATATTGCTGTATTTCATCAGACTGAAAGTCTCATGTATTTTGTCTGCCTGCCTTATTGGACTTGTACACGTGGCCTATATAATGTGTCATGCCTTGAGAAAAGTTAATTTTTAATCTACTGCAGTCTTGGTGACCTCTTTTGGAGCATTCAAAGTACAATTCAGGCCTGGTTTACATATTGATAGCCACTCCAGAACATGATCAGTGAGCCGTGGAGGTGTTTCCACATGAACTATGCTGCCAGCAGTTGGTCCCACTAAAAAGCCACCCTGAGCACCCCCGGTAACAACTCCCTGTCCTGGCAGAGCCTGGCACATTCCCCTCTGGGGCAGGCAGAGCCAGCTGTGCCTCACGTGATTTTCCCTTTATCCAGGCTGACTCTGGTCCCTGTTCCTCCTCAGAGGATTTTCAGGCATTCCTGAACACGGGCCTCTTGTCCAAGAGCGTTCTATAGATTATCTACCTATAGTCAACTTTGGCTCCCAAAAGCAGGGGCTAAAACACCTCCACTGTACAGTACAGACATGAAAATGCCACTGAGTTCTTCAGGCATCTGGCAGCAGGTGGGAGCTTTGATCCCCAGCTTTATTTTACTTTACCATAGCAGATTTATCGATATACATGAGATACAGGTGAAAATGCTGGTGGAGGGGATGGCTTACCAGGTGAAGAGTTGGAAATTGTTGGCCTGGAAGCCAGAACTGTGTGGCCCTAAGGACACCCCGCAGTGGGAAAAGGCTGCCTGGTCTGTCCTCAGGGAATTGTACCCTGTGGAGAAATGGAGAAGAAGCCACACATATGAAAAGCATATAATAAACCCCATAAAAACACCTACATATTATAGCAAGCAGTGGTATTAAATCAAGTGAGTAAGCATAAACAGATCTACACAAAGACAAGGGGAAATATGAGCACAGACTCCTCAGAGGAAAGCAGAAATTTTCTCTTTTTGAGCAAATAGATTATCCCTGTTGGACTACTTCTGTCTTGAATGCAGACTAAGCAGAAATATGGTTTGTTCTGTTTATTGGAAGAACTTCCCCAAATCACTAGCCAGTTTATTTTATTTTATTTTATTTTATAGAAGTTTATATAAAGCTGCTCTCCAGCTAGGTAGAGAGATGGATGGAAATCTTGCACTTCCATGTTTTTAGGAAGTTTGTTGTTAGCTACTTGCAAAGTGTCCTGAATATTTGATGAATAAAAAAAATCTGGGTACTACATAAAATTGAATTTGCTTCAATGGCAGTTGCCCTCAGCTACCTATCACCACTTGTTCCATATAAAATACATAAATAGTACCAAGGGCTTGTTTCTGTGACCCTTATCAAGGCTGCACAGTGTTCCCTCAGCTTCACACTTCACCTACTCCTAGTGCTAATATTGTGTTGATGTTTTTAACCACCTGAAATGAATTTGTTTGAATGACCCCCATCCTGATATCAACCTGGCCACAAAATTCAGGATTGCACCCAGATGCACTCCCAGGACATATAAACACTCGTATTTCCTTTGAAATCCTTACAGCAAAACAGAAATCATGAGTTATGTTTTCTTTGCCCCAAAAGTGTGCACAACCACTGTGCAGTTACAACATTAGTGCAGTATTGGATGTGGTTCCTTCCTATGCTTTTCTGAACCATTCCTTTATTTCACACAGCTCCCTTGATGGGCCCGCTGCAATCCAACCCAGCACAGCACGTGTTGTGTCCCTTCAGAGATATGGGCTGTTTACCTAAGCTTGATAAAACAGGATTTGACCTGCAGCGTGTTAAGGAAATACACCACTGGCTTTAAAAAGAAAAGGCAAAAGGAAATCTGAGGCAATGTGTCCCTCAGTCAGCCTTTAATCCCTTGGAAACTCATGCTCAAACAAATATGAGACTAGAAGGCAGCAAGTTATGTCAAAGCCATGCACTTGGGGCGAGTGGCAGGAGGAGAACCCCAGAGGTTTCTGCCCTTCCTTGGTGAGGCACATTGCCACAGGACATTCAGAGAAGGAACTATCACCTGGAGTGTAGCTACCACATCACAGGCGTGCTGAAAAAATTCCTCTGCGACTGTAGCCATCAGGAGGAGATTTACTGTCAGACCCCAAGGGTGTTGCAAGTGTGATTTGTGTCATTCAGGGTGGGGCTAAAAGTTACATCTCAATGGAGTGACTGCAATGAGAACAGAGAAACTTCATTTACAAAAGTTGCAAAGCAATTGTAGATGCTCTGGAAGCCAGGATCAAAACTCAAAGCTGTCTTGAAAAAATTAAAATGAGGTCCAAAAGCAAAGGAACAGGACCCTGGAAAGACTACCCTTTGACCATGGGATCAGTTCTATCCATACAATTGCTTCCAGCAGTTTGTCAAACTTACTCTTAAAAACCTCTAGTGGTATTCCATGTGCTCCCTCTGTGTTTTTGGGTTTGTTTCCAAGATGTAAGTACATTACTGCTTCTCCAAAATCAACCTGAATCTTCCTTGATGTAATTAGGGGTTGTTTTGTTTTGTTTTGTTTTTAATTTTTTGTTTGTTTGTTTGTTTGTGATTTTTGTTTGTTTGGTTGGTTGGTTGGTTGGTTTTGGGTTTTTTTTTTTGGGGGGGGGAGTTGTTAGTTTGTTTGGTTTTTGTGGGGTTTTTTGGGGTTTTTTTTTGGTTTTTTTTGTCTTGTCCACGACGTCATAGAAGACATACAGTTTTCTTTCTTTTTGCAGCAGCTTTTTTAAGTCTTCAGATTTATGTCCCACTCTCCTTCTTTCAGTTGCTTTTAAACGGAGAGAACTGGGGTTGTTTTAACCTTTCCCTGAGAACTGTATTTCTTAGATCTCTGAGCACCTTCAGTGCTTCCCTCCCAGTGCTGTCCCATGTCTCTCCTGAAATGTCGCATCCAAAGCTGGACCAGGTCCTGCTAATGCTGAGTAGAGCAGACACATTTCACTTTTTCAAATAATTCTCCTTTCTCCTGCACACCCTCCTGTGATATTTACCTTCAACCCCAGCAGAGCATTATTGATCAGCACTTGATTGATTAGCTTGGTGACTCCCTCTCCCACCCTCAATTCCTTCTCTCAAGGCAGAACAGCTGCCTTGGGGCACAGGGTCAAACTAAACCTCTTGAATCAAAGCAGAAGCTGAGGTTTACAGATATCCACGTCTCCAGTTTTCCAGGGAAAGGCCAACTGACAGGGAAGTTATGGGCATGGTTGGTGGCACAGTTTGGATGTTTTACAGGATTGGCAAATGCTGCTGGGTTTTGTATACCAGTAGGCAGAACAAGTTTTCTGTGACGTGGAGTTGTTTTTCCAAAATACAGACAATAAAAGACCAGCAAGATGCTCCCTGCCAGTACCTTCTTGTGAATGGTATTTCCTTCTAGCACCTGCACAAAATGTGACTGATCCTGGTTTTTTTGGAATGAAAGTGACGAGTTCCCTGCTTCCCAAGGAACACAGTTCAATCCCAACATGTCACCTCACTGCAGTCCATGATCCCTGGGGTCCCTGGGATCCTGCAGGGAGATCTTAGCTTGCTCCAAACCCTGTTCAACCTTGGCCTTGGACAATTCCAGGGATCCAGGGGCAGCCGCAGCTTCTCTGGGAACCTGTGGCCTCCCCACCCTCACAGGGAACAATTCCTTCCTATACACCCTGCCCATTTCCAGCCAACATCCCAGCTACAGCTAACAATCCTAAACCCAGCCCATTAAAGGCTCAATTATTCAGATATTCTCCATGCACCACAGCAAGCCAGCATCCCCTTTCCTGTTTTCAGTGATGTCAGAAAGTCAATGCTTTAAAAGCCCACAGGCACTCTCAGCAAATACCATAATCCCATTACAGATGGGATTTCTATTTAATTGGAAATAAATAAGCAGGCAAAATAGCCCAACAGCCCTCCCTTATCCCCAAGCCACACTGTCAGCCACCACTATTCCAGTTTAAAATCCATATCCATTATTCCAGACACTTGGCAAGTGTGACCGTGGCAAGGCTCCAGTCCTACATTTATCCATGGAAAGGTGTAAGAACAAAACCTTTTCCTCGTTGCCCTGCTATGGTGACAGGTAGAGGAGCAAGTCAGCCCCCGTCAGCTGGAGGTGACGGATGGTTTGGCAGGGAGAGCACTGAAGGCAGTGCCAGTCCTGCTGGAGAAGGAAGGCTGGGATCAGTCACTCCCAGTAATCCCACCGAGCTCTGCCGGGTGACGTCTGTCAGCCCCGCTAAGTCACTGAGGGCTGAGGAGATGGAAATCGTGCTGAAGCACCCATGGATGGGAACCCTGTCCAGCTGCCAAAGTGGAGAGAAAATAGGTGATGTCAACTACAGAAAAAGCTGCTTCAGCTGGAAGCTTTCCAACAGAACAGCAGGATTCCAGACATTGTGAAATACACCGAGTTTTGCATCAAATAAGATGTTAGCAAATCCTCTATTTAAATATTTTCTTGCCCCCAAAGATAATAAAAATGTCAGTTTGCCACTTTTTCATTTCCCTCTCTTTTCCCACAAAGTCCTTTTCCAGCTGTCTTTCCAATACTTTCTGTCAAAGTAATGATGTCAAAAGGAAAACATGCAAAGGAAAATATGTAAGAGATCTAAACATCACCCTGGCAAGCCTCATCCAAAACAAAACAAAAAAAAGGTAGAGGGAAGGCAAGGAAAAAATGCAAGAATGCAAGAAATACAACATTTTACAAATCAGATATATGAATATAAGTGAAATAAGACAATCCAGTTCTCTTTCAAAAAACAAACAAAAAGAAAAAAAAAAAAGTTGTTTTATCATAAAAAGCTACACAGGAGAGTAAAAGGTTCCACCAGGAGCATTTCATCCACACTTTTGCAGAAGATTTTTCAGGGATCCTTAGCCACAAATTGCAATGTCCAATCTTACTCCACCAGACACAATAAAAGTTTGAATTTGTTTCAAAATCATGCAGCACTGCCATTGCTCAGGTTGGGTTACACAACAGTAGACTACCAGAAGCACTATTGGTTTTCTTTTTCTTCCTCTTCTTTATAAGAAATCAGACAATAAATAGAGCCTGTAAAAGCTGAGCCGGGAGAATTCTGCACCTGAAGAAAGTCAGGGGCATTGGCTCACAGAGCAGCTCATATTAAAACAAGGGAGAGCTGGGAGAGCAGTCAGAAAACACAAAGCAGAGGAGAAGCAGTTTTATAGCAACCTCCTTGCCAAATCTTTCACTTCTCCTTAAGTCTTTAGGCACTGGATTCTGCTTTTATCTATTTTATGATGCTCTTTTGGAACAGACTTAATTTATTTAAGGCAAATGGGGACAGAAGCTTATTTTAGTCTAGGATCAGTCATTAAAATACTCTAGGAAAGGTTAAAAACAAACCAAAGGTTAAAATCAAACAAACAGAAATCATGAGATTATCTTAAAGTACAGGTCAGCAAGTGCTTGCCAGTGGTGAAATGTTTACAGGAGCTCCAGTGAGATGGCAACATTTCTAGAAGTTTTTGTTATTTCTATTAACTGACCAGGATTTGCACATCTATTAGTTTAAAGCTGCATAAAAACTGCATACATATACCAAAATAAGTAGTACCCTTAGCAAAACCCTTACTACTGAGATGAGGAATAAGCTCCAACAAAATGATCCTCTTCCCCAACCTTTCAGTACTGTGTTTTAGTTAGATCCTAAAATACTGTGAGCCTGTCAAAAGACAAATGCTTTGGGCAGATATTTAAATTGTCTATCTATAATAAGAATGCACTCAAACAACAGAAGTGGTATTGTGCTAAGTGCATCTAAATTCCCATGAATTTCCAGCTCATGGTAAGTACAGGACACCTTCCTCTGTGCTAGAATCAAACTGCCTAAGGAATGGTTAAGGGTGTCCACGTGATAAACTACTTGTCTTCCTCCAGAGTAACTTTCCCACCTTGGCTTCACGATGTTTATTCTTCTCTGTGTGAATGGTTTCAGGGGGGGGTCTGAAAAATAACTGGAATTAAAAACTGTTTTGTTTATTTTATTGCTTGAGAATCATTTAGATTTTGCTAGAGCAACTTTCCCCTTGAATACAACAAACTAATTTTCTAAGCATGGCAGCTACTCCTTTCCTTATCTATGTTGCCCTGGAAACACAGGCAAAGGTTAATTTTCTTAAGCAGGCCATCGACTTCCTCTCCTGTCTATACTTCCACTATATCACAGCTGCAAGAGTTCTGCTCCAGTGAAACTAAAACCTTGCCTCAGTGTCATCAAAACACTTGGTAGCAGTAGGTGCTACTGGTCGGATTCTTCCCTTCCTATGCTTCATCCATGCCTGGAATATTAGACCAGAAGAAAAGAGCAATACATACATCCAATTCTTCACACATTTGGAGGAAAGAATGCAGCTGAAAGAATTCCACTGCTTGATCCAGCCAGCATTTGCTGTTCCATTTGCCTTTTGCACTGCCCTCTCCTTTCTCTAAATAATACTATAAACATGGAAAAATAGAACGATCCAACATTTAAGATTAAACTCCACAGATTTTCACGTTGAGTTGACTGAGTTGGATACCAAATCTGACCCAGCACAAGGGAAGCAATCTGTGGGTGACACCGTCTGTATTTCTATTTGCAACAGAAAGAGTGAAAGGCCTGGAAAAGGCCAATATTACTTTGCAGCAAAGCATCACCAAATGCATTCACTGTATGCTCACAGTAAATACTGGACTAAAGAGGGGAAAAAGGCTCTAGGAAAGTGACTGAGATTCAGCCCCGAGGGGCCACAGAACACACGGGGGGCATGGAATCAAAACACAAACACTTTGCTACTGATTTAGGGAGAGTAATGTGTAGATGAGCATTTACACCAAGACCTGTGGGCAACCCATGTCTGATCAGGGACGCCTGAAGAATGAAGAGAAGCGAGGCAAACAAACAAACCCCACTGCAAAATTAGGCCTATAATCTTGTAAAATGCAGGTTTAAGCCCATCAGTGGAGCTCAGGAAGTTCTAAGTCAATTCACTATTTTTAACCATCAAACATTAAACAGTAATAAGAGATAGTATTCCAAGGAAAGGTTTATCCATGTTAATCGTTTCTCATGGAACAATTTAGTTCAATTTAGTAGGAAATAACAATGCTATAGATGCCCACGTGTTCACTCATTGCTTGCCAGTCTTGCATCTTAGGAGCTTTTAAGCAGGAACTCCTAAGGGAAGCAAGGCAACTGGGAAATTGTTTAATCTGTCACTAAGAAATACTCATTTATCAATAAATAAAAAATTGAAAATCATTATGACATTATTAAATGGAATCAATGATTCTGCGATTTTTAAAACATATTGAACTCTATGATTCTTGTGGGCCCCTTCCCACTCAGGGTATTTTGTGATTCTGTGGTTATAAAATCCTTATATTAAGTGTTTTACTGGAATGGCACACAAGGAAACAGCGCTGCATTTTGGGCAAATAGGACTTCAAGTATTCAAGGGAGTTTTTTATGAATGGTATTAGGTGCTTTGAGAATTAATCTCCTCCAGGTCGCTGTTCATCCCCTGAACACGCCCTGTGTTCTGTACCCAATATAGTTCCTGACGTGACAGGATCTCCAAGCCCCACGACGCCCCAGGGAACGGGGACACGGAAAATACCAGTGTGATTTCATTGATTTAGAGCCGGCGGTGGCAAACCAGCATTGACAACTGGAGAGAAACGTAACCTGCATCTGGGGAGGGACGCATCGGAAAAACAGGAGAAGTGGGGCAGCAAAAGGCCAGTCTCAATTAGCTTTTATTGACCCTGTTGCATAAACAGGCCAGACAGCAGCCTCAGTGCAGAGGTCTAGATGCATTTTTTCCCTTCGGTTGTTTTCCAAAAGATCCAAGGATATTCCATCCTAACTACATGTGGAACGCAGCACAGAGCCAACCTTAACACATCTGAACAGAGAGCAGGCCAGAAAGTAGCTGGCCACACGGTTGAGCAACTTCTGGGGAAAAATAACAACTCCATATGCACAAATTAATCTCAGGAGAAAAGCTTTCATCAGTTCCACAATATTTTAAAATGCAAATTCTGATTTTACCATGTGTTTCCTTACTATGCTTATCATGGCAAGAGTTCACCACCAATTCTGCTGACAATAAAAATGGCACCAAAACAGTGTTTTAAAAGGCCCTGAGAAGAGGCTGACGTTCATAGAATCATAGAGTCCTGGAATTATGGAATGGTTTGGGTTGGAAGGAACCGTCTCATTCCATCCTCTGCCATGGCTAGGGACATTTCCACTAGCCCAGTTTGCTCCCAGCCCCATCCAGCCTGGCTTTAGACACTCCCAGAGATCCAGGGGCAGCCACAGCTGCTCCGGGCACCCTGTGCCAGGGCCTGCCCACCCTCACAGGGAAGAGCTTCTTCCCAATATCCAATGTAACCCTTCCTTCTGGCAGTGGGAAGCCATTCCCTGTGTCCTGGCCCTCCAGGCTTTGTCCCAAGTTCCTTTCCAGCTCTCTTGGAGCCCCTCTATGTACTGGAAGGCTACTAAGAAGGCTGCTAATTAAAACACTCCTAATTAAAAATAGCCCAAGAGGAAATGCAAACAGTGATTGGATGCTAAACTTATTATCTGAGGAACAAACTTTATGATCAGCACAGAGACACCATCAATTAATTTTATCTAGTGAGGGAATTTTCACTGGTGAAAATTCATGCCAAACTGTCCTTGAGGCCCTCATCTGGCCAGGTGTTGGTAAAAAGCCAACAGGAGAAGGGATGATGGTATTTACTGTTCTCATTAGTGTCTGTAACAGATATGAAATCATAACTCTTAACATGGAAGCCAGCAAGGAGAGCTGAAAGGAGTCACTGCCACTGCCTTACAGACTTTCTGTTCCATACCTGGAGAGAACAGCACCCTTCACCTTGTCCACAAGTTCTTTGAGGAAGCCGACTTTTGCTTTTTAAATTTTTTTTACGCATTCTTTTCCTGACCTTCCCCTCCTATTTCACAGTGCTTTCACCCTGCTGGTAGGAGGAGGTGCCTTTCTGCTGACGTCCATTCTGACTAATCCAGCCCTGACTGTCACAGCACTGGCCACGTTTCAGCTCCATCACAAAGCTTAAGGTGAGGTATGTCAAGTGTGCTGCAGCCTTTCCCTGGGAGGAACAGCCAACCCCAACGTGCATTTTTAAAGGGCACCTCTTTTTCCTCCAGCCTGGCAAGGGAATACTCTTTGAATCCGTTTTAAAACAAACATAGATAGATTTTAGCCACGTGACTCTGGAAAATAAACATCTTTAGGAAACACATCTCACTGTTCTGAGCGTGTCAAACATGCTGACCGGCCTTTAATGGAGCTGCAGCACTGTCAGAACCTTGCCTCAGACAAAAGCTGGCCAATTGTAATTCCTTAATCATCTTAACTGCTATACTTTAAGCCCCAAACACTGATTTCCTTGGATTTCTTGACATTAGAATGTCCAGGTAATTACAGTGTTTGGAAATCAAATACAGACTCACACTAGATAGAAAGCAAATCTAGAGCCTGATTCTGATGTTGTACCAATAAAAATTACTCTGGTAATAGCTCTTTAGTGCTACTGACTGCTGGAGGACTGTAAATTACTCACACAAAGGACAAGATCGGACTTTGAATCAATTCCATGACCAGCCATAAGAAAATCACTTGTATGTAGCACATAGGTGATGTTTTGGCTCTCCAAAGCGCTTGACATAAACATTAGATAACAAATACCATCATCCTGTAAGCAGTGGGAGCACTGTCCATGGTTTGTTACAAGTGTAGAAAACAAATGAAGCAGTAGAACCAAAGTTTACCCAACTGAATCACCACAGACAAAGGCACATTTCAGTCCCATCCTCTGCAAACCAACTATTTTAACTGTGCCTTCAGCTGACAAATTCAGACAAGTTTTGGCCAGCAGGGATGGGAAAACTCACAGTTTTTCTAGTTTTATGTCCTATTATCAGGAACCAAAACCGTATCATTATTGCCATTGAATCTCAGGTGCTGATTCTTATACAGAAAGAAAGGTAAAACCTTGGAAAGCAAAACTGGGACAGGAGAAGGGAATCCAGTACTGGATATATGTGATCATCTAACTCTGGAAGACACAGCTTTCCCAAATAATAGCAACTCTAGGAACTAAAAGGCAAAATAAGTATTAAAAAAGAGGGGGTTCCTCACAGGTACTGTGGTCACTATGCACCCACTTACACAGTGGAAATGTCTTTCTGGCTACCCCAGAGGGATCCCAGGAAGAACTCTGTGGAACTTCCAGAGATCCTGACAGAATTTTCCTTTTTTCAGTATGCATTTCAGGAAAGGTTGTAGTAAGATTTATGTTTTTACCTCCAGTGCAGCAAGACACCAAATTGAGCTGTGCATGAGCTTGTGCATTGTTACAGCCAAACAGGAACTGGGACTTGCTCCACACATTTTTTGCTGTGTGTATCTGCCATAGCATTAGAGGGGTTCATTAAAAGCCCATTTAAAAGGACACATCACTTTCCATTAAACTCCTTGATTCTCACTGAAGCTCAATTGTTTCATCCTTATTAAATTCTTGAGAACTTGTCTGTGAGAGTATTCTAACAGAGGCTGACAAACTGTGAAGATTTCAAAGATATTCTAAGCATTAGATTATTTACATCCTTAAGAACACTCTGCTCCAGACAGTGAAATTAATTCGAGTTGGCTTGCCCTAATTTTTTTTCCAGCTCCTCAAGAGATTTTGCTACTGGGCTTAACAATATCAAGCTGGTAAATAATGAAGCACCACAAGATTTGTAGAACAATCCATAAATCGCATCTAGAATAAAAGTTCATGGAATTAGATCTTTTTGAAATAAAGGAATTATAATTCAAAGACTAAAGTGGGAAAAAAGAGTGATGTTCTTTCCATATACTAAGTCCAGATATGTAATTGTTTTTTTTCTCCACAAAATATCTTTGGAAAGTATCATTTCACTACTTTTGCCAGCTACAGGTAGGCTGGGAAAGAGTACAAAAAAGAATACTCATACTCAAAATTGGATCAGCTTCACCCAGCATTTGTTATTGAAAGCCTGCAGAAAGGTGCCACAATATCAAGTACATTTTAAACTTGCTCCTTTTTCACTAGGAAGAGCATATCAAAACTCTCTGACAGTGAGAGCTTCTCCTGGAGCAGCAGCAGCAGCACTCCTGGAGCCACCGTCGCCACTGCAAGGGTCAAGAGTTCCATTTCTGGGAGACATGGCTGTGCCAGGTGTGCTGAGGTTCTTGCTGCACTTCTGACTCTCCAGCTGCTGCCTGGCCTCTTAACAGGAATAACAGACCTTTCTTTCCAGACCTTTGTGGTGAAGATGGGGCAGTTGAGCAGAAAATCTGCTGCAAACTCATTTTATCATAAAGTGCACTGCAGATTTCATGGACAGGGAAAACAAGGTAGTATCTTTGCCCTTATCACAAGGGGGGGGTTTTGTCATTGAAAACTCAGGTTCTTTTTCAGTCTCCTTTTCCTTAAGCAACGGAATTCTCATGCTTTTCCTCACAGAAGGGGTTGTAAAACATGGGCTCCCCAGGGCAGTGGGGGAGTCCCCATCCCTGGAGGTGTTCAAAAACCATGTGGATGTGGCACCTGGGGAAAGGCTTAGCGGTGGACATGGTGGTGATGCTGGGCTGGTGGTTGGACTTGGTGATCTTAAAGGTCATTTCCACCCTTAACGATTCCCTGATGCCTCAGACACCTTATTTTCCATATCCCTGATAATTCCTCCCACTCAGCTGGGGACTGCTGCCATTGGTCCACCTCCATCCCATTCTTGCAAGGTACATTTCAAACACTGAAAACTGAACAACTCCTTTGACTGAAGGCCTTGCCAAAAGCAAAAGCTCCTTCTCTGAGACCACTGAGAAATATTTTGCTATGGGAAAGAGAAACTCAGACCTTGGGTTAGTGCTGCTGAAGTAAAGGAATGATGGCCAATTCTATAGTGAGAGAATGACAAAAAAAAGAAATGCTAATATTGCTATATTGCTTTTCATCTGCAGATTTAGATGATTAGTTGTAAATGTATGAAGGGGTTTTCAGTATTTGAAGGCACCTCGTTGATCGTCCATTACAAAGCAGATGGAAATGCAGATGGCACGGCTCTGTTTCACATATTGTGTTACACAACTGTGACTGGAGTGACCCCAAACTGCCACAACAAGACATTTAACTCTCATTTCAGGCCAAATGTAAAAAAGATACTCAGATGCCTAAAGAGGCAGATTGAAATCACTGAAATGATTAAAGCTAATTAAATTCAGCATGCATATACAAGTATGATCTTGTAAATAGTTGTAATGAATCTACTGTTCATTAGTTTGGGAATTATTAAATCAACATTTTGAACAGCTTCAGGAAAACAGGCACAGCAAGAACTGGGCTTAGATGAAGACTTACATAAAATCATCAACTCAGGGTTGGCAGCTGTCAGAAAGTAAAGTCTGAGGAGTTGTTACAAAAGCAACAGAGCATAAAACAGGCAAGAAGATTATACCCTTACATACATCCATGGATCTTTCATACCGAGTACTCTGGGAAGCTTTGGTGAAACACAAAACACGCAAAGTGGAAAAAGGGTGAAAAGAGAGCAAAGGCAATGATGAAATCTATGGACCAACTTCCATATGGGGATTGACTGAGTGGAAACCCTGCAGCACAGGAAAGGTTTGACTTACAGGGGATATTTTACAAGGCTATGTCTTCTTGAATAGCCTGGAGGAGGTGAGTAAAAATCAACTATCCCGCTCATGCACCAGTTCTTGTGCTGGAAGAGGAAGGGAAGTTAACAGAACCTGGGTTCTGAACAAACCAAGGCTGTTAGTCTTTCCAAAGCATTTGTTCAGCTCTTTCAAAGTACTGTAAATTCTGTGCATTTACAGCATCTTTTGGTGAAGAGCTCTACGGGTCTACCACTAGCTGCAACAGTCTGTCACCTTTTGTGTGGAGTTCTGCCCAATCAAACCTCACATGGATGTTGTTCTGCACCTTTCTTGTCCTTTCCATTTGCTGCCTTTTCCATTTTTAATAAGCAAAAAGCTTACATGAGCTCCCAAAGCAACTGGAAAAATGCTTAGCCAGAGCTGTAGTTAGAATTAGAAAATGAGAAATCCCATCAGCCCTGTCTAAAAAATGGCTGGGAGATCATGAGGGATTAGTCAGAGAGACAAAAGAGAGAGGGAAAGGTCTGGTACCTACTCTATTTTTACTTTTTTCTTGGGATCCATCCCCTTCTGGCCACTTGGGTCAGAGTCAAAGCAGTGGCCAACTTGGTCCCAGTCAGCATATGCATTCCTTATGTTGGCTAAAATCAGAGTGAAATTTAAAAACCAAAATAATTTAATGGGCTTTTATCCAATTAAAAAACTAAACAGTATTTGTTGTTCTGCCTTAAGCTGTTATTTTTGGAGCAGCATTAACTAGGAATTAATTAGAAGTAATTGGTAAACCCTTACTGTGAATCTTGCTGTAGAGTTTATGGTTTATCGAGATGTTTTGTGAAGATGCATTCTCATGACTCAGATGTGAGGATAACATTTTTTTTTCCTTCAGGACTCCTGCAAGTTCCCTGCCATGACTCAGTGCTGTTATTTATTCTCTGTGCTAAGGGCACAGCTGGTTTGTGAGAACAAGTGACCAGACTGATGGATTCTCATCACAACCAAAACCAGAGGGGATGGATGGCTTCAGCCTCTCCCACAGTTCCAGTGCTATCACACAGACTGCCCATAAACTGAGGGGACAGACACAAACAAGTCACTCCAGATTTTGGAGCATGTCCAATACTCTGACACACAGATGTTGTGAAAACATCTTACTCCTTATCTTTGATAGGGCAGATGCCAGAAACCTGTGATTTTGTGTTGTAAAAAGCTGATAAGCACACACAGATGCTTCCTGCTTGATACTGTAGGATTCAGCAGAGCCCTCAGTTTCAGCAGACATTGGTGAACAAACTCTTTTATCTTTGTTGGTATTTTGAGTCCTTTGATCCTCTTATTTCAAATCTGGATCCAAAATTTCCCAATTTATCTTTATTTTAGGCTCCTGAGAGAGAAAACAATCCTTTAAAACCCATGCAACTCCTGAGTAGTGATGAAGCTGTGTATTTAGAAAACATTTTTCAGTCCCAGCAGCATTCTGAGGGCAAGGCTGGGCTCACGAACAGGGCTCCTGTTTCTAAACAAGAGGTAATTCTCCATTGCAGCAATACAGGCTCAAAGCTTGTCGACCTTTTTTACCCCCTTCCTTGTTCAGAAAAAGTTCACTTCAAGCATCAGGCAAGCCTTGGGGCTCCCCTGTTCACATTTACTCTGCCATTTACACACCAAAAATACCCACCTTCAAAAGAGGAGCGTGAACCAGTGCTTTGGTGTTTTTCTATCAGAAACCCAAATAAAAGAAATCAGCGCTTATATTTGCAAAGCCATTTGCTACATCAGATTACAGGCCAACATGCTACATTTATAAATTCCTTTGTCTGGCAATATTTGGGGAGCAGCAGGAAGAAAACTTTCAGTAGATAAACAAGCTCTGTGTAATCAGGAAGTTAGTAAACCCTGTTGTGGAACAGCAGCATAAGCTGCATAACACTTTTACAATTAATGACTGACAAACAAAAGAGAATTCCTAGATTTAAAAAGGGAACAACTAACAGATCAAAGTGAATGAAAAATGCATTTGCTGCCTGTCCTTGTTTGGAAGCCTGTGAGCCTGCAGGCACAGCCAGCAGCGATCACACACAGCCAGCCAGGTGCCACTGTGGACCGGGCCATGGCAGCACCTCAGAAAACAGAGTCATTCAAATCTTGCAAGAGCTTCATAGAGCCCCTTATTCAAAAGGAGACTAAGAGAACCGAACCAAGCCTTAAACCCATCAGCAGCAAGACCTTATTTCGAGTATAAACATCAGCGAGTGACATCACGGAGGAGAGGCTTCACCTCCAATCCAATTTACATTGTCTGATCTGCTCCAGAGACAAACGCTCTTAATTCCTGCAGGGGTAACCTCGGAGCAGTTTCCCAGGATGATCAGCTTGCCTTTGTAGGGCAGGCCAGCTCTGCTAGCCCCGGAGCTGTGATACTGACCTCCCTGGGCATTTGGGTCACTCCTGCTTGGCCTTGGTGATTCCACACACAGGAGCCCCACAGCAGATCTCTCACAGGAGCTGTAAAGCCTCTTGTGAAGAGCACTGGGCATTGAAGCTAGAGAAAAACAGAGGCTGGCAACAGAACAGGCCTTAGCAGGAAAAATACATTGGATGGGTTGAGGTTTTTTGGAGTTTTGGGGGGAGTTATTTGTTTGTTTGTTTGGTTTGGTTTTTTGGGGTTTTTTGCAAGTGTCATATGCTATTACAGAAACATAAAAGCTTAAATTTGATTTTTTCCTGACCTGCAAGCACAATATTTCCCCGCCCTCTTTATCCAAACCACTCTAATCAAAACTGTCGCTTGCTGTGGCCAGAAAGCTTAGGAAACACAGCAATTCCCCAAAAGTCTGTGGAAAAGTTTATTTTTTCTTTGCCTACTCAGACAGTATTTCCTTTTAGCCCTGTCATACTGCTCTTTCCACCAGATGGTTTGCTGGTTCCTATTCTAGCTAAGAGGGATTTAACCAGCTTGAATTAATCCCTACAGTTGTCATTGACTAAGTGTTAATGCTCTGACACTGCTTTAATCCTTCGGGATCTCTTCCCCCTCTGCCCCCACGATGCTGTGGAACAGGAGGGAGGGAGGGAGGACATTCAGGATGTTGAGCTGACAGAACAAGCCCGTGCTCCAGTTCAGCAGTGAGGTCACAGGAACTCACCTGGGTCATCCATCCCAGGACATTCATCCGGGAGAGAAACGACCACCAAAGAGCTTCTGGTGCTGCAGGAAAACGCAGTCACTGCAGGGATTATATGGGAAACAGGGGCACATGTACACTTGTAGGATTTGGCTTGTGGCTTTTTAGCTTACTCAGGGTATTCTGTGTTTTCCACAATGCCCAGTTTTTTAAATGTTCCACTTTGAGGTAATTCCCTGGTTTCTGAAAAGTAGAATCTGATAGAAGAGATTGGTAATGTTTGTTGTTTGTTTAGCAACAGAGACGAGAATTCAAGGGGAAAAGGAATTCAGTTAGAATTGAAGAAGCCTCTTTGCTACTGATGGAGTTCCTCTGTGGTAAATCTTACCTCCAGAAAACATCTGAGCTCCTTCTGCAGGGCTACAGACAGCAATCTGGGAAGAATCCACTGAAAGTTGGGGGGTAATTCAGGGGGCACCGTTCCCACTGTCCTTGCAGGAAAGCCACACATAACAAAGAAATTATTGGACTATTACATCAGAAATCATTTACAAGAGGAGTGATTTTAAACCACAAAACACCAGGTCTGTTTAACTGTGACAAAACACACAGTCAGCCTGCCACCTCTAGATTTGAAAGCAGCTGTATTTGAATTCTTTTGAAAAATGCTTTGATTGAGAGGCTTATAAATTGTCTCAGCAGCAACCATACAGCCCTAGACATGCTACCTTCAGGAAACTTAACATGAAGTAATTCAGCAGAACTTTAACCATGATCTCACATCCATTGAGCTTAATAACCGTTCACAAGTATGAAATTAATACCTTTAGATGTTTGCAGGAAAGAGGCTTTAAATAAACACTTCCAGGTAGTGAATGAACTATTTCAAAAGAAAATATAAGCCTTCCCTGCTTATGGCTGGGATCCCAAAAGGGCCATTCATAGTTTCAATTTTATCTTTTCTGTCAGCTGGTTTTCTACTTTTTGCATTAGCATTTTAAGGAGCATAATCAAAGTGTTTTTACAATAGAAGTGTATTTTTATTCTCTTTTATTCTACTTTTCTGCTTTCAAGAAGCAGCAAAGGAATTTTTGCTCAAGTTTTCTAAGCTTATTCTTTAACAACAGGGTATGCAGGAGTTCTACCCGAAATTGAAGCAGGTGTAAACATGTTGGTCTAATGGAAACTTTAGAAAGGCTTCAGCTGGCATGACCAGCCTCCAGTGTTAGAGTTTGGGTTATATTTATATTTCTCTGTGTATATAAATTCCAAAGTGCTTTCCTACCCCTCCATATGTTTATACACCTTGTGCATTCCCTTTTTTCCATATGCCAAATTTTACCTGGACCACTTTTCTTCCCCACTGCACACCTGGGCTCTGGCCCCTCAGTCCTTCCACAGGGAAGAAGATGAACAAACACAACTTTTCAATCCACTCCTGTCAATTATGGTTCCAGAATTTATACCTCACATTAATTATAAGCAAACTCTTGAACAGGGATACTGGAAGATAAAATGATATATAAAATGCAGGTAGACATGGGAGATAGGTTTAGTGTGCTGGGATACCTTTTACTATCTATTTTCACACTACACCAAAGTAATTGATTTTTTTTTCCTCCTGTTTCTCTGTTCCACATAATGATAGCAACATGAAATTATAGGAAGGTTTGGGTTGGAAGGGGCTTTAAAGCTCATCTCTCTCCACTCCCTGCCATGGGCAGGGACACCTTCCCCTATCCCAGGTTGCTCCAACCTGGCCTTGGACACTTCCAGGGATCCAGGGGCAGCCACAGCTTCTCTGGGTACCCGTGCCAGTGTCCCACCATAATATATAATTAAGTATATTATTAAATATATGCTATAATAGATGCAAATATCTACAAAATCGCAAGGGTCCCAGCACAGCAAAGCAGGGCTGATGACTGCTGTTAGTGTCTCAGAAGGCCCAGTTTAAGCTGATTCACAGCACTGTGGGATGTCTGTGGTGTCTGCATGAGGCACAGAAATCATGAGTCACCACCACTGCCCCTTCTCTCACCTTACTGATCCCTGTTTCCTAAAACTGAAAGTATTGAACTGGAATTGAAACATTAAAGGGAAAATTGGGGTTCCAGTCTGCCCTCCACTGTACACACAGAGTCCCCTCTGTCCTGGGGACAGCAGTGGCACTGCAGCCCTGCCTGTCCTCACCCACCTGCAGCAAGGAACCTGGTTTGACTCAAGCTACTGCGAACTGATCCCAAGAAGGGAAACGTGTCCCCAGTATCAGGGCAGCCAGGCAGAGGATTCCCCCTTTGGATCAGTCTAAAAACACTGATGTTATGCTCCGACAAAGACATGGGACCATGTGGGAATGTGAGTTTCACAGATATTCACTGTACCTCCTACCACTGTGTCCATTAAATACAGTAAGGCTCTAAATAAAAACAGAACAGTAGCAAATAATCACAAGAATTGGTGCTCCAAAAGTTAGCATTTCTACATGAAACCCTTTTTAGAGGTCCTCAGCCAGCCAAAACAGTCACAGGTAAGTTAAAATAGGTTAAAAGTAAGTTAAATTACTGCAGAAAGCTAGCTCAAGTCTTGGTGGCAATAGTTGTATCTGATAAAGTGTTGAACTACTGGTTGATTTATGGGGATCTAATATTTAGAATGTCTCAAAATTGGTGATGGGAAGACCTTGCTTTTAGGAGGATTATCCTTTTCTAAAAAGAACCCATCTCCTCAGGCTGAGTTCCTGACCCTTGTTCCTATCTGCTGCACTCCAGAGGTTAAGCAGATTTATTTTTACTACATATAACACCTTTACCTGTTTTCAAAATTATGGCCATGATTCTTATCTCCTTAAGACAGTTAATTAAAAAGATCCATTCACGGCAGCATTATTTTGTATGATGTCAGTGATTACCTCTGCTCTTACTCAGGACAACATCTTGTGCAAACCTGCGCCCCACAATTAGTGAGACAATACTCCCGGTGAAAAGAAAAAGGGAGGCAATTGTTTTAATCACATCCTTCAGTGAATTTAAGCCCTGACATGCACACCTGCTCATGCTAAATACCTCTGGTTATTGTCTCTTCGTCAATTTAAATACGAATGCCTATTACTCTAACCAAACACAAAGCTCTGAGTAGAACATGTAGCAACTAAGATTCCTGGTCGTGCTGTGACCTGCACCGATGGCCACACTTTCCACCGCTCCGGTTTCATGTTTGCTTTGACAAATACTTTCCCCTGTGCTCACCGGTCGAAGCAGCGGCAGAGCGGTGCTCGCACTGCCTGCCTTCCGTGCACAGGCAAGGACAGGGACAAAGGGGCACGCAGCAGGGCTGTTCCACAAAGAAAAGCTCTTCCCCCGTGCTGCAGCCTCCCCATCAAGCAGCCTCCGGCAGAAAGGAGGAGGAAAGGCTTCACAGAGCAGTTCCCTCCCCTGCAGAGAAAGAAAAAGCCGCAGCACAGCTATTCTTGCGCTGAGGGGCCTTAAAGGCTGTTCCTTGCTGGACCTTGTACATGGAAGTTCTGGAGAAGACAAGGGACAGCTGATGTCTTCCTCACTAAACACACCAGCCCGACCTTTACACATTGGTTTAATGGATGCTAGCAGAAAGGAAACAGGAATTCTGCACTTGATATCGTAAGCCCCTGTCTGGAAAATGCCTGTGCCTGGAGTAGCTGGCAGAGCTCCAGGACAGCCCAGCACACCATCCCCTCCTGCTCAAAAAAATCTGGTGAACTCAGCCAATACTGTCTGATCCAAACTCTTCCCCAGGTCCTTTCTCACCCCATAAGGTTTCAAAGTCTCACAGCCTCAGGCTCTCTTCGGGCTGGCAAGTCCCACGTGGCTCTGGACTGACCAGCTACTCACAACTACCTAGAGCCCATTTTAGAGGTCCCCAGCAAAAAAAATCCCAGGTAAATGAAAATGTATGGTTGTTCTATATCCCACTGCAGGTACTGCTCGAGAACTGCAAATTTAATCTGGTGGAATGTGCTGTGAATAAACCGTGCCAGATTCCTTGTTCTGTCAAGTTAACAACAGGCCTTTTCCATCTATGGCTTTATTGCAGGAATTCAGAGCTCTGCTTTCAAAGGAAATAGCTTTAGGCTGCATCACATGTTCTACCTCCATATGGGGAATAGATATAAAACTTTTTTTTTTTTTTTCAACATATCCAGGAAAACTGAGTTGCTGTCAAGCTGACATAACAGTCTGCTTTATCTCCTCGGTGGATGAGCAGACTAAAATAGCCTTTTCCTCACAGAATGCTAACACAGTTCTGTTTCTATATATAAGCCCATGGATTTATTGCAAATTTACTGAGAAAACTAACACTACAATAACTTATGCAGACTACTTGGAGATTTTTTCCCTCTTTATAAAATTTGAATAGACAAGTATTTTTCTCATTTTGAGTCTTTTAAATAAAAGTTGCTTTTGGAAGACAACTATTTCAGTGCATTTCCTAATTTGACAAGCACCTCAGCAAGCAGACATGAACCAAACAATGCTAACTCACATGTTTGAGCTGCCTGTGTCAGCTTGGAAGGGACCTTGAAGGTAATCTCATTCCACCCCCTTTATCACACCTTCCACCAGAGCTGGTGAAATTAAATATATGCCTTAATTTATCACATGTCCATCTGACAATACTGTGGCCAGGTGAATTCCAGCTTTGTGGGCGGTGGTAATGTCTGATCCTGCCTGCTCACTGGTGGCCAGTTTTTGGGAGGCTGCATTCCACTGCCAGTCACATGCACCCTGCCAGCTCCCAAACACCTTCCTGTCCTTTATGGCTTTGCCTGAAGCATTAGGAATTCTTCCTTTTAGACACACATTCTGTATACTTAGAGTAGCTGATGGTGTGCCAGCCCCCTTCTCCTCACCTATTTCCAGTTCTCCAAACAAACATTTATGCAAATCTTTTTTAGTAGCCTGAAAATGACCTTAAAGGTGTTTTCCAGCCTAAATGAGTAGATGAAAAAAAAAAACAAACAAAAAACCCCAACCAAAATTGATTATTTAGGGCAAGCATTCAGCAGTTTTTCTTATACTTCTGACCTTCTTTCTCTCTGCTGCAGTTCCTGGCATGTTCCAACTACTTGTGGATTCAAGTTCAAGACCTGATGTAATTCTGACAATAACAGACCACACCTTTTTAAGGTTTCTAAGAAAGGTGTGGTCTAGACAGTCTCTAAGTTGTGGTAACTATTTGTGTGTCTTGTGTTCCGAGGAATAGGTAAAGGGGTGAAAGGCAGCTGCAGTGGGAATTGCTATTATATAATGCACCCAGCTTGAGCTCCAATTATCCAGTAATGCAGGGGTTTTTATGTTGGGTATTTTTCATAAAGTTCCTTTTTTTTTTTTTTCCTGCTGTTAAATCAACAAGGGCTTTAAATGTGAGAATTTTCCTTTAACACTTTTCAGCAACTGGTTATCATTTCCTGGTAATTAGTAAGTGCTGGCCTAGATATGCCAGAGCTATAGGAGAACAAAGAAGAGAGAATCCTTGGATGAAGCCAGAGGGGAGGGGGGACTGGGTCTTGTATTCTCACTCAACAGCTTGTTCATGGTGCTCCCTTCTTTGCAGCTTCTAAGGGGGATTTTAGGGCTCATGTGGTTTGTTTTTTTTTCCTTTTAATGACTTGATTTTCCCTAAATGCAGGCAGTGATACCCCATTCCCAGGCAGCTCTGCTGGCCATCAGCTCTCCATGCTCACTGCAGGTGTAAGCCTGCACAGAAAACCCTGTGAGCCAGACATGTGAGGCAGAAGGAAATCCAGGGCAGGTGGGGTGGGCAGGGTCAGATCTGATACAGTGACACTTGTATCCTCCTTTATTACTCACGCACTGACTGCCTAGAAATCCTTTGTGAATGGGATTTTTATGCTGCTCTCCAGCTCTGGTGTTTTCATTTTAATGCTCCTATGTCTTGCTCACCTCCATTTACTGAGATGTCACTGGGGTTTTTTTTTAAGAAGGGAAGTTAAAAAGCTGTCACAGAAACAGAAGCTGAGGCACCCAGGAAAGTTCAAGATATTCTCTCCCCAGGAAACACGAAGCAGAACAAAAATGAAGAACAGATCTTGCAGTACAGTTTGTATTTCCCATTATTATTATTTGCACTCTTTGCATGTTGGGTATTGCAAGGGAAAATAAACAGCTCTGAAACCTCTCTTCATTGCTCCTGAACAGTCTAGTTGGTCTCATTAGTCAGCCAGACACTCCTACTATTTTCACCTCCTTGCTTTGTTTACCCATGATAGCATGACTGAATAAATTTCTCCCTTACCATGTAAGTAGGTGTTATAATTTATGCTTTGTTTTCTTAAATAACCTCCTACAACAGTCTCCTTCCTCTTCAAAATACAATCTCCACTGCACTTCTATTTTTTCACAGGCACCAGCTGAGGTACCACTCACAGTTCGCTAGAACTGGGCAGGACCTTCTCAGGACTCACCCAGAGCAAGCCACAACCTTGATGTAAGAAGCAGATTGAGGGGCTGAGGGGAGAAAGGAAGAGTTCAGTCTTCAAACTTCTTTAACCCTTGTCCTTTTTATTGAACCTTTTGGGGGAAGAAATCCTTGTCTGTCCGGAATAGAAATCACATCTATCTGCCAGCCCAAATTGTATGGTTTTGAGCCCATTCCAAACCTGAGTTTATAGATGAAAACAATAAAATGTCATCCTTCAAACCAAAGATTCTTTGGCACAGAATGGTACATAGAATTAAATCACTGTGTCCTGCTTGTGTCTGCCCACAGCAGCTTCAGGTTGTAGCACTAATGCTGATCCGTGATTCCACTGTTTTACAAGTCAAAATTACAAAACTCCTCATGATACAGTACAAGAAATTCCAAACCAGCTAAAAATTATGGACCTTTGTAGAAGAAAAAATGTTGCTTCAGAAAAAAAATTACTTACTTGACAATTACTGCTGAATAAAGCAGAGTAAATAGAGAAGGCCTATTACACTGTGCTCATTATTGGCTACACACTTCTCAATCAGGTCTGCTATTTCCCAAATACGTGGATAGTATTTACATTACAGATGAACTATCTTTGGAGTGAAAACATTATGAAACCTTGTCACTAAGCAAATATCTTTAAGCTAAATGTTCAAGTGCAATTTCAAACTCCATTGTCCAGTTCCTTATATCCTACTGGGCAATGTTTTTCTGTTAAATACCTTTCTGAATTGGTTTTGCTCTGGTTCATTATTCCTAAACAATCTCCTGAGGAAGTTCACAGGATAAGGACTTATTAGCATGGCTTTCCAAATACAAATGCCTCTCTTAAACTGTGCTGTCATAACAGTCACGAGGTCTCCCAGCCCTGTTAGTCTGCATGTGGTGAGAAACAAGAAAAACATTGTACTTACAAGTTCTGGAGCTTAAAAATAGAAGCAAGGCTGATCACGGGCTCTCTTAATTCAGTTACCCCACACCTGAACCTGCCTAGAAAAGACCTGCTCTGCCACAGGAAAGTGCAGAGACCTCGGTCAGAAGCAGACAGAGAGCACCTTTACTTCCCTTCATCTTCAGGCGGGGTCACTTGGCCTCCTCAAGAGGCCACTTAACACTCCTCGTGTATCAAATACGCTCAGCTTTACCCAGAGTTTGCTGTTGTGTAACGCAGCCTCCTCAACGCCTTCAAGGAATGAAAAAGAAAATGTTGCCATACTACGGCAGAATCCTTTCTCTCTGATACACCTAGCAAGTTCACATTGCTTCATCAATATAAGGTAGCCTGGACTCAACTCAAACTTTCATGGGCTTTGTTTGTCCTGGAATCTGACCCCCTCAGCCTGTCACAGATCTGTTTTATCAACATAAAATGCCATAAAAAATTAGATACCTCACTCCTCTGACCATGGGAACTAAATGATGTGTACCACATAACATCCTTCTTGCTTCAGAAATCTTTTCATCTCTGTGTTAGTTATCTTTTCATCGCTGTCATTATTAAAATGGATATGGATTTGAAAATGGGTCATGCAAAAAGAAAATATTCCAGAAATGATGCCCCAAGACATAATCAGAACCCTTACTTCTTTATATTTCACTGGGTTCAGTAGAGCTATAGTGACTTAAGTAATTCTTTTCATGGTAGTCAGTGATCAGAAAATACTTCTGCACATTCAGTAATGCTTCATCACTCATTCTTTACACACTTTAGTAGTTTATTTTTCAATTTATACTTATGAGTTTGGTCTCAGGAGGTTAGTGGCACTTCCACATATTCATATCAACTCTCAGTTTCATAAAAGTAGTGTCATGAATAATTGTCATCACCCAAGAGGGATGTAAAGCCTACCAAGATTTTTTTTAAAAAATGAATAACCCTTGTCTCACACTAGGGACTTCTTGGTTTTAAGTGCCTCCAATTAATTACTGCTGCCTCATAGGTTCATAAGCTATCCAACATTTTCTGGAGAGACATAAAGGCAGAATTCCTTCAGAGAAGCCATCCAGAAAATATCACTTGCTCACTAAAGAGAATGTTCCCAAGTGACTGTGCTAACAGCTAATCTTTCTTACATCTTCAACAGCCACACTCTAGGAAATATTTACAACTTTTTTATCTTCCTTTTTTCCTCCCTTTCTTATGGTGTCACATGAGATCTGACTGTGTATCATTAAGTTTTTGAAATGTCCTGGATATCATTTGGACCTGGGCTGTTCTCATGTGAAATCATTTTAATAGAATTTGAGTAAGAAGCTCTTACTCCATCTACTAAATCTGGTTTGTTTTAGCTTCACCTTTCAAACTGCCCAAATGCATGACGTCTCCCAAAAATTTACAGTGTATATTCTATGAGGTGATACCCAAATTAGTTTGTGCTGTGCAAGTCTGATCAGTTCCCATAGAAATAAATCTAAAATATTGTGTTGACTTAGTGAAAACTGAATTTGGCCCTAGAAGTGTAAGAGACTCTGGTTCTATGAAGAGAGAGAATAAGGTATTTCTTTCACTGTTTAAAGAGAGAATGAAAATTCAGGAATCTCTTATTAGAGAGAAGGAGAGAGATAAAAACATAATTCCAGTGAAGTCAGCAGAGATAAACTGATAAAACTGCTTTCAGATGGAATCTGATGAATGATGCAAAACCAGAGTAGCTGTTACAGCCTCAGGTTAAAACCAAGACACAAAACAGAGATGTTTCACAAGATAGAGACGCTGCTGTGTTTGTGAGCATAAGGACATACATTCAGCTCAGCATTTCCACCTTTATCCTTTCATGCCTGCATTCATGATCTCATCTGGGTTTCCTGCCCTTGATTTCTTAGCAGTCATAACCTGCAGTACTCTGAGCTTAGGGACTCTGTGAGTTGCTCTGGATTGTGCTTGGAGAGAACACGTTTCGTTCGGCACCCGTGGGGCACTGCGGCAGCACTGTCACCTGGGCTTCCTAAACTCTTATGCTACAGCTTTCATATTTTGTAAACCAACATGTACTTCATTTGTGGCTAAAGAGTTCCCTGAAAAACAAGCTTGCCCACCTCAGTCGAGGTTCAGAGCTCTTCCTGTGCTCTGCATAGGCTTCCTGAAATTTCTGACATGTTTTGGCTCCCTTGGATCTTCCAGAGGGAAGGATAGCAGCTGAAAAAGCCAAATTAGTCTGTGTGTGACTGGGCGTTTTGGGGTTCCTGCAATGAACTCTGAAACCCTTTCTGGAGGTTTCAAAGAATTCAAATAAAGCTTTTAGAAATGCTACACCAGCCCTGGAACAGAGCTGGGCCTTCGGATGTGACCAATCATCACCGATGAAATGCTGAAGCAGCATTTCCAAAAGCTTTAAATTCTTTTATACTTAAAAAAGGAGCTGTAAACTCATACAGAATCTGGATTTTTTTTGGAAAATCATAGAGTTATAGAGTGGTTTGTGTTGGAGGGTCATGTCATTCTACCCCCTGCCATGGGCAGGGACACCTTCCCCTAGCCCAGGTTGCTCCAAGCCCTGTCCAACCTGGCCTTGGACACTTCCAGGGATCAAGTGCTCAAAGATGAGTAACCTCTACTACTGAAAATAAAGTTCCTGGCCCTCCAGCCAGGGTAAATGTCTTGTCTGTTTAATTGATCTGGTTTTGCAAGTGAAACAGTGTATTGGATGTTAAAGCCCAGCTGCTTTTTAGTGGAACAGTTTTCATAACTGCAAACTACAAAGAGAAAAAAAAAACCAAAAAACCAACCCATGTTCATTTCAACATTGGTTCTTCATTAAAAGGAAAATACATTAAGCTGGGAATAAAAATATTAATTTTAGAAGAAAGTAAAAATGAGACACTGTTAGTAAAAACAGTGAGTAAGGAAACATAGCTGAGATGGATTTGATTCATACATTAGGAATGACAAAATAACGCAATGTTCATTTTCCCAGCATTAAGTAACCTGAATTACTTTCTACTTCTCTAATATGTGTTTGCCACAGGGCATCTATCCACCATGTTAAACATAAATGAATGTATTTCTTTATGTAAGTCTCAGTATCAGCAGCCTGATACTCTCTTAAAGAGCAAAGTTAAGGTCGTGCAATGTTCTATATTTACAGTCTACAGCCCACTGGAGCCAGATTCAGTCTCCCACTGAATCCCCAGCCACCAGCCTGAGCCTGGTTAATGTGAGATTTTTTTTTCCCTGGGGAGTGTAATTGTTGTCTGGTGTATCTGCCATCCACTGAAAGAGTGCCTTTATCATCTGCTTTAAGTGAGAAAGTGAGCACTGAAATTATGACTCAAGGTCTCTGCCAGGTTTTACAGCTGTATGTATTTTTATATGTGAACTTCTATCTGCATTTTCCAGGGGCAGGTAGTGATAGAATGAAAGCTAATGACTTGAACCTGGATGAGATAGATTTAGATTGAATATTAGGAAGGAATTCTTCCCTCTGAGTTTGGTGAGACCCTGGCACAGGTTGCCCAGAGAAGCTGTGGCTGCCCCATCTCTGGAAGTGTCCCAGGCCAGGTTGGACAGGGCTCGGAGCACTCTGGGCTGGTGGAAGGTGTCCCTGCCCACTGCAAGGGTGGCACTCGATGATCTTGAAGGTCTCTTCCCACCCAAACCATTCTGGGATGCTGTAACACTGCCAGGAGGTTGTGCAGAGCAGCAGTGACGAGGGCCCAACCCTCATCAGGCCAATCTCAGCCAAGTGGAGCAAGAGCCAAGTGCTCTGAATTCCCCCTCTTGCCTCGGGCTGGCAATGCTTCGTGTGCCCGTGGCTGTGGTGTGTGGAGGAGCTGCCCTGGTGCTCCCCAGCTGTGCTGGGTCCTTTCCCCCTTCCCAGGAGAAGGGTGGCCAGCCCAGCACTGCTGTCAGAGCTTCTGCCGTGGCTCTTTACACACAGCCTGCTGCCAAGGTGGCCAAAGGCCCCAGATGAACTCTTACAGGATAAAGAGGGATAAAGGAAGAGCTAACATGAAACCTCTGAAACCACATTCCCCTAGTCCCAAGTTCTCCATATATTTTTCTCAATGTAAATTATCTGTGGAGGGAAAGAGATAATGGCTGTTTATAGAAGTGCCACTATTTATTATCACTGTGAAATAAGAGCAAATTCTGGAAAAAAAGTTAAATGATCCAAATTATGAGATAGGTAGTTAAACCTCACGGAGGTGACATTTCTGACTATAAATATTGGAATGAAACAAGCAAGTGAATAATCCCTTTCCATAAAGCACTGCTCATAACAGCTGACATTTCCAGGCCCTATTTTAGCACCTTGCTGTATGTCAAATACTACTGCCACATTAAAATATAAATTTTAACTTTGAAATGTTACGGAAATAACTCCTCACTAACCTGAGGAAAGCTGTCACTGTCAAATCAAACCAAACTAATTCACTAGCATAAACCAGCTTGTCTTCTGGTGTGAACAGACTGCAAAGAAATAAGATGACACTCGTGCAGAGACAAACAGAATTGGAATGGGGGACCAGAGTACCTTTCTGGAGGAATCTGATGGATTGTTATTTTACATTATATTTTGTCGGTGTTGTATTGACCCCATCAACCGCTGTGCATCCAGTTTTGGGCAGGGAACATCTGAGTTTTATTCATCAGAAGCACTTTTAATATTTACTCTGCTACAACCAAAAGCAGTTTTGCATTTCAAAGGGATTCCTTGTATTTATTCCCTCATTAAACAACCTATTTTTCAGCTGGAGACAGGTTTCATATAGTGAAGTGTTAATATTGAAAACTAACATCTTCTCATGTTGAGGATGTTACCTACTGATTAAACCAGGGATTCAGCTCAGCTGGGCAAGTTATTTCACATCTCTGAGATGTCAGCACTCCTGGGATCAGACTGATCGCTATCTCCTCCGTGGAAAGATGGGACAAGGTTTATGATGTTTGGTAAAGTTTAAATGAAGGATAGATCTTGCTCTTCCTCCCAACTCAGCATAAGATTTAGGTTTCAGTCTGAGCCTGGGGTGGCTGGGCTGTGGCCTACTGACCCACTGATAAGCAGCATGTAGGTGAGCATTTAAACATCAAAGCCCTGACTGGGAAGGGTGAGATGATCCAGGTAAAGCAGCTTCCACGAAGTTCAGCTTTCAGACTGGACAGTGCTCCTTATACACGAGGCAGAGCAGCTCATTTGGGGTTTGGCAGTCAAGAGTGGCTCCCCTCAGTCTATCACCATGCTGAAAGTCAAGGTTCTGCTGCTCTGATGCTTTTAGGGCTTAGGAGAATATTTTAATTTTGCATTTGTTCTCAGGAAATATTTTCACAAGAGTTTGTGAGCATGGAAGTGTACAAGAAAAGTCCTGATGTTGCACTCAGTGCTCTGGGTGGGTGACAAGGTGGGGGATCACTCACAGACTGGACTCGATGGCTCTGGAGGCCTTTTCCCACCGGAATGATTCTGGGATTTTGTGGTGTTTTCCACAGATGAGGTGTGTGAGTTTATTCTCACATTGCTTTTGAACCTAGGAGACCTTTTCTTGCTCACCAGTTATTTCTGAGCTACATTCCCAATCCCAGGCTCTGGCAGAACAAGCTAATTGCTAAGAGACTTGCTGTACAAAGAGCTGCTAATTGCAATTAGAGGATAACACACAAGAAGGCTGACATTAAGTTTTGCCATCTGCCTCCATCAGCTCACATGGACTGGGGTTGTACACTTCCATTTCTCATCACATGACTTCCCTGTGTATTCCATGGTAGTCAGCCTTGAAAGACACCAGTTATAATCAACAAGCTCCATTAAATTTTCATAAATATTCAGCTTTGGTGGTGATCTCCTGAACACCCTGTACTTGATGTTATCTTCACCAGGGAATAATTTCCCTTGATAAACATTGGTGGAAATGCAGCCAAAGTTAATTGATACAATTTCCATTTTTCACTCTGAGCATGGTTACTCTCGGGCTGGCTCTGTTTGTGCATGCCAAGGATCAGTTGTCTTAGAGAGGGAATTTTTATGCCTGAATGACTACAGCATCTTCCCACAGGCATTTGTGTGACAGTCTCCTCCAGTCAGTCTTTTGCCAGTCATTTTCAGACTCAAGGATAGCATCAATCTCGTGGTGGGAAACCTTATGAAACTGAAAGCTGCTGTCACCGTCAGCAATCCAGACACCCTCCCTTTCACACAACAGTGTGATTTCTCCCCAGAGGGATGTTTCCCAGAAAACAGATGTTTCTGTTTGAACCAGAATTATTTTTAAAAGGTACTTTTTAGAAGTTTAATTTATCAGTAGTATCGGGAGCATCATTGTGAAGTCTGGCAGTGTTCCACGTCTCCTGAACGGAACTGACAGCACTGAACTGCCTCTAATCAAAGCCCACTTGGTATTTAGTGACAAAGCCCCCTTAACTTGCTTTAAAAAACCAGTACAAATTCGTCAAGGCTTTGGCAACAATTGATATCATCAATTCAAAACAGGAAGATAAATAGCAAAGATAGATGTGGTTTTGTATTGCTTTTGCTTCTGATGGCATCATGTCCAGACTCCTTTCTGCAGACATGCCTCCAGCTTACAGATGATTTCCTTGCTCAAAGCCCTCCAAAGATCAGCGACTATGTCAACATGGGTTTGTACAACAGCAGCCCTAAGGGCCAGAGCAGGACAGTCGCAAAGTTGGAAATGCTACAGCAAAAATGCCTTAAACATAGGAATGTGTCACTCTGTTCTTAGTGGAAGTTAAAAAGCACCATCATTATATTAAGAATTCCAAATGTTTTCTGCTCCCTGCTGTTTCACAGGGGAAGATCGTCACCCAGCTCCTAAAGATTCAGCAATTTCCAAAAGCTTCTCTGCAAAAATTTCCCATTTTGTTCTTGTCCATTTGCCAGGGACCTTTGCTGCTTCCCTTTTCCTATTCTTACAGTAGCTGGAGGAGCCAGCCTGGTTGCATTTACTTTGTGTGAACAAGACTGTGCACACAAACCTGCTGGGGAAATGGGCAGAGGCAGAGAGCATCAGGAAGATCTGAGGATTCACTTACCTGAGCTCATCTTCCAGCTCATGGAGCGCTGCAAGGCCAGCTCTGCTGAGCTCCTCCTCAGCAGAGGACGATTTGGGATCCTCCCAAATTTGGGGATGATAATTTGGGAATTAGGATGTCTGGGCACCTCACATCACTGGGCTCCTCATGCGTAGGTTTACCTGAGACCAAACCATAAGGTAAATCATCCCTGAGGCATATAAAGGGAAATAAAAAGACAATTTGTCTTTTCATTCCTGTTATTGGAATTTTGGCTCTAAAAGACTGAATGAAATTATTTTTAGCTCCTCTGCAGATCTTATTTGTTTCCTATAGTGACTGAACTCTTCCTGTGCATCATATTATTTCCTGGTTTTTTTTTTTTTAATCCCTCCTTTAGAGTTCTGCGTCCTACACTCCCTTTTATTTTCCATGGAAATTTTTACCATGAAAACAGAGGAGCAGACAGAGTTAGGGTAAAGAATACTTTATTTAACTTGGCCTCTTCCTGGACCTACATATTTGTTTATGATTTGCAAAGTTCCTGCTTTCATCCAGGCAGAAAATAGTTGCTAAGCAGCAGCATTGCTTTATAAAAGGCAGAGCCAGGGCTTGATCCTGCCCTGACTTGTGGTTGTGGATACTCCCTCTCCAGGAGAGTTTGGGTGCTTATATATATATATATATATATATATATCAGCGATAAAAAGAAACTATATTTGTGCTCTTGTGTGTATTTCCAGGTGCACTGGCACAAATCCACTTAAAACGTACTGTCTGCCTTCTTAAATCCATGAATTTACCTAAACTGTGCTGTGCTATGAAGCTGCTCCACTGATTTTTGCCTTGGAAAAATCCATCTTAAAAACCTTGCATCAGATTTTGGAATTCCTTACCAGATTTCAAGGACAAAAGTGAAAAGCTTTGAAACAAAGCAGAGAGGTTTCTAATATATACAAAAACTGTCAAGTCACGTCTCAGCCTCTCTTTGCGTTATCATGCCTCTGCCATTATTTTAAAAACAACTCTTTTGTTGAAATTTATGCAAGAGTGTGAGGTGCATAACACTCTAGAAACGTTTGGAGGTTTTGTTCCTTAACTCTCACTGTATTTTTGTTGTTGATCTTGGACACAGCAGCCAGTAGGTTGCGTGTTGCTTCTCAGCTCATGAAACAGACCAAAAGCCTTTGAGGAGATGAGTGCCAATGTATGGAGTTTATAAATGTATCATACAAATGTAATAGGAAATGAAATGTGTATATCGTGTGTGTAATCAGTGATGTGACTTCAGCAATTGCAATCTAAACTGCTCTAAAGCCACCATTCCACACAGACCCAGAACTTCGACTGACAGAGTCCTTCAGGCTGGAAAATCCTTTCCAGATCGTCATTCCCCCAGCACTAACCTGTGTCCCCAAGTGCCACATTCCCATGTGCTCTGTCCTCTCACTGCCCAGGGACAGTGTTCCAGTGTTTACTCAGCCTTTCCATGCAGGAATTTTTGCTAACCTGGGGTGCCCTTCAGAGTGCTTTATACGCTGATTCCCAGGATTATTGCTCCTGAAACAAGTCCAGTACCTGGCTGCTGGAACCACATGTAGGAAGCCCCCCAGAGCAGTGCAGTGGCTTCTTCAAATCCTTAAGGGTTGGACTGAGGAGAGGTGCCATAAATTCCTGACCTGATAAACCTCACGGTAAACAGCCCAGACTTCACTCCTAAAAACAACTGCTGAGGTTCCCCAGGTGTGGCACGGATTACCAGGTGAGCTGGGGCAGTTTTCAGGGGTTCTCCACACTCTGTGTGTAGTGCAGAGCTCTGCCTCGGCTGGGAGATGCTGTGATCACAAACAGGACATGTGCTCCTCCTTGGGATCGTGGCAGAGACCCAGGAGAGGAATGAGAGAATGTTACTCCAGGAGAGCACAGAGTTCCCTTTGGAGGCACAGCCAGCCCAGGCTCCATCCCTGGCACAGAAGTCAGAGCAAAACAAAACAAGGTTCAAAAGCAAGTACAAGGAGAGCAGGTTGTTAGAGTGCTGAACCTCAGAGAGGCCGAGGAAAAGCTGGGTTTAGCTGGTTGTTTTGCTGATCCAGCTGGGATTACACAAGGTACTTAAACAAGAATTTCAGTGTCTATTATTTTTTTTGCTTACCCACTTTCATAGGCCTTAATATTGACTATAAATGAACAAAATTCCCAAAAAATGAGAGGGTAGACACCGGTGTTTCTCAATTTTTTTCCACTGCTGCTAACATTAATTTGTTTCACTATTGCTTGAATAAGACAATTCTAGTACCTTCAACATGGATTTTAAACACATATCATCAGATATATGTCTCCCATATTCTAGAACATCATGTCAATACCAGTTTAACACCACTTCTCAATACAACTTTCTTAGCATATGAAGACTTAAAGTTTTGCCTAAATCTCCAGTTCTCAGGAAAAAATTATTGCTTTTTCTCTTTGGTGTTGAAAAGCAAAACTGATTGAAAGTTTATTTTTAAAAAGCCAGTGGGAAGTTAAAAAGAGAAGTCACACACACGACTCGTGGTCCTGGAAACAGCTGTGCTGCTTTTGGTGACAAAGGGCTGGGCTTAGGCCTTATATAACTCCAGGAAAATCAATATGCAGCAAACGTACTGAGCCAGAAAGGAATCTGAGCCTAAATTTAAAACAGTCATACAGGCTGCCTCCTCTCTTATCTTTAAATGGGGGTTCTTTGTCCCCCAAATTCCTTATTTGCTGTCACGAATGATGTGTTGGCAGTAGATTGGGTCACTCGTCACCTGCGTGACAGGTTCAACATTAATCACTGCTGTATCTTCAGTGTTGAACGAAATGAGGAATATGTTGATCCCTAAAAAAATTGCCAAAATCCAAGCTGCACTCTGCCGAACCGCAGGCGTCCTCAGAAGAGACTAAAAGGGCTGCATGGTACAGCTGAACCATTCCCCTGCAGAGTCAGTCTGCAGAGACCTCTGCAAGTCCTCACAAAACTGCTCCTTTCCACACCTCGAAAATACCCGGGAAACCAGAGCAGGAATGCTGGGTGTCTCTTTAAGGCATAAATTCTATTGGATACCAAAAATGCTGGACCTTGAAAGAGGTCATACTTGAAGTGGATTTGGACTACATACTCAGCACATCCTTGAAATAGATACTGTTCTTTGTGCCTGGCTGTTTGTTTCCCAATATTCCTGACAATGTTTTATGTGGTGTTTATGTTCACAGTAGTCCCTTCACAGATTTTTGGGTACTTACTACTCAAAGGTAAAGTAAATCCAAATATCTGGGATAGATATTTAGCAGCCCCAGGCCTGTTTATGTAGAACAGGAAACGCTGTCTCAGAGAAGCCCATGAGCCACCTCCTGTGGCGTCTCAGATCTAGATCCTCCTAAAAACCTCTCTCCTTTCTTTGTTGTTAACAGAATCACAGCTGACTGTAGAATACATCCACTTTGCTCCCTTTTTTACCCTAATTTGCAGAACTCTGTAAATCAGTGTCTGAGGTGTGTGGTGAAGTGCTTATCCCACCAACCTTCCAAAGTTACTGCAGGTTTTGGATTTTTTTTTTTTCTCTAGTTTGGCTTGGTTTTTTAATTCTGAAGTTCAGAATCCTGGAAAGCTTCTTTCATTTGCTTCATTAAACTTTTCACTGGGACCATATTATCTCCCCAAATCTACACTTTCCCAGTCTCAACATTTAACTTTTCAAATGGGTAGCTAGGACATACAGGAAGACACCTGCACAGGAATATCTGCAGCCAGCCAGTTATTTTGGCCATCAGCCTCTATTAAAGACTTTAAAAAGCTCAAGTTTTTAATCTTATCTAAATTATAATAATCTTTATATATAGTGTACTATTTATATAGTAAATCTACTATAAACATCTATATAAATCTAGTAGATTATATGGTTAGCTGTGTTCCTAAGGTGGTCCTCTCCTAAATGGTCAAACAGAAAAGACATGTTACAGTCATATTGCTTTTTCCTCCACAACAGAACTGCTTTAGGGCCAAAGTCAGGATTTGGATGATGCCAATTTAATTCACAGTTTTGCTCCATTCTCCCTTTGCATCTCAAATCAGTGATGTGGCCTTTTTGAGCCTCAGCTTTTTAAGCTGCAAAAGGAGGCCTGTGAATCTCTCCAAGTTGCTGTGAGAGTACAATCATTCATCTTGGTGATGGGATCAGATATTACAGTGGGGAAATCTTAAAGAAAAATAACGATAGTAGAATTCCAAATAACAACAGGGCATAATCCTGATTCGCTTAGGAAAAGGAAGTGACCACAAAACCAAGAGGGATTCAGGTTTCACTTAGAGATTTAAAACTGGAGTTTATAAATGGTTCTGCCATTTCCCCTTTCCCATCAAACACATTCAGATACCCTTCATGGATGTGCTAAAGGAAGGATAAGGCATCCCACAAAAGCACCACAAGGTAAAGACACTGGAGATTGTTCTCTCTACTGAAGAGCTGGTAATTTATCACCCTGGGGTTTCCCAAGTGGCATAAAAGCCAGGCAATGGAAATTACTGAAGAAAGGACATTGAGAACACGAGCCATAAATGAACAAGAGGCAAAACTTCAAGAGATTCATTCTTCATCCCTTGAATTTTCTCTCTTTGTCTTCAAGAGAGGAAGAGAGATTATCAGTTTTTGGGGAAAAGCAAGACAACAATTTTTTTTAGAACTTTGGGCCTCAGCAATACAAAGCAGACTGATATAATATAAACATGTGTTTTGTTTGCTCTGGTGCTTACCTGAATTTACAAAAGCTGAACACAAACTCTATTTTTTGGAGCAGCTGTCTGATTTTTTGGGTCTGTGTGTATTATCTGAACACGGTAAAAAACCACGAATGCCTTTTTCTCTTTTCCCTAAATACATATCATTCCTAACATTGGAGACCTGCATGGTAATAAAGACTGTAAAACTCTAAGTAAATTGTGCTGCAATTACCTGAGTAATTTGGTTCAAATCAACTCAGAGATGAATTGAAGTAAATGCTCCTGCAGTCAATTATTTCCCACAGCTCCACACTGGGCCAGTTCAAAGGTGAGCCTGCCTTTAACTCTGACAGGAGTAGGAACTCCACTGCTGGGGATGTGCAGAGCTGTGAAGCTGGAACAAAACAAGCAAGCTATCACACACCAGCAATTGTCTTGGCACTGCACACATTTCCATATCAGCATGAACACACTCTTCATTTTACACGTGACAGTAAAAGAACTGAGACCTTCATGAGGGTCAACCTAGAGTATTTCATCCCAATCAAAACGGAGTTTATTGTTTAACTTCCTCTCCTGACTATCCTGCTAAGTACAACATGTAAGAAGGGCACAATGAAATGCACAGATACATATATATATTTTAAAGAACTAAGCTGGGCATTTCCCCACAGTGTTTGGGCAGCTAACAGCACTATTAATACTCCAGTAGAACACGAGGCAGGTACCCTGTCGTGGTTCTCCCTCTCTGTGCTAAAAGGATGGAGCCAGAAAGCGACATGCATGACCTTATGGTGGAATTTGCAGTCCTCAGGAGAGCAGGTGACATTTCATGTGTGTCAAATACTCTTGTTGCATCTAGTCCATCCCCATTGGCAGCCATCGTGCTGCAATTTTTAATCTTTCCGGCCTTTTCGTCTCCTCTCAAGGCTGGGTGATAATTCACATTCTGGAAGGGACACTAGTGCTGCAGGAAAAGTATTTCCCACTCCAGATGTGTTCCTTTACACTTTCCCCCTGTGCTGCTCTACCTTCCATGACCCTTCCAGTGCTCACCCTGTTTGCACTCACATGCATATCTTCAAAGTGCACTGCGTTTTCATTATGGAGATGTTCTGTCACTGCATTACAAGGTGTTGCAGCTTGAATTTGCTTCTGTGCAATTACTGATTCCCCATGATGGAAAAATATGCACCAACTAGCTCTAAAATAAGACCACTTTGTTCTTGTTTACTTGTATTTAAATTGAATATTCTTGTTAAGGAGAAACTTGCAATTACTCGTGTCCTTTTATTTTAATTAGGATGATTTCCTTCGTATAAACAGGTCATACTACAGATATGATACAGGAACCTCTCCCACTCAAATTGTCAGAGATTTGCTCGAATTAGCATTGCATCCAGAAGCTCCCAGCAGAATATGAAACAGGAGCTGGGAGCAGTGACGTGCTCTGTTTTCAAAGGCAGCGTGCACAGAGCGGCCTCAGCTGCCCCAGCCCTCCTTTTACCCAATCATGAAATGAATCCTGCTGCAACAGGGAGTAAAATAAAGTTCTTCTCGTATTCCTTACACAGCCCCTGTCCTCCATATCCCTCCTGGTGAGCCCATGCCTCTTCCAGGCTCCAAGGAGAGGAGGGGGAGAGGTAGGCACTGAAGATCCAGCCCCCACACAGCTCATGAGGGAGCCCTGGAGTTGAAGCATTCAGTAAAAATCACAGGTAATTCTGTAACCTGCCCTGAGATAGTATTCACATTTTCTGCTTTCTGCTGCAGCTCCCTCTCTTTACTCCCTCCCAGCCCTCGTGGATCGTCCCACACATCAGACACACACCATATGCTGCACTTGCAGAAGTCCCCCAAAGATTCTGAGGAGTGCAGACCGCCCTGATCTGCCTTTCACCATATTCCCTCTAGATTCAAGAGCTGCAAAACTTCTTTTCTGTCAGCAATGCCAGTCCTTGCACTTCGGTGGTGTTGGCCAAGTCAGACAGCTCTCTCCATGCAGCCCGCTCAGCTGTGGAAACAAACACCACTGAAAAGTGAAACATAAATATGAAATAGTTCTCCTATGCATTTCTACACTGCAGAATTAATTTACATATAGCTCTGAGGTCTTCAAACATCCAGTGTTACAGAAATGCCATGTACTGTGAGTTATGTGAAAGAACTCATTTCGACACAAACTCTACCTTCAGATGAAAGATTACATTTCCATGGAAGCTTTCCTCAGCCCTATCAAAACCTACAAGCCACGACAGGCTGGGTGTGGCACTCACCAAGGCTTCTGGATATATAATAAAATAAATTAAAAAAAAACCAAAAACAACCCAATAAAAAACACCTGTCCCAAATGTTAAACACAAACCCGTCACCAGTGCTGAATGTCCTCCTCACACTGGTGAAATCAAAGGACCCACGTGTCACAAGGTTATTTTTTCAGACTCTGTCAAACTGCAGCATAATACAGAGTGAGCACACAGTTACAATAAATTTCTGTGTTCTTTGGAATAAGTTATGAGGTTGAAGATTAATTCATTGCTCTTGATCAAGAAACAGCGCAGTTCATCTCTGGAAAACCACCCCTCAGGGCGGGGCTCTCATTAACCTCCTGCCTCCACGCTAGCAGGGATATACAGTGGGTACAGCTTTCCTCTCATGAGGCATTAAAGGTTCTTCTACATGTTTATTCTAGTTTTAAAATTAAATTACTCATAACATTACTATGGCTGGAACACATAAGCAGAGTTGAAGTGACATCGAATCTAATCTTCTGCTTGTGCAGAGATTACAAATGGGAACTCTTAAATAATTTTGGTGTGAATAGTTTATGGTGTTAATACTAATTTAAAAAAGCAAAATGGAAGGATGCTGGGTTCTTCTGTAAAAGCAGAAATAAAGAGTTTTGCTTGGGAAAGAAAAAACAAAAACAAAAAAACAAGCCCCGCCACAGGAGCTACGGACCTCTCAGTATAAATTTCCAGTGATTTTCTGGAACACTTTCTGAGCTGATGATAGAACAGGATGCTTCATTCTCTTTTACTTTCCCAGCAGAGCAGCTAAACCCCTCCGTGGTCACCCCCTGTGTTATTTTAAAAGCTCACCTGTCTTGCAGCAGGGAGGACAGGCAGTGTGTCCCTCAGCCATGGGATGTGTGGAACAGGCCCGTCCCCCAAGCTGTTGGTGACATTCTGGTGTTCCTAATTTCAGCCACCCCTTGAGGACCACGGCGGGGATGCGGGAGGCTGAAGGACACGCTGGTGGCAAGGGAGCAGCCTCTTCCAGCTGTGGTGGCCTAACAGCAGTCCCTGCAGCTTCATCACAATTTACACATTCCCCTTTCCTTCTCCGGCATGACCCAGCACATCCCTCTGCAATCAGGTCCCAGCTCATTTCGTCTTCCAGAGCTTTCCAACTGCTACCATTCTTAGTTAACGTTCTGATTTTTCACTAGGACCACGAGTGGAAGTAACGATGCAGTTTCAGAGAGAGAAAACTTAAAAAGAAGGAAAAGTAAACTGGGAGCTACCAGGCTCCAGTGCAGCCAGCAAACACTGAATGCAGCCCCAAGGACAAATAGTACAAAGCTCTTACTTGCGTGCACAGTCAGAAGCTGGCAGAAAGCTGAGGGGTCAGGAAAGTACACAATTCAAGTGCAAAGTGTTTTATTGTAACCCTCTGAACAGGATGTTTCAGCCAAAGAAACGATTGTCCTCATGGAAGCAAAAAAAAAGACGTACAGGTGTATGAAATGAGTCAACGTTTTTGTAATGTCCAATTAGAATATATGAGAAAATATCACCGCCCAGCAGTCATAAATGAATACAGCTGAAAAGATTTCAGCTTTAACTGAAGGAGTAGTCAGTCCTAAGGAACCAATAACAAAATGTCAAGCTCTGTAGGAAAACCCTAAACTAGAGAATTTTTAAAAGGCTTATTCCTGATCAGGAGCTCTCGAGCATGCATGCAAAGTCAAAAGGAGTAGACTTCAGTTCAGTTTTCTTAAAATCATAGAATCCCAGAACGGTTTGGGTTGGAAAGGACCTTAAACCTCATCTTGTTTCACCCCCTGCCATGGGCAGGGACATTTTCCACTACCCCAAGTTGCTCCAAGCCTGGCCTTGCACACCTCCAGTGATGGGATATTCACAAATTTGCCGCCACAAACATTTTGAATCTGATCTGAATATTAACTTGGGATTTGTTTGCTCCAAGAATGCTGACAGGACAGGTACTGCTTTGTGAGCACATCCATACTTCTGAACTGATGTTACATCCCAGTTAAATACTGTCCCAGGCCAAGGAAAAATAAGATGTAATCTAAGTAAGGGTAGTATCTCCATGCCCAGAATGGATCTGCTGACAGTTGCCTGGGGAGAACTGTCTTGAAAGGGTTATAAAAGCTGTTAATTTTTCTAAAATGGTGCCTGTTTTCTCTGTGCAAGATATATCTCTAGCTGGGAGTTCACATGACACCCCAAAAGCTGCGGGGTTGAGATGGGAAGATTGATCCTTCAAGGACAGGCAGTCAGAAGAAGGGGGTTTTCTACAACCTTAACTAGTGGCCCTGTGGCAATCCTCTGAACGTTTCCTATGGACTTCATCCAATGGAATTAACTAAGGAGACTTCTGTTTGCTTAATGGAAATGAGACAAGACATAATTTGTAGCCTTGGTGTCGCAGACAGTCTCTGGCTTTCTGTCCAACACAAATCAAGGAAGGTGCCTGTGGTGGAAGGACGGTGCCTCCTGAAATGAAGGAGGGAAGTTGTTTACATTGTACAAGAAAGATGTTGATGAAGAACCTGTCATTAAAATGTAAACCTGTCTTTTAATAATCCTTCACAGTGCTTATAAATATCCTACATGCTTTGCTCCTCTGTAAAGAATTTATACAAGACCATCACTGCTTTGCTGCGGGGAAGGAAAGGAGATGCAGTGCCCTGCTCAGGGCAGCTCTCAGAGTCCAGTCAGACGCAAATGATGTGCCAGAATGTACAGGGAAGAGTCCAACAAGGACCATTAATCCCAACCCAGCCCAAACACAATGAAAATGTCACTGCTAAGGACTCGGAGAGCCAAGGCACTGACAAAACGTGTTCTACACAAGTATTTCTGCAACTGGAATCAATTATCAAAAACCCTTCCAAAGTGCAGGAAGGAAAACGTGTGGAATGAGTAGATTGGTGTGATAATTACACAGAACACAAGCAAACTTCAATTGCAATACATATCTCTCTCTCTACATATATATTCAATATATAGCTGATAAAGGATATTGAACAAAACTGTATTTGGTTTCACAAAGCATTCTGTTCGTTCATGAAACATTTTTTTACTTAAAACAAGAGCAGGGAGTGGATTATCTGGTAGGGGGTGCTGCACTGCACTGAGCTGTGCTAGTCTGTGTCCACAGTGAAACACTAGGTGACTCTGAATTTAAACACATTCTGAAGAGCAGCTAAATAAGGAAAAAAAAAAAAAAAAAAAAAAAAAAAGAGAATGTTTTATTCTCACTTCTGTTTTTTTCTACACTTTCTTCATTTTTAGTGCAGCAATCCAAGCCACCACGTATTTTGCACTAACCAAATACAGCGTTGTCCCCTCTCAGGTGGTTTTAATGCCAGAGCTGTACAGGAGCAGAGTTTGATGCTGTGACATTCAGCCTTTGCAATACCCAGAGACATCAGAGTTATGGAGGAGAGCAGCAGAGGAGCCACATCAGGGACACCTACGGACACCTGGCTAAGGGGGAACACACCATCTGCATGACAAGCAGGAAGGTTTTCCAGGCATTAGACTGCATTTTCCATGGCAGGAGACAACAGGCACGCAGAACACCCAGAGCCTCCAAAAGCATAACAATTAGTCCTGGCAACTCAATCACTTGGTATCAACTCAATCCACCAGTCCCTTTCCTTAACGTGCTCTCCTTTACAAATCAATTAAGATTTAGCACAGGTTGCCACGGGAAGGGTTGCAAAGCTTCTAGCAATTTGACATGAAGGTATTTGCGTGTCACGGGATCTCATCCAGAGTAAGGGTGTTTTAAGGATTTAAAATCATTTCATATTGATTGCACAGCCAGGAGTGGAGGGAAATAACTTTTTTTTTTTTTTTTTCAGTGGGAGCGAGTTTGGGTGATCAGAACACAACTGGGCCAAAGAAGAGCTGAGCTCCTGGCCTAGCCCTGCTCTGCAAAATCCCAAAAATGCTCTCCTGTCACGGGGATCCATGGGAAAAGAAGTGGGAACACTCATCTGCTACCTTTGAGTAGGGAAACTGCTGCTCCTGCTCTCTGACATCACGTGTGGTGGCTGACAATAAAAATTGACGGTGATTCATAAAGGCATCTCCATCCCTAAGAAAACTGGAAGAGCAGCTTGCATAATCTTGAGATTTACTTACTTAAGTAACATCCCAGCACCATCCTATTTGATCATCATTCCTTTACCTCCCTCTCCCTCCCAGCTTTGCCTTTGATTAACACAGCCCTGATAAGAAACTTCATTCAGAAAGAAAGCAGAGAGTGGGAAGGCAGCCCTGAGGTGTGGCTGGTGATTTAAAAACTGAGAAGAGGCAGTAAGAATGTCTCAGGGAGGTGGGAAGTTGGGATTGCCATTTGCTGCAGGCAAGGTGAGAGCTGGAGAGGGCTCGGCTGCAGCTGGGATATATTTGCAGGCGAGGAACAGACCTACAGCTTAATGCCTCTGCCTTCTTCTGATGAGACACGATCATTATTTCCAGTATTTTTAAAGCACTTTCTGCATAAAACCTCAGAATGGCCCAACTTCAGTGTTTTGAAACATGCTTCTCCACTGAGATTTCTGAAGAGTGTTGGAGAAACAGGTAAATTTTATAATATGCGACAAAATCTCACGTACATTGCACAGCTGAGACACTGAAGGTGTATGTAATGTAATCTACAGGTTTCCTATTTCCTGGCTAAGGCGGCCCCTGAATCCGGAGGAAGCACTCAGGGAAGTTTGCACAGGGAAGTGTTCATTGCCTTCCAGGTGACCTTGGCACTTTAAATCAGGAAGCAAACATGAATCCTCAGACTTCACCCGGCCCGTGGATTATTTATGGAGATCTTGCAGCAGCTCGCAGGCCCAGCCATGAATCAGGAGCTTGCATGCAAACACATTAAAAACCAGACAGGGCTTCAAATACCCCTCGTCTATCAGCAGGGATGTTTAAAACTTATTTTCCCTGGAAAGACAGAATTTATCCTGAAGAATGTGTGGGTATATTTCTCATCCAGCTGGGAAAATGCCGTTCCCAGAGATTCCAGGCTGATGGGGTGAGGTGGGATGGAGCTGTCATGGC
>VWZN01006639.1:497798-510634 GCA_013396955.1 Regulus satrapa
CGGGTGAAAGGAGAATCGCGGGAATGCTGGACTTTGGAGGAAACAGCCGCTGCGGGGTGAGCAACGTGTGCTGACAGCCGGGTGCCGGTGTCGTGGCCCTCGCTGTCATCTCTGCCAGTTCTGGGAAGTGGGAGATAATAAAGCAAAACCAGCGGCTGTCAGCTCGCATTAGGGCTTCTGGGGAAAGCTGATGAGGGTGAATGACCAGAGCGGTTTGGTTTTTTTTTTTAGGGTTTTTTGGGAGGTGGCTGGGGAGGTGTACGGTATTTTCTGCCTGCATGCACCGATTTCCAGAGCTTTTTGGAATTTTCAGAGGCACTTCAAGGTAGAAAATGCCTTTGCATTTGCACTTTTGCTGTTCCTTCACCCAGCATTCCCACAGACAATAAAAACCTGAATTTGGTATAAATTCATGCAGGACAGAAAAATATTGACAGTGAGAGGAGAAGCATCCGAGTTATTTCCTAAGGAGATGGGTGGTGATAGAGTAATGGAAATACAGTCTCATGTCACTCCTTATTTGTGTGGTTTGGGAAGGGAGGACTTTTGTTTTGTTGTTTGCAGTGATGGGTGTGTAGACACCACATTTATTCTCTTCTGTCAGCGAGCTAGAAAATAAGAAGGCAAAGCAGGATGTGGTGCTTTGATGGCGAGGTGGGTTTAATTTTAGAAAGCAGATTTTGTAGCCACAAGCCTGACTCCTGCAGCACAGGATGCAGCAGTCAGGGAATACTTTCCAGTTAAGAAGCTGTTAGATGCTGTAAGTAAGTCTAATTTTGTTTTCATCAGCTTGAGTTCTTCCGGGGTAGGAGATGGTAAGAAAGACAAAGCTGCCCAGGATGGGGGTGGAAGACAAGGAAACCACGCAAACAAAAATCGCTCATTCGGTTGCGTACAGATGTTTGGAAAACTGTGGGAAGTGTGTGTTATTTAAAAAAAAAAACCCAAAAACCGAAACAACAAAACCAAACCCAGATGGTGAGGAAAAAAACTCAGATTTTAGTAAATGTGAGACGGAAGGTTGGAAAATAGATGTAGATAAAGACTGTGGCAACAACGGGGAAAGTATGAAGTTGGAGAGGAGAGGCAGAAGCAGTGAGAAAAGAGAACTAATGACCAGAGCTAGGGTTTAGGAGCACGGGAGATCAGTCCTGGGAGCCGGTGCTGAATGGGCAGGCGGAGTGTTATGGCTGAGGGTTGTCGCTGGAACAGCAGTAACACTCAAGCATGAAGCCTGCTGCTTATAAATTTTTAAAGTCTGCATGCATAAATGTGTTTGGAAGAGCTCTCTGGGCTCGCTGTCTGTAGAGGGCAGTCCATCTTACACTGCATGTAAGAGATTCTGGAAAATGTCCACAGTACTCTGTCCTTCTTCAGTTCCTAATCAGTGGTAGCAAATATTCCATCTTCCCTTTCTCTCTCCTCACTTGGGGAATGGGAGCACGACTGAGGTTGATGTGCATTGAAACAGAACAATTTTGTCTGCAAGTCATAGTTATCAGTGAGACTAAATATTTAGTGGAAAGCAACTGAAAAGTGAATAAGCAGAACAAAATTGTCGTAAATTCTGAGTCTTACTTTAGATTACTGGTATAAAGAGGTTAAGCCTATTTAGTGGAGTAAAGTATGTCAGTAAACGTCTCCCACTTTGGTGTTTTGCCCAAATGCAGAGTCAGACATGAAAAGATGATGTGTTTTTACCATAAATAAATGCTAATCTATAAAAGAAATGTTTTGAGGACGTTCGGTTTTATCTTCTGATACAGATAATGGACTGTGAGCAGTCGTAGGTGTGACCTACATTTCTTCTGAGCTGGGCTGTCACAAGCCAGAAAGCTCTGCTGAGTGGTAAATTATTCCATTTTTGTTTCACAAGTGTCAGTCAAGTGTCTGTCATTGCATCAGCAAGTATCGACTTGAAATCAAAAGATTATCAAGTACCTCCCCCAAAGCAGTGCTTTTACCTGTGACTTGAAGAAGTAATAAATACCTTCATTTGACTAAGAGCTTCGTGAGGAATTGGCACAGCAAATACCGTGAAATGGGCTGTATTAAAGGTGAGAGGGAAAATAGATGGGTCCCTGCGTTGTTAGGTCGTGGGCAAGGTGATTTCTGCCTCTGGGGCTTCTTGTCTTGGTGTTGGCCTGAAACCACAGCTCCTGCAAGAGGCTCTGCAGGGGAGAGGCCACTCACTGCTGTTCAGGCGAGTTTTCTTAAATGTACCTTCACACGGGCATGCAGTGAAATCCAGGCGTTGAAAAGGAGGGAATCTCCCCTCTGGAAGTCAGGATGTGCAGCCAGTTTTATCTCTGAGGGCGTTGGGAGCTGTGACTCGCTGGTGCTCCGGTGGTGTGGGGCACAGGAAAATCTCCCTCTTTTCTGGGCACAGCGGGAGGTGTGCAGGGAAAACAGTTTCTACAAGAAGGTTGTGTTTAGAATCGAGTGGCTGGGCAGATGTTTGAGTCCTGGCATTCCTGTGCCTGGGAACAGCTGGAACACACCATGGGGGTGTTCCCTGCCTTCAGCCCAGTGGGATCAGCTCTTGAGCCAGGGGTCTCCAGCCCCAACACCAGCACCTGTCCTGTGTGCTAAAACTACAACCAAAATCCAGGGTTTATGGATTACTCTGGTTTCTTGCATAGTTTTAAAAGTAAGCGCAAGGAATAGCTGCTCTCAAGTAGAAATTTTCTCCAGTGGAATGTGTTATTCCCATTCTGGGATGATAATTCTGTAGCTTTAATGTGTTTAAAGAAGTGCATTTGGATGGAGCTTGAGTAGGATTGTGTCAGAGGCACCAGGCTGTACCTGGCTGACAGTCATCTGGAAACATCTCACTTGGCTTAAAAAAAATTAAAATCCTGGATAATTATAAAAAAAGCCACAGAGTTCTTGATGTGCTGAGCTAAAAGGAGGGGAAGGGAATGACAAAGTGATTTTGATTTTAAAAGAATAATTTAAAGGGAATAATTTGTTTGCAGTACCTGTTTATGACCTTTATGCAGAATATTCTTGACTTTGCAGTGAATTTTGGCTAATAGTTTGGGTTGTGTTCAAGCAGTAGTACTCCAAACCAAAACATGGAAAGTTGTGAATCTGTTTGTGCTCTTTCATGCTGTTTTGAGTAATAATATTGGCCAAGACACACACAACAGCATTGAAACTCTGTGGCAGTAATTAAGATGTTCAAATTCCAAGATGTTCCAGTTGGACAATAGGGATATAAATGCGTCTGTATGGGATTGATGTCTTGCACAGAAAAATCTTGCATTTCCATCCAGAACTATTTTGGATGAGCTTCTTAGGTCTTAAAGGTCCCAAGCAAGTGTGTGTGGCAGAGTTAGAACATTGTAAATAAAACTCCTGTGTTACAGCAGAATGTGACAACACATGCCCAGAGATGCAAACTGAGCGAGACTGATTGTGGAATTTAGTTTGACTGGCTGTCCTGTGCCTTGAAATGTTTGGGTTGTGGTGAATTTTTGGGGAAGGTGTGGACATCAGGCTCTGTTCTGTTTTGAGAAGTTTGCTTGCTTTAAACACTGCAGTGACTCCACCAGTTCTTGGGGTAAGCGTTGCCTGCCAAGCGCCTAATTCAACGATATTTGTTAAATAGAGCTCGGTGTCAGCTTCTTAACCTGCCTGTAGGATTACAAAAACAACACACCGTGATTCATTGCCGTCAGTTATTTAATCTCACCTGTGTGTGAGGTTTCTTTTCGCAGCAGAGCAGGCTGGCATCGTGGCGTGTGGAGGGAAGCTGTGTCCGGAGGTGCTGCGTTCCGTTCTCTCTCCTGGAATATTGTGAGCTCAGCAGCTCCTCTGCCCTGCAACGGAGGGCGCTGCTAGTTTTCCACAAGGAGAAATGAGCTGTGCCTATTTTTAGGAAGGCCGCTTCCCAATGTGGCATTTATTCTCTAGATACAAATATAGTGTTGGAGCTGAAGTGATTGATGTTTTCCTGAGGTGGCATCAGGGTCATGGAAAGTTCCAGAGTGAGTGTTTGTTGCCTGTTCCCTCCCCATTGCTGCTGCTGCTCCTCCTCCTCTTCCCTCCCTGAAAAATCCCAGCATAAAGAACCCACCAGCACGTGAATTCCCAGCAAAGCCACTCCAGTCTGCACTGCCAGTGCAGAGCTCAAACCAGAATCCAACAGATTCTGTTCCCAGCGTGGCAGAGAGACTTTTTTTCCAAAGAAAACTGTCGTACAGATAGCGATTCCTGACTTTTAGAAGTCTTTCTGGAAGTAGCAGAGACTGGAGACATGCCCAGTCATTTCAGACATGTCCTTAATCCATCTTCAGACAATTTTAGGCATTCGGTAGAAGAAGGCTATAAGTAGATGAGCACGAGAAGAGCCAAAGGTAGGAGGCTTGTGGATTGGGTGCTTGTAGAAAATGGAGTAATTTCTGTTGTGTTACGTGTGAGTTACCTACTTGTGCAAGCAGGAATGAGTATAGGGCATGCTGAAGGGCAGAGTTGGTAAGGGATTGGCTAAAAATGGGATTCAGCTCTTCTCACGTTTTCCTCTAAGCACTAATTTAGCCCTTTTCTTGTCTCCAGGGGTATAAGGATGATGTGGTTGATCTCTTATTTGGCATGAGGACGTATTGGTGTCAATATGGAACTTTTCAGGCTGCTTTGCTTTTTGTGGGGGGGAAAAAAAAAGGCAAAACCCAGCTAGTTTGTGTAGAAAAACCTGTTTGGGTCAGGACTGTGAATCAAGTTTTACGTGAAATACGTGGCAGCACTATCTGTTGTCCTTACTTGGTATCTTCTCCTTTATTGCAGGTTATGATGCATGATTATCACAGAAGAAATTCATGTCTATAGCTCCTAAGGACTATATTACATCATCTTCAAGCCTGATAGTTTTGGAATCCACATTGCAGCTGCAAACACACATCTGCTTTTGCATTTCCACAAACATCCTCCCTGTCAGGAGATCCCGAAATTCAAGTGCTCTGTTCTAACACAGTGATACCATTGGGCTATTTTAAATTTACAGTCATATATTTGCTCGGTAAGTTGTACCATTAATTGTATATTCAGTAGTTGATAGTTCTGCTGAAGTTATGTACATTTAAAATCTTGACGTCTTTTCTTTAATAAAACACAACAAATGGATGTTTGTAAATAAGATTATTGTTGCCAGTTTAGGGTTGCAGTAGTAAGTGAATTTAAAATCGATGGGTTAACACTAGAAGTATTTTGTGGGAGCCTTGGTTTTTTTGTTATTGATTTTTGCAATCCACCTTTTCTGGTTCAAAGTTTTCTTATTTATTGTGAGCTTCAGAATTTTCTTAAACTTGAGATGGAAATACAAATTTTTGCTGGTAACATTAATAGAATCCCTCATATACGCTAAGATTTTTAAGGTAACTGTACTTCTGTGTATGTTAGCAGCTCAAACTTAGAAATCTGATTTTTTTTAAAATTTATTACTGTTTCAAATTTGTTAGTTCACCTAAGGGTAATAGTTTAGTATTCTTAATTAGCTTCTTATTGTGTTAAGTGGTTAACTAAAACAGAGTCAGTTAAAGGAGTGACGGAATAGCTTCCAGATAAAAAAAAATAAATTGTAGTTTCCTGATGTTATTTTTCCAGTCTTGGTCTGGTCTTCCTGAGGTGTAATCTTTGTATATGGCTGAGGTCTTCAGAGGAAGTTTTTCTAGCTTTGCAATGACTTAAAATACATGATTGTTGTTCAGAATGTATTCAATTCTGTCTATGTTGTTGGTCATAATGTTCTTTTCACTACTTCCAACTGCTCTAAAATTCTGAGTCATTACTCACAACATTAAACAGAAAATGTTTATCTATTCTTCACAAGCTACTTCAAATTCTTAGTTCTTATTTCTCAGCCTAGCTGGGTTTTGTGTCTGCAAAAAATGCAGCTGGCCCGGGGTAGTAGGGAGAGAAAAGCGGTGATGAATAATTAGCTGGGGATGGATCTACCAAAAAAAGATCTATAGGGAGGGAAATCCCTGTAATGCAGTAGGTGCCAGCTTGCTCCCACAGAGCTGGCACAGATTCAGCTTGTGGTTTTGAGCCCAGTACCTGGCGAAGCGATGTGGATGCATTAAAATTTTTGTGTGGGACCGTGGCCTCAATCCCCGAAAACCGCTAATCCCTTAATGCCCCCTGCACGTTTGTTTGCAAACAGCCTGTTGCTAGTGCTGCTGTAAAAACTGCAGCAGAATGCTGTAACGGGGAACCTTTGCCCATTGCTTGTACAGGCAGACCAACACCACCATGATTCCCAACGGATATTTGATGTTTGAGGATGAGAACTTCATCGAGTCGTCTGTTGCCAAACTCAACGCCTTACGGAAGAGCGGTCAGTTCTGCGACGTCCGCCTCCAGGTACCTGTGCCCTGCCCCGCTGGGCTCCCCCGGGGGATGTGGGGCTTGCACCAGGTGAAGCTGTCCCCTCACTGACATTTTTAAAAGCTCATTTTTCTGAGAAATGCATACTGAAGAAAACCAGACAGGGGGGAAATGAGCTTTGAGAGAAGCGATGCTAAATTTCAGCTGGAGATTGTCGATTTGAAAACTTGATTTGAACTGTGGCACTCACCTGAGTAGGCCTTCGTATTGTGAAAATACAGAGGTAATTACAAAAAGTCCTTACCAGCACCGGGCTTCTTGTTTGTGTTTGACATAAAGGTGTGCGGACACGAGATGCTGGCGCACCGAGCCGTGCTGGCGTGCTGCAGTCCCTACCTGTTTGAGATCTTCAACACTGACAGCGACTGTCACGGGGTTTCCCATGTGAAATTCGATGATCTCAACCCAGAAGCTGTTGAAGTTCTGTTGAATTATGCCTATACTGCTCAGTAAGTAGTTCTCAAGGTGACTAGAGAGAGCATAGGCTTCCATTTGAAAAATCAGAATAACAGTGGTAAATTTCTCTCCTTACTAGGTTAAAAGCTGATAAAGAGCTGGTAAAAGATGTCTACTCTGCAGCAAAGAAGTTGAAGATGGAGAGGGTTAAGCAGGTATGGTTCTCGGCTCTTCTGGAAGTTTGTTCTGCCTTCCCAGGCTGACAGCATTGCACCTCTTGGTGTTAGTGAGCCAAAACCTGATGCTGCTGTGGAAGAAGTGCTCAGCACAAAGCCGCTGTAGTATAGCACTATTGATTTGATGCCAGCTGGATGTCTTGCTTCCACTTGAGCTGTCCTGGTGCCAGGTTGTTCCCTGAAGTTGTGTTTTGTATTTGTGCACCTGTGTAAGAAAAACAGCTTTGAATCTTGGCTGATTCTTTACCTTCAGGTCTGTGGCAGCAGTGCTGTGCTTGGTCGTGTTGGGAGCCTGAACAAACCTGTAAATCTGTACAAAGAAAGAACAGTTCACACACTCCTGAACATAAATTTGCTAGTGCTTGACTTTGGAAATAACCCTTAGCTGTAGATAGGGGTACTCTTTTACAAGGGAATTGGGATTATTAGCTCACCTGACTGAGAAGCAGAAGTTTTGAATAGGTGTTCGGTAGAAAAGTGTGGGGATCAATGTAGACAGTAGCTTCCAAATGTGTCTTTTTTTCATTTAAGATGTGCATATTCCCGTGGAAGGCAACATTCCCTTTACAGCACTGGCGTGGGGATGCCAGCAGAGTCACCGCTCTGCAGTTAGACAACAGCTGCTGCTGAGTGTTGGGATGGATCACTGAAATGTGTAAAAGCTGTCTGCTTGTACACTAAGGTGCAGCTCTTTCACTGCCAGGTTTGTGGTGACTATTTGCTCTCCAAGATGGACGTGCAGAGCTGCATCTCCTACCGGAACTTCGCCAGCTGCATGGGAGACTCTCGCTTGTTGAACAAGATCGATGGCTACATTCAGGAACACCTTGTAGAGATTTCAGAGCAGGAGGAATTTCTCAAGCTGCCACGGTTAAAGGTTAGCTGAAGTCTGTAGAATTCCTTCTGGTACAAGATCTCCAAAGAGCAACCTGAGGAGGAGCTAGGATTTCCTAACCTTTGGGGGGCAGGAAAGGTTGGGTGTACTGACTGCTGCCAATAATGTGACACTTCTGGATCTCTGTCCTTTCACTACTGCTGTGAATCTTAACTGTAAGAGAACACTGCTGTCACCCTTTGCAGGTGTAAAAATCCACCCTTTGGATTTAAATGTGCTTCCTAGTTTCATAGGCTGAAAGCTCCCTGTGGCGTTCTCTGGCTCTGTGGTAAAGTGAGAGTTGTGCCCACTATGTAAAGTACAGCGTGCTACAGGGTAATTCCTAGAGAGTAAATGATCTTTTCTCTTCTCCCTCAAGCTTGAAATAATGCTGGAAGACAATGTTGGCCTACCCAGCAATGGCAAATTGTACACAAAGGTAATCAACTGGGTACAGCGCAGCATCTGGGAGAATGGAGGCAGCCTGGAAGATCTAATGGAAGAGGTTAGTCTTTAAGAAAATGGGATTTTGGGATTAAACAGTAAAAAACACCCAAAAAAAGCCAATATGAAGGATGATCCCTTTTTTTTTTTTTTTTTCCTTTTTTTTTTCCCTTCACTTTTTTAACTATGACCCTAAAGAATTTAAATTTTGCTGTAGGTACCCCTAAGCTGAGAAACTGGGGGGGTGTTCAGGTGAGCTGAATGCACTGTTCAGTCTGGTCTTCACTTTCCTTTTCGCTCCCTGTTGCTGTATAGTAGCCTCAGAGTGGCCTGTATCTGCTTTAGTTTGGGGAGGTGGTACTGAGACTTGCCGTAGATTGGTGATGTTTTCCTTTGCAGGTTTTGCTTGTAAATGCACAGTAGGTAAAAGCTTCTAATGGTTGTTCCTCCCCGTTGGTTTATCTCCCCATAGGTTTATTAACAAAACTAGGATACCAAGGCTGAAGAACCAAGAAGAGCCTCAAGTGTATTGACACGTACAGAAGCAGCAGTCCTGCCCCAGTGCTCCTAAGAAAATCCGCTGTGGGCAGAGAACGATCATGATGATTTAATGGTGTTTACTTACTCCTTTTACAGGATGCATTATTTTGAAACTTGTGTGTTGTTAAATGGCTTTTCTCATGAATTCTAATGGTAGATGTAGCCTGGGCAGTGTTTAATGACGAAAGTTAGTGGGGAGACCAAATTTCTAATTGGCTCCGGCAAATGGACTTTACCAAATCTTGTGAAATTCTTCCAAAATTGCTGAGTCTGCTGTTACAAGCACGAAAGATCCCCAGAAACACTTGTCTAGGCAAAAGTACATGTTGATGCTGTCGTATAATCTCAAGTGTGTATTGCCTCTTGGAAAAACTAATTTAAACGCTTTGATCATGTTGAAATTAAGATGCATTTCATTGAAACAGCTGCATCTGATTTCAGTGGTGGACAACAGTTTCTTCCAGAAGTTAAATTTGTGTTGTCTTCCCTCATTCCCGTACCTTTCTTTTAGAGTCCACTGTTGGCTTCTCTTTGCCTTTTTTGATGGGAGATAAATATGTGTATTTTTCATAGCAGAAAACTTGTGTGCAGGGATAAGGAAAATGCTTGCATGAGACTGTGAACTTGTGTAACTCTGCAAATTAATGTGCCTTTAGCTTGTCTAATGTTTCTGTGCTGGGAAAACAGCAGAAGCCCGTGGAAAATGAAGAATTGTCTCAAGCTGATAAAGTAAGGAACCTTCACCCCCTGTTTGAAGATTGCCACCATGACATCTGCTTCCTTTTAGTTTTGCCACTGTGCGAGCTTGAGATGAGCTGACACGAGCAGTGTGGTGCCTTGGGGTAATGTGCCTGTAGCTGAGGAGCACAGAGACAGCAGCCACATGGGTGTTCTGTTGTTGTTTTTGCAGGTGCAAACGCTGTACTACTCAGCTGATCACAAGCTGCTTGATGGAAATCTGCTAGATGGACAGGCTGAGGTGTATGGCAGTGATGATGACCACATTCAGTTTGTGCAGGTACAAATTGCAGACAGTCTCAGGTAACCCCAGGTAGACTGGAGCAGTTTACAGCACACCTGAAGTCCTGTGTTCTGCTGGCAGAGGAGGCAGCAGGTGCTGTGGTGGAGAAATGCACCCCGAGAAAGTGGCTGGCTGGGAGCTGCTGCAGGCCATGATGTGCTCTCAGCTTCTGTCTCTCTGGCAGGCTGGGCTGAATCTCAGCCTTTGCAAAACCAAGTGCTCTGATTCTGACTTCAAAACCAATCCTGGCTGTTAGAAGAAAGAAGAGGCAGACAAGCACTCAGCCGTAGGAAGTCAGCTGAGACCTTGTAGAGTTTCCAGAGACTGTAGAGAAAACAGGGACTGGTTGGCTTGCAGGGGGAAAATGTGTCTGGTAAATTCGGGCCCAGAAAAAGATTCCAGATCCAAGTTCTAATCCTTCAGCTGCCAGCGTCCGCTTCTTTTCTTCAGCTGCACTGGGGGTGTAGCTGCCAAATCTCTTCTGATGCTTTGACTGAGTGCAAATCACTCCTGTGCTTTTTGAGAGGTCTTTTTTTCTGGTTTTATTTTTTTTTTAATTTCTTACCAGGTGTCATGCTTCTGAACTCCAGAAAACCACATGGCTCAGTACAGATGCAGGCTAAGATAGAAAGAATACAAAAGGACTAACAGTTGTAAATTATCAGTTGCTTTATACAAGTGAACTTGGTTTAAATTTATGATTTTGAAGCAAATACGCTGTAATATTTTATAACAGTGAAACATGTTCTTGCAAAAAGTTTCCTTTGTGAAATTTTTAGCTAATGTGTAAAACACTGTCCATCCCAGAATGCGGATCTTAGAAGTGAAATGAGAGGAGAAGGAAAAGCCAGCTAATTTTTCCAGTATTTTAATTGGTTTTAGAAAGTCTTCACAGGTTCTCCACCTCTGGATACCACCAGTAATGCTTAGAAGCAGAGAGGTGAACATTAAGAAAGTTCCTTTTCAGAAATGAGACCAGGACTTCTCAGTGTTTTTCAACAAATCCTTTCTGATAAGAAAAATCACCAACTTCAGATAGCCTGAACAGTTGAGAGAACTAACACTTGGAAAAAAAACCCCTAGATGCCAGTCTTGGAAAAATTGTAACATTTACATTTTTAAATCATAAAACTTTGCAATTTTTTGTTGCTGTCGAGGCAATGTAAAGATAAGAGCATAAGTGGTTAATTGGATGAAGGTTTAGAAATAACAAAAATGCTCTCCACAAGTGCACTGGTTGTCACGGTGAGCTGAGCTTAGCAATCCAGCTCCTGTCTGTGAGGTTATCTGAGTTAGGTGATGTCTTTCAGAAGTCTTGTGACAGTTTCCATGGAGATCAGGCTCCAGGGAGCTGTGCAAGCATCGCAGACTTGGGACTGTGGTCGTAAACTCTGCTGCTGAACAGAATAGACAGCACGGTAACTTCCTGTGCTTCAGGAGGAGCCTCAGCAACCCAGCCAACTGTGCTGAAACTGGAAAATATCCTTAGTAGAGCAAAATAATGTAAGCTGGAGTATAAATTTAATTGGAGATGAAAAGAAAGCAGAAATCTCTTGTTAGTGGGAAGTACCATGGGAGTAAAATCCAAGAAAGAGCTAATCTGAGCACAGAGAAGAGCTGAGGTGAAACTAGTTTGTCTTCAGGGAATGAAGAGAATAGTTAATTCACTTCCAAACAGCATTATATAATTAAGTTCCAGAAGCAGAGTTTGGGAGCGAGGCTCCTATGTGGTAGCTCAATACTCTGCAGCTGCATGTAGCTCTTTCTTTACATTTCTAAATCCTGCTAGAAATGCACACTCCCTTCAGGGATTTGCAGTCCAGCACCAGCAGTATAAAGCTGCAGTCACAGGATAAAGTGAGTTCCAGGAGAACACTGTAGGGTGGTTTTTGGCCACTGTTGCTGGGCAGGCAAGATGTTCTGCTGAAAATATAGGTGTGCTATAAATGCCGCTCTGCGGAGGTGGTAGATGAGCGTGCTCTGGAGTAGCTGTGCAGTACCTCAGAGAGGCAGAGGTAGAAGGAGCTGTAGTCTCTGGCTAGGTTTCTGTAGCTGCCTTTTGATTTTGCAGAAGAGACCACCACGTGAGAATGATCACAAGCAGATCAGTAGCAGCTCCTCTGGAAGTCTTTCTCCAAATGCTACTGTTCAGAGTCCTAAACACGAGTGGAAAATCATTGCTTCAGAGAAGACTTCGAGTGAGTAACGGGCAGGGGTTGTCTTAACAGATGTGTCTGGTCTTGGGTACCTGCCACCTTCTGCTCCCTGGGGATTTCCTTCACATCCCTGAGGAATGCTGTGGTGATTTTTTTTTCGTACTGATGGTACAAGCCAAGTAATTTGTAGGGTGCTTTCAAAGTACCTGGGCCGAATTGGGATCACATCCATCTCAGTTCTTGGTGTGCCACCATTTTGCCAGAAAATCCTAAGGTGATGGGCAGTCCATAGTTAATAAACAGAGCCGTTTGCTCTGTGTGTGCAAGGAGACTGCCAGCTGCCGTATGTCCTCGGAGCACTCTTTCAGTGTCTAAAGCATAGCTGTCAATAACTTAACGCTTTTCCTAACGCTTGGAACCGGTAACGCGAACAAAATGAAGTTCCAGCGCTGCCGAGGGGAGCGGCAGAAGCAGCAGAGCCCATTTGGCCCCCGGCTCGGTCCCCCTGGGCGCGGCCCCCCGCTGACGGGGGCGGTGTGCTGTCCCCGCAGGTAACACCTACCTGTGCCTGGCCGTGCTGGACGGCGTGCTCTGCGTCATCTTCCTGCACGGCCGCAACAGCCCCCAGAGCTCGCCCTCGAGCACCCCGCGCCTGCTGAAGAGCCTGAGCTTCGAGCTGCAGCCCAGCGACCTCATCGAGAAGCCCATGTCCCCCATGCAGTACGCGCGCTCGGGGCTGGGCACGGCCGAGCTGCACGGCAAGCTCATCGCCGCGGGTGAGC
>VWZN01006639.1:510763-569530 GCA_013396955.1 Regulus satrapa
ACCGTGGAGTGCTACGACCCCGAGAAGGACAGCTGGACGTTCATCGCGCCCATGAGGACGCCGAGGGCCCGGTTCCAGATGGCGGTGCTGATGGTGTGTGGGGTGGGGAGCGCGCTCCTGGAACCCCGCCGGGGCTGAGCCGGACGGGGCACTCGGCACAGGATGGCTCTTGAAGTGGTTTCGCTGTAGTTCCACGGTCACCCGAGCGCCCCGGAGCTGAGCGGTGTGCTGGGAGGTGACGGGTGTTGGTTTGTTCCTCTCAGGGGCAGCTGTACGTCGTGGGTGGGTCGAACGGCCACTCGGATGACCTGAGCTGTGGAGAGATGTACGAGCCCGAGATTGATGACTGGACCCCTGTTCCAGAGCTGCGCACCAACCGCTGCAACGCAGGTGAGGCCTCTGCAGCGCCCACACTGGGGGGTGGAAACTCAGCCAGTTCTTCTTACTCGCTCGCCATTCTGCCCTCTGTCAACAGGAGTGTGTGCCCTGAATGGGAAGCTGTACATTGTGGGTGGTTCTGATCCCTATGGCCAGAAGGGACTGAAGAACTGCGATGTGTTTGATCCTGTAACAAAGGCTTGGACGAGCTGCGCTCCCCTCAACATCCGTAAGTTTGCTGGGGAGATGAGCAGGCATGGGGGAGAAAAGGGCAACTGCTCTAAACCAAAAACTACACTAAAGCAAAGCCTCTCTGAGTTGTTGCTGCTGGTAGCTGACTGTGCAGGGTTTGGTTGCAGGGAGGCACCAGTCGGCTGTGTGTGAGCTGGGGGGGTACCTGTACATCATCGGTGGGGCCGAGTCCTGGAACTGCCTCAACAGCGTGGAGCGCTACAACCCCGAGAACAACACCTGGACCCTGATGGCGCCCATGAACGTGGCGCGGCGCGGCGCCGGCGTGGCTGTCCGCGATGGTAGGGAGAACACAAAGCTGTGCTCCTTTGTGGGCGGGGAACAAGGCAGTAGGAGCCTGGCTAAATGGCCACTTCGAATTGAAAAGTAAAAGCCTCCTGGCTCTGGGGCGTTTACCCCACCTTTCTTCTGAAGGTGTCACTGTGCAGCTTCTAGAGCTGCACCTCTTTGAATTTGGACTCTGCCCTTAGTGTGAATCAAGGGGATGATGGGAACATCGGCTGTGGTGGGCAGGAGACCCAGAGCACATTGCTCCTGTCAGCAGAGCCCTGGCCTGGGGTCCCTCTGGGCTTTGTCCAGCCTGTGTGGGAAGCCGGGGCCGGGCACTGAGCGTGGCTGCTTTTCCTCCCCCAGGGAAGCTGTTTGTGGCCGGAGGGTTCGACGGCACGCACGCGGTGAACTGCGTGGAGATGTACGACCCCGCCAGGAACGAGTGGAAGATGATGGGCAGCATGACCACGCCCAGGAGCAACGCCGGCATCACCACCGTGGCCAACACCATTTATGCAGTGGGGGGCTTTGATGGCAACGAGTTCTTGAACACGCTCGAGGTCTACAATCCAGAGTCAAACGAGTGGAGCCCCTACACCAAAATTTACAAGTTTTAAGTGAATTAAATTCCCTTTTCAAACTAACAGGCTTAGTGATGTAATTGTGTTTCAGTAGAGGTACACCTGTGAATAGGGGTGGGGAGGGCATAGATGTTGCCAACAGCAACACAGAGCTTTTGCATATTGCATATTAATGTGCTGTATATATTTGTTTTGGAAAGAATATTGAGATGAAGGGTTTTTTTGTGTATTTTAGAACTTTAAAGGTTTTGGTTTTAAGATTTCGATGATAACGCAAGAGAAACTAGACCGGGCATATCATTTCAGGAGCTTCCCCCAGTGTTTGTCACTTTGCACATTGGATGACTTCCTGGAGATGTGTTCTTGGGGCAGGAAGGGTAATGTTTGTGGGGGATAATGTTGTTTTTTTTTCCTTTCATCAGGCCTTGGTTTCCTTCAGTAACTGGAACAATCTGTAACAAGAAGCCTTATTTAAATAGATATAATGGCTATTTTTTTTATTAAAAAAAAGCTGACATGCCTCTGCTAATACCTTATCTTTTACAATTGCCTTTTTATAACAGTTTTTATATATTCAGCAGAGTATTTTGTCTGTTGAAATGCAAATGGCAGAGAACTGGTTATTGAAACAAAGAGGGAGCCTTGGAGTTTCTGGAGCCCCAGTGAGACAGTGGTGAGCTGCTGCCTCTGCTGCAATAGTGTGAGTTGGTCTCACCTTCCTTAGAGCTGCACAGGGTTTCTGGACATGACACACCCAGACTTCCTAGGGTGGGAGAAGGATTCTGGCTCCAGGTATTTTGAGGAGAATGCAGAGTGCGCTTTCTGTACAGCAGTTTTGTTACTCTGGGTGAGCTGATCTTTGTACAACAACAGTTTGGGGAGGGGGGTTCTCATGGGTTTAAAACTTGCCAGCTGGCAAAGCAAATGTGTTGTAGTACCTGTCTTAAGTTTATTTTTCTAATATTACCAGCTGGAAGTGTGATAGAACACACACAAATAACTTGATTTTTGTATGTGCTCATAGTCCTGTTTTAGTTCACTTTTCTCTATTCCTATGGATCAAATGTTGGGGTGGGATGACTTGGTGTCTAATGTGTAGTGCTGCACATCTAACTCTGGGTGCCAAAACTAGCACTGACTGCTTGCTGCTGCTGCAAACACATTAAAGGTACCTTTTGGGAAACCCTTGCACCACAGGCGTGCCCTGACCTGGCTCTGTGTCCTTTTCTTCGAGGAGGCGGTGTCCGAAGCGGAGTCTGGGATGGCAAAGTGACATTTCCATGGGTTTGTAGGCACAGGACAGGGGCTGCAGTGTCCAGCGTCCCTCATGCCTGCAGTGGAGGGACCAGGGGCAACACAAACTTGCAAATGCACAACATGTGTGCAAAGCTGCACCTGGAACTACACCTTGAGGGTGCTGTGCAGTGGGGCAGGAGCCAGCTGCTCCAGCTTCCCGTGGCACTGGGAAAACACAGCAGGCCCTGGAAAGTCACTGGCCCCTGCAGGCTGTGAAGCTGAGCAGGAGAGAGCCAGAAAGAGAGTGGGGAACAAAAGACCTGTGCTCCACACCAGCCCTTCCCAGCCAGCTGCCTCCAGAGCAGGGCCAGCATGTACAGCATGAGCCAACGTGCCCACCCTGCTTCCCCCGGGAATCCCAGAACCCCCAGGGAATCACAGCCCTGCACAGCCACTGTGCTTCAACGGGAATCCCACCCCACTCCCTGGCCTGGGCGGGACCAGCCACATCTGCACCCACAGGGACTGGGCAGAGCCACTCAGAATTAACCACCGTTCATTGCAACAATAAATTAACGTTTTTACAATCAGGAATTTATAAATACATCCAAAAGTTAGTATCAAAATAGACACTTCAGCCAATCAGCTCAACTGTACAAATACATACAAGAAGAGGTAGCGTTAAAGGCCTTAGAAAATGGCTTTTGGAAAACTTAATGGACTTAAAGCAGTTCTGGAAAGCAACCAACAGTACAGCCAGAGGAGGATGTCACCTGGAGAGCAGGGACGACCAGGCCCACCTTCCAGGAGGATGTGGCAAGAGCAGAAGGATAAGGAGTTTTTCCCAAGAGCACTGCTAGCAGGTTTCCACTGTGAGAAGAAGATAAAGTGCCTGCTTAAACATTGGAGAAACGCCCCTTTGCTCTGAAAAGGGGCCTGGGACAAACACCTGCCTGAGGGTCTGCTTTGTCTTTAAGGAAAAAAATAAGCATCAATCTGCTCCTTTGCCCATTCTACATCCTCTCTTAAGCCTTCACCGCACAGGACACACACTTTGTGTCTGTGGGTCAGTCCTTCATTCCTGGCCTTGCACTCAGCTACTGCCTGCCCTCAGAGTCCCCAGGTGACTCAACAGATTCCTTTCTTTCACTTGTGACTTGTACCAGCAAAGCAAACAGAGGGGTTTTCTTATGCAACCATTAACAGCTCAGCTCCTCACAGGACCGATGGATGCTCAGAGGAGCACAGCTGCTGCCTCGAGGCGCAGCCCGGCTTCTCCTGGTTATCCATGGCTCCATCCAGCAGCATCCTCCTCACTCAAGACAGAACATTCTAGAAGTGAACAGAATTCTCAGCGGAAACCCCAACATTTAATGTCCACCTGGAACTTGTGTTTTCCCTTCAACTCCAACCCAAAGCAGCAGGTGCTGAGGAAGAGGAGCCCGGCAGGTTCTCGGCTCTCCCGGCCCCGGGGGAGGCGGAGCAGCCGCGGCTGCGCCCGGCTCAGAGCCAGCCCCGGCTCTCGGCTTCCCTGCCCACGGACGCCTGGCACTGCTCCAGCGTCTGCTCCAGCTGTGCCAGCTGGCAGCAGCCCACTTCCAGCCTCTCCCTGGGAGACAGGAGAGAAAGGTTAGCAGGACGCAGCAGAACAGGAATCTTTACAAGCACTCCTCACATTTTTAAGGACGTTTCCGGCAAGCAGCGGCAGTGACCTCTGGGGATTGCACATGAGTTCCTTACGACAGCCAGAGCTGCTCTTCCCTTCTAGGGCAGGTGAAGTGGAACAGTGGGCAGGAGAGGTCACTGACATGCACTTTCCGGGGAGATTTGGGATTCTGGAAGGTTCAGTTCAAACCATCCTTCGTACACAGACAGATCCTGTACTCTCATTCAAAATAAGGATATACCCTCTTATGACTTAGACCTTTTCCAAAGAGTAATCTCAACCTGATCACATATAAACACGCCCTAACTTAGAATCTTTTGGAAACCTTTCTCAAAAGACCATTTAAAAGCTGCTCCTCACAAAAGGAAGAAAACCCCAATCACTGAGTTCCCCAAGCACAGCCTGAGGGCTGCCAGGGCAGTCTCCAAAGTACTCGTTTTACTCTGCTGAGCACAAATTTCCACACGCTGTTTTCTTTATGTCTGTATCAATACAAATCAAGAGCCATCACCTTGTGGGAGTGAAGCTTTTAAACAATTTTTATTACTGATACAAATATTGAAAGTCTCCCTCCCTGAATAACTTTGTCCCCTGATCTTGCAATCTCTTCACAGAAGCTTCAGGGACCCAGAATCAATGCAGCAAAGGGAAGGTTTTTAGAGTAATTCACCCCCAGCCTTGCACTCAGCTGATGCTGGCCAGTGGACAGCTCATTCATAACCCACAACAGCAAAAACCAGTGACCTATCCTTTATTAGCCAGCTCAGAATTATTAAAATCCATAATGGCATTTTAGAAACCTCCCAGATCCTGGATTCACAAACCTTCAGTGACACAAATTCATAAAGAAATGAGCCAGAAACCACTGGCAGAGGAAAGAGAGCTCAACACCTAACCTCCAACAGCTGAAAATCACCACATAGGCACTGATGCCTTATCTCCAATTTAATTTCTGTCCTCTCCTGCTTTATGTTAGTCAGGCATTAAAATTAGAAAGGGAATTTAAAAAATCCCCCATTTCTTTTCCCCACACTGCTCCTACAAAGGGGGATTTTTATTGACCCAGATGATTCCTCTCATGGTACCTTGATACAAGTGAAAAAGCTGATGGGGTCAGTAACTGGCTCACCTGTACAGCTCCTGTGAAACACACTCATACAGCTCCTCAGCAGTGAATTTCAGACTGTTATTGATCTACAACAAAGAATTAATATAGCCATTTATCAACTATCACATGTTTACTAAAATTATACAGCAGGAATAGCAGATACAGCTCATGTATTCCCTAACAGGCTCTCAAGTGGAGACAGTACATTAAAAACAAGTCATCCTGTATCTTCTAATAAAATATAATATTGCAAATTTCAGCTCCATTTTCTAACCACTTCTGCACAAATCTAAAAAGACCTTCAATAATTCTTCTTCCCCTTTTAAGTTAACCTACAGTTTTATTTAGATATACCTATACATATATACAAATATGTGTGTGTGTGTTTCAAATTAAATAAGCTCTGACTTGCATCAATTCCAAACAATATATGTGAAGACCCAAACCCCAAATATATTTCCCTGCATAGCAGAGCACTGCAAGCCTGAAATATGTGACATATTAAACAGAAATATTCTACTAAAAACATAAATTTCATAGCTTTTTGCTCTCAACAGCAAGGCATTCCCACCAAGTGAGCACTCAGCAAATCACACAACTCAAATACCTGTTGAAATCCAACCAAAAATCTATCTTTAGGTTCAACAAGTAATAAATAAGAGCAAAGAATCAAAATTCTTAATGAAAATACAGTGATGAGACACGACCTGAGAGCTACTTGGAATAAAAACTGTGAAGTGATCAAACACCAAAAAAAAAAGTCATACCTCATGTCTTCTGAGAAAGCTATACAGGGTCCAAATATCTTGGAAACTGCTGTTTGGGGTCAAAATTCTGAAAAATAAAGGTTTGGGGATGCTTTAAAGCAAGTAGAAAAGGAGTCTATGAAAGAGTTAAAAAAATAAGTCAGAAATCTTCAAGGGAAAAAAAAATTACTTGAACAAAAAGGAAATTATTAACTTTGAAGAATTTTCCCTTCCACTACTCTAACGGAATTAAAGAGCTTATTATTTCTGTGAGGACTTTTCTGGAGGCTTTTTCTAATTAAGAATTCCCTCCATGTTTTTTGTGAGCCATTTCTGTATGAGGAGGGAGGAAACCCAGCATAAACTGAAAGCCCTTTGGTGCCCCCACCAGCAAAGGCCCCTGGGCCCACGTGGAAGCACAGCAAAGCTTCCCAGGACACACAACATTCCCAACCCCAGCTTTAACTCCTTCCCTCCAGATTCCCATTTTTGCTACTTCTTATATCCACCAATTCCCAGCCAACACTGCCAAGGGCCAATGGGATGTGGCAGCTGAAGAAAGGTGGCTTTAATGAAGCACCTCCATGGACGCCCTTTTCCACAAGGCTCTAAACCCGAGCCAATAAAGAAGTTGTTTTTTTTAACAAAATTAATTAACCTCGTCTGTTTAGGCAGATACGATTCAGTTCCACCTCAGTGTAACTTCATTTGCATTCATCAGGAGAAGCAGAGCCCTCCTAAATGCTGCAAAATGTACCTTAAAATCAACATTAAAACACAAGTAACACCTTATATATGTTAAGAAATACTGATACAACTCTGATTTTTAAGTCTTACGTAGTTAAATCATGATTAAGACAATGACTGGACTTGAAAAAAGAAAAAAAATCTTTGGGGGAAAAGCTCTATTTACTTTCCCATGGGAAAGTGCCCAAATTCTCCTCTCCCTCCTCTTGCAAGCTGTAAGCTTCATTTATAAATGAATTAATTAGGAATTGAGAAAAAAAACCGAGGAAAGTAACAGAATAAGTTCAAAAATCCCAGTTAAAGGACCCTGTGTTTGAAGCAGTCTGGAAGACCGTGACACAGCACAGGATTTATTGTAACTGGAGTGCCCACTGCTTTTTCTCATCATTTTTCATAGAAATTATCACCAAAAATGAGTCATGCCTTATTCTCCCCCTCCCTAAGAAGCAGTACCCAAAAGGTTTGCCTTCAACCTGCCAACTACCAGTCAGGCAGGGAACCAACTGGCTGCTCTGCCTGAAAAACACCTCCGAGCCCTCCCCGGGCACCTCAGCGACGATCGGCTCTGACAGCGGAAAACCCTGGCAGGGAGAAGCTGCCAGCAAACCTCCCTGGAAACCTTGGGAATCCTGGCAGCTGGAAGTGCACATTCCCCAGCAGCTCCAGGCCCCAGCCAGCCCTGCCTATCACAGCCAGCAGCAGCTCAGGAGCATCCCGAGCCTGGGAGAGGCGGATTCCTCAGGGAATCATTGCCTCCAGTGCAGGCAGAAACCGCCTGACTGCTGCCTTCAGCCCGATGCACGAGTGGACACAACATAAAAGCGAAGGTGTCAGGAATAACCTAACCCCAAAGCCATCACAGAATGCTGGGGGCAAAATCTGCTCATCCCTGTTCTTCCTGCTGTGCCAAGGAGCTGCCGGTGGGAAACCTGGCCATGGGAGGAAGGACGGAGGGAACACGCTCAGGTGCGTCCCTGAAAGGCCTCAGGTGATGGACAAACCCACTGTGCCTCCAGCTCTTTGGGGGGAAAAAGCAAATTGTGTCATTAATCATCCAAGTAACTTCATGTGAAACCCTGCACCTCCTTTTGTGGCCTTTGCCTGGATGATGCCGATGGTTTCTGGGTTTGTACCGTGGAATGAGAACTCTGACAACTGGCTCCAAGTTTTGCAGCAGCTCCACATAAAAGAGATTTGCTGTTTTGAGAGGAGAGCACTCGCTCCATGCAGAGCGCTGGGAAGCTGCTGAGGGAAGAGCCTTCACTGTAGCTTCCCTCACACATTCCCAACAGCATTCATGAAACAGCCTAGTGCTGTGTGCAGATAAATAGGAGCTGCAATACCAGCTCCAGCCTGGGAATACATTCTTCTGTACAAAATGGAGACATTCCTGTCTGCAGAGCAATGATTTCCCAGCACCACTGCTCCCTACTGCTTTCAATCATTTCATGTTCCTTTCACTGCCTGTAGCCACCACCCTGTGCTATAGAAAATGGACATTTCAAGGGAAGGAGTACACTAGGAAATCTGAACCTGTCTGTATGAGCACTGACTCTGCCTCTATTACTTCATTAAATCAAGTTGCCCTAATTTCCATGCAAGTTTCTCAGTGCTAAAACATCTGACTCGACTACAGAACTCTGTCTAGAGAACTTCCTCTAAATCAGTAATCCACAAAGCAAAGGGCTTTTACATCAAACTGTTCTAAGCAGCCACGTGAACCTCAGTATTGTGACCGCTAGAGCACTGACCACTGCTGCTGCTCCTCTCTCCACACTGGTTCAAAAGCAGAGGGTGGAAACCCATGGAATCCCTTGGCCTTTCCTTCCAAGAGTCACATTACAACATCCCCCTTCTGTACTTCGGCCTAAGAACTCCAGTGTGCTTCTACACAGCTTTCTGGAAATATGAAGCATGTAAAGAAGGGAATGCCACAGAAAAACCCAAGACATGGCTACGGATACCTGCCACCAACTGGAGGTTAAATGCTGTCTTGGGGCCAGGAGGGAGAAAGGAGACAAGTCAGACTTGGTGATTTTATCTCAAGTGCTTCCCAAACCACTCCCAAAGTTTCTTTATCTGCTGTCCAGTCACTCACCTGATGCCAAACACAAGGTGTTAGATACATTAATAAATAGACACAGATAGGAAATAGCTCAAAATGTGATTCCTTACACGTGCACAGAGGAAAACTGGGAGAAAGCAAAGCCTATTTGGAAAGGACCAGAAATGAACTTAGCAAGCAGAAATGAAAAAGCCAAGCCCACAACCCAAGTGGCAGTGAAAGCAGATAGATGTCTTGGGTTTCAAATGCAAGACAAGGCCAGGAATGTATATTTACTGCCATCTGTTAGAACCAGGTAGGGCAGTTATCTTCTGTTAATTAAGCCACCTGTTAAAACCAGCTGGGGCAAGTTTTCTTTCTCTCTTCCAGGACCCATCCTCCCTCAGGCAGGTATCTTCTGTTAACAGAGCATTGAGTCTCACTGCATGACTGACAAAATAAAATCATCCCATTCTGAAGTGCTCCATCCAAAAGGACAAGCCAAGCATTTCTACCTAGATAATCCAAAATTTAGAACTCCACAATCAACATTTTCCACTAAATTCCCAAAAGAACAACTTTTCCACCGAATTCCAAGAGGAAGACCAGGCCCATCAACACCACTACTAGACCTTCAGAAGAAAACTACACCCTTCTGCAAGATCCCTGCTTCAACAGAACCACATCTGTCACTCCAAAAAGACTGCAGCTACCATTTAATCAGACTGCTACCAACACCCTGACCGGCTGTGTTCTGACTCTGTCAGCATTTTTTTTGTACTACTGCACTTGTATTTTAATTTTCCTAGTGAAGAACTGCTATTCCTATTTCAGTATCTTTGCCTGAGAGCCCCTTGATTTCAAAATTCTAACAATTCAGAAGGAGGGGGTTTACATTTTCCATGTGAAGGAAGGCTCCTGCCTTCCTTAGCAAACACCTGTCACCTTTGAAACCTTTTCTGCTTCTCACACTGCTCTAAAGGCACCACCACCTCTGCCCTGCCCACTTCCAGCTCGATTTGAGCTCCATTTCTTACAGCTGCCATTAAAAGGGAACATTTCCATTTGGACCTGGCAGCAGAGAAGGCTGCAGGTAAATTCAGTTTCAGGTCTCACCCAAATGAATAAAACCATAAAGATCAAACAAGTAGTGATTGGAATGTCTGATGCTTTTTGAGCAGGGAGCTAATATTTTCACATTTTCCTTCCTGAGAGAGACTGGCTGCAGAGCAAGATTAAAGGCAGAGCTCTTCATCCTGAGATTTTATTGGGACTTCATGGCAGAAATTATTAACTGCCCAAGGAAATGAAGACAATTCTCTAATGAGACACCAAGGAAAAGAAACCTCAATTCCTCCAGTGACCAGCTGAAAAAACAGAGGATACATTTTCTCTACATCTGTAGGAATTCTGTACTAAAGCTAGTAAAACTGCAGAATGGCTTTTAAATTATTTAAAGTCAGTGATCAGTTCTGATATAGTAATGCTAAATTACACTTTTAATTTACAAATGTTTATGGAGCCCTTGACTAAACCACATTTTTCCAAAACAATGGAAGTGTGAGAGAAATTCCACTTAGATAAAATATTAGAAAAGCAGAATTCAGGCTCCTGATGCAGTCATTAACAGACAACTATTTTTACAGGTTGCAGCATATTAGAATAAATATTTAGGAGGCCTGTATCTAAGTGTATATGCTGTAAGCTGTGAGTGATTTTAAAGTTGGCATAGGAACAAAAAAATCCTTTTTTTGCCGACAGATTAAAAGAAAAAATCCAGCTTGAAATAACTGTATCAATTCACCAAAGACTGTATTTTCTTTCTTTTCTAGGAACAAGGACTTCTTATCTAAAAGAAACTTGGCAGGAAACATGAAGACAATGTCCAGTTCCCTAGGGCTGCCTATAAAAGCTTGGAATCCCAAGTGCTATTCAGCTGAGGGCAAACACCAGCTAATCTAAACCCCTATTTTATTTTAAAGAGGTGCCCCAATGAACTACTTCCAAATACCACCCAACCCAAATACAAATATAAACCACCAGTAAAAATACTCACAAATCCTCAATACAAAATTATTGCAAATCATGTAATGGTTTCACAATTTTCCTGGATGCTTCAATTTCAGAGGTTTCATACCCTCTGCTCATTAGCAAGAATAAAGGTACATGGTTAGAATATGCTAACCACGCTGATTATTCTTGAATTTCAGAGCTGTCATTGCTGGCATGCAGAATTGTACAATACAAACACCACTCTGCTACCAATGCTGCTAGAGGAAGAAGCCAAGATAAAATAAAAAACCTGCACGGTGTGACAAAAGTTACCAGAATAGAATGTGGCAAAAGCTGCTACTGACACATCTTCAATGAAACAACTTTTTTTGGGCTTTTTTTTTTCTTTTTTTCCTATATCTGTATTTGTCATTAACATGTTCTGGCCATCAAGCCTGAACAGCTGGGATAGTACCACTGGTGTAGTTATTTTTTTACTTATGATTAAAGGTATCATTCCATTTATCTCAAAAAGCATAATCATGTTTTTCTATTTGGTTTTAACAACCTGAAAAATCTAAACTTGAACTTTCAATATAATTCACTGGTAAACCTTCTGAACTTTCACAAGATTCTGTCTCTCTTTGTTCTGGACAGCAGGGAGCAGAAGGTACCACAGAATCACTTGTATTTTATCACTAAAAGCTGTGTTACCTCCAAATATCCAACACAGAACTCGCTATTTTTTCACCAATGCCTCCTTTTCTGCAATCATGCCATTAGATTAAGTCACTAAGAGGCATTTTCTTTTTCAAAAAATCAAGAAATTAAATACACTGCAAGGTCAGTTTTAGAGCAAAATGAAAGTGAGCTGTCTGTGCCCATGGCAGGGGGAGGAACAAGATGAGCTTTAAGCTCATCCAACCCAAACCATTCTGATTCTATGAAAACTCCTGAACTATTTTCTTGCTTTAATACTCTGTAATATTCCTAAATCTGCAATGAGACATTAACCTAGCTTTTGGAAAAGCTCCTCAGAACTCTCAAACTCCCTTAAATCCCTCCACTCAAGGCCAATGCAGCAAATGCTTGGTGAAGATTCTCCCCATTTCTTGCTCCACGATGCCACCTACTGCAAACCTGCACATCAGAGCAGGCACATCCAAAGTGTCCAGGGAAACTGTTCCATTCCAACAATCAGCCTGTGTGTTTCAGGAGTTTTTCTTTTTACAGAGCTCTCCCACAAAGAAAACCAACAGTTTTCAATGAAACACCTCTGCAACACAAAAATAAACATCCTGAATATTCCATATTCCTGTTTAATCTCATCCACCACATCTATAAACTGATACCACAGGATCTGTTGCAAAAACCTTTAGCATCGGAATGAAGACAAAAAAGTTTAGTTTTGTTTTATTCAGACAATTTTCCTAGAGGGAAAAAAACCCACGAGCAATTAGTTGAATCCATCAGCAGTCAGCTGCTCAAGTTTACGTTTCTACCCATATTTTTCTACTTCTAATTTTATAATATTTTGATCATTTATATTTTAAAGAGAGAATATAATTCTTTGAATGGATTTGTTATTTCACTGCCATGAAAAAAGGACTAAGGCGAACAAAACAATGCAGGAGATTCCTTATTCTCCCTGAAACTTCCAATATTTTGGTTGTAAAAAAAGAAACAAAACCAGGGGAGGGATGGGGCTCTCCCTGTCAGAGGGCAGGGTTAGATGGGATACTGGGAAAGAATTGCTCCCTGTGGTGAGGGTGGTGAGAAGCAGAGGGTACCCAGAGAGAGCAGCTGTGGCTGCCCCTGGATCCCTGGCAGTGCCCAAGGCCAGGCTGGACGGGGCTTGGAGCAGCCTGGGACAGTGGAATTGTCCCTGCCATGGCAGGGGAGGGACTGCATGAGCTTTAAGGTCCCTCCCAACCCAAACCAGTCTGGGATTCGGTGAAGACAGAGGGAATATTATCCTGCCCAAAGAGAGAATCCAGCTGATTGTCATTGTTATGGCTGTCACGAAGAACGGCCCAAGTGGGAGCAGCAAAGCCCCAGAACTTTATGTCCTTCACTCCATTGGAACTTTGCCCCCATCTGAGTGGGCCTCACATTTGAAACACAAATGCCCTGAATTATTTAAAGCTCCTGCCATCAGAACTGATGGATTAATCAAAATCATTGATAGCTCCAGTTACACCTGAGCAGAGGTGACTTGCTGGTCAAACACTGGAAAACAAATCCCAGCCACAGAAGGCAATTCCCACAAGAGATCTCCATGCCTGCAACACTTTCATCATCTTCTGCTACCAATGGTTCAAGGCAGCCTTGCCAGCAGGATTTTTACTGTCACCAAGGACACAGAATAAAGAGTGATTTGGTGCTGAACTGTATCAGGCTTTTGTGACTGCAAGGTGCCTGTCACACATTTTGTGCCCAGGTGCAGTGCTCACCTGCCAATGCCCTCATGGATGTCCTTCACTGCTGCCAGCAGCTTCTGCAGGCCCAAAAAAGCCTCCTCAAACGAGGCCTTGGCAGCCATGGTCACTGCACTGGGGTCCAGCTTCTGGAATAGCTCCACACTGAAATTCAAAAGAAATAAAGGAGACAGAAAAACAGTTATTAAAACAGCTCAGAATTTAGAGAAACTCAGTGTCTGTTGTGTGCTTGTATTTGGTCTATTAGAACAAAAAAGGTCAAATATAAATTGCACTATCCAAAACTGTCTCAGAATAAATGGCATTGCAGAAGTGGAGTTATCAACTGCTGATTAGCTGAGTCCTTACAGGCCTCCAGAAATGGAGTTCCTTTGTGCTTGGCTGGCTCAGAGCCCCTCCTTGGAAAAGATTCCAGACTAACACAATTAAAAAAAAACCACAGCACCTATTCGGATTTTATCAAAAGACGTGGCATCACAGTGAGTTTCCAGCAGATTTTTGCAAAAATAACCAAAATAAAAGCAATGGTAAAACATCTAGATGGAAGAGGAGGTAACTTCCTGCAATTCTGAGTTTACATGAGAAAGGAAATTCACTAGAGACTGCATTTCAGAAAGTGAAGAATTTTGCTTAATATAAACAAAATGTTTTCTATCTTAAATTGATTTTCAAGTTTTAAAATAGGATATAGAATTTTGCAGAAGCCAATAGACCTCCACTGGCTTTGGAAAGAAAAGAACCACAAGAAAATTAAGATCTCAAATGCTATTTCATGGATCAATACGAGATTTTCATGGATGTCTCACACTTGCAGGGGTTTTAAACTTTATTTTCCAGGGCAACTCATTTCACTGCACTGAAAAAGAGCAGCACACTGACATAACAATTTGCATCCTCCCAACTTATGTCTGACAAGTTGTGTGGTTTGTTTTTTTTTCTTGCAGGAGGGGGTCGATTTAGATTAATTATGGAGTAAAAAAGCAGTTTCTAAAGTTGTCTGAAAGTTATCTAAGGTTATGTGTTACTTCTGAGCCCCTTTAGCAAGCTGTACCTGTACAAGTTCATGGTGTTCCAAACACCTTCCAGGACCGCCCAGATTTCCTGGTGCCTGTTTTCCTGAGCCACATGAAAGCTGGGATGGAGCTCTTTTTCCTCAGTGCTTTGCAGATTGGGCATCGTGGCTTCCATTTTTTCACACCCAGCATTTTCTGAAAGAACCATGATGTCTTCTGATAAATCCTGCTCACTGTCTGCCCTCACCTTATAAAACAGTTCAGCAAACAAATAATCAATGTATTTGGTTCCTAACTTCAGAAAACCAGAATCTACACACTTCTACAGATTGTCTTTAAAGCAATGCTCCAGAAATCAAGGCTGCACTCGGAGTCACCTTGCTTGCAGTCTCTGCATCCAAAGCTTCTCTTGATGGTTTGGGCTGGAAGGGACCTGAAAGCCCATCCAGTGCCACACCTGCCATGGGCAGGGACACCTTCCACTGTCCCAGGGTGCTCCAAGCCCCGTCCAGCCTGGCCTTGGGCACTGCCAGGGATCCAGGGGCAGCCACAGCTTCTCTGGGCACCCTGTGCCAGGGCCTGCCCACCCTCACAGGGAAAAACTTCCTTCCTGACAAGGAAGGACAGACAGACAGAGCCTGAATCTCATCTGACAGCAGAGCCTCAGGTTCAGGGCTGACTGCATCGCACAGAGGTCCCTGCACAGGTGACTCCTGACCTTCCTTCTTTTCCCTTCAGCCTTTTCCTAAGACACCTAGAAAGCTTTACAGCTGTTCTGACCTATCTCCTTTCCCATAAATCCAAATATTTCACCCATGCTCATGACTCCAGTTTTTATGCCATTACATACAGAACTGACAGTAACCATAAACCAAGACAATTGGAATTTCCTCCACAGAAAAATCAGAGCTGAGCTGGGAGTGAAGACCAACTTCTGAGAACACAAAAGGTGTCAGGACACCCCCCAGTCACCATCACAAACCAGGAGCTACAAGGGAGTCCCTCCTTCAGCTACCAAGACAATGAAAGCTGAAATAACAACTTGAGAACAGCAGTATGGGACCCATGTCAGAAGGAGAAACAGCAAATTTAATCTCCAAGGCCCAGCAGATATAAATGCAATAGAAAACAAAGACAAAAAAATGGTTTTCAGTCATCCTTCCAATACTATGACATTTACATTAGGGAAAAATGTATCAGCAGATATTCAATGCATGAAAAGAAAAGTTAAAGTCAGGGTCTCTTCATTTAGAGAACACCCCAGCAACATTTCCTGGAGTAATCAGTGGAAATGATGGGAATAATTAAGAAATCTAAGCAGGTTTGGAACATGGAACAACTCAAGGATGGGGTGAGGTGGATGAACACCAAAGCTACCCTTACCTCCCCGAGACTGTCACAGAGTTTTGTCACTTCAGCATAAGCCTGGGGCAGGACACCGTTGTAGTCTGACCTGCAGCTGAAAGCATGGAGCAGATTTTTGGATTCCTGGAGCAGGATACGCACTGTTGAGGAGTCAAATGGTTTATCTGATGTTTAGACATTAAAAGGGAGAAAAAAAAATAAAGTTAGGATTTAAAAGTCTTGGCAGGCACATGAAAAGCTTGGGAAAATGGTTCAGAAGCATCAGGTACAACAANAATTTAATACTCGAATACCTAGATTAACAGAAGCACATGAAAAGCTTGGGAAAATTGTTCAGAAGCATCAGGTACAACAATCTCAAAGAAACAGGAAACTGGGGCATTGAGACTGCTCACTCTTTAACCAGGTCTTCCAAATTTATCCTGGGATCTTACAAGAGGATCAATTGGCAAATCTAAAATAATTCTGCAGAACAGCAATATCCCAAAGAGGTAGAACTAATAAATCACAGAACGTCCTGAGTGGGAAGAGACCCACCAGGATCATCCAGTCCAACCCTGTCCCTGCCCACCAGTCCCACCCTGGGCATCCCTGGGAGCGTTGCCCAAACCCTCCTGGAGCTCTGGCAGCCTTGGGGCCGTGCCCATTCCCTGGGCAGTGCCAGCACCCTCTGGGGGAGTTCACCAGGTCTGTCTGTCAAAATCCAACACTCAAAGACATCCTGAAGCAAATGGAAGGTTTGTGGGTGTGGCTTTTTTTTTTTGGTTGGCTTCTTTTTAAAACAAACCTCCTTGCCCTTAATACCACATTAAATATCCTTTGCTCCCCTGTAATTTTTTTGGCAAATGCAGATCATTCGGTCACACAGCTCATGGGACCAAAGGAGGGAAAAGAATTATTTGCTTTTTCAAACTAATTCAGAGACTTTGGTGACCACTAATACACACAGCCAGTTCTAAAATTCAAACCAGAACAGGGAGGCTTTTTACAAGTTTACACTTAACTTTCTCAGGGACTGTTACCTGCACGAAGGTGTTTAGAAAGACATTCAATGGTTGAAAGCAAACTCCTTGGCACCACATAACCAAAAACAGCCATCCAGTGTTTTTTGTAACATTTCAGCAGGTTTGCTAAGGTCCACGGTGGCTTCAGATACAGGATCTGGAAGAGAGTATGTTACAAATTCTAAGGCAGGTTTTCATTTAGACATATTCCTATACATTCCCCAACTGCTCTGTCCTTCAAGAATGTGATGATTTGTGACTGGTGAAGGAGAATTTCAGTGATTCCTCAGAAATAAGACCAGGTCCAGATTTAAACAAGTTAATCTATTAATAAAGATTTGATTCAGCAGCACCATGGGTTAAACAGTGATGCTCATTCAGAAGCAATGCACCATCAGTCTCATGATTTGTGGTTCCCCCTTCCTCAGAACTCTTAATACTTGTAATTTATCTCAAAACTAATCTAATGAGTTATTTGTGCACAAAAACAAACAGTAACAAGAACAAAAAGTACAACAATAAATATGCCTTCGATTTTCCAGTAGTGTTACAAAGTAAAAATAAACACTGTGACTACTTATACATGAAGTAAAATAAGTGTATTGTAAAAAAACTGAGAATTCACTACTATCAAGTGAAACCAGTGTTTGCAGAGATGTTAAAAGAAATTAACTAAGTGAAGAGAGAAGTGATTAAAAGCTTAGCAGCTAATCAGGGCAGCTTGGGAATCAACAGTCACCCCATCATTTTGGGGGATTTTTAAAGCCAGAGAGGCTTATCTGCAGTAAATTGAAACTTTTAACAACTCCCCCCACCAGCTATAAAATGGAATCTAAAGTAAAGCATGGAGGATTTGAAAGGGCCTTGTACATGGGTATTTATCTTCTGCAAACAATACTTTGGCAAGTGTGTTTAGAAGCTCTCACTAGAACCCTTCTCAATCTGTATCTGCACTGCAATCAATCCATTTAGCTGTGAACAGGTTTATCCACATCTGTCCTGCTGGGGAAGAAATGCCTGCAACAAATGCCCCAAATGCAGAACATTTCTTGCAGGATGTGTTTACAGTGCAGGGATTTACTTGACTTTCAGAAAAGCTGAAATAGAATTTTAATGCCACTAGTAAAAAGAATTCTGAAACTTCACATTGAGAAACCAGCACCTCTGTAACTGTGCCATTAAAATTCTATTAAAACACTGCACATGTTGCACACCAATGATCAAACAGGATAATCCTGCTATAAAATGAAATATTAGAAGTGAACACTGAGCTATTCCCTGTCAGTGATATCAGGCACCTGGGTGACTTGGGTTTGGCTTGGCACAGGTATTAACAGCAATAAAATACTGAGGACATTCAAACCTCTCAATAATCAAAATATCAAGCAAGATGATGAAAGAAACCACCTCCATCCACAGGTTTCCAAATGCAAGTTTCATTTCAGTCTCCAAAATACAAGACAAAGCTTCTCCTAAGCTCCTCTCAAGATCTGGAAGCACATTTGGGAATTGTGCAGTAAAACCAGCATCTCCTCTTGTCTTCCCAAATTCTGTATCTGTCAAACCAATGACACAGAAGGTCATTTATTGAAATTGGGTTTATATTAACTCATACTGATGGACGGACTCACCCTGCTTTGGATAAATAAGACTGCACTTTAGCTTATACAGTAGATATACTACACTTAAATTTTAAGTATTTCTAGTTATACCCACTTGTATTGTGTGTATTTTTAATTAAGAGCTACTAACCAGGAAGGCTAATTTCCCCAGAGCATTACTCATTAGTGATCTTACTCCACATTTATTTTTAACTTATATAACTCAGATCATATACAGCCAGCAGGATTATCAATCAGCAAGCACAAGAGAATCACTTCTGAGCTCTGTAAGCTGTAACTGTATCTTTGGAAAAATGAAAAAGGCTCCTTCAGTCCCGAAAAAGTTGAAGACACCTTTTAAATTACTCTAAACACAGGAAATTAAGGCAGTGTTTTTTTTCTATAAAATAAAAAAACATTGTATTTTAATTTCCTGGAACTCTCAGACAGATGGTTTAATTAAAGTTTCAAACTTTCAGAAAACCCCTGGAAAAAGCCTTCCCCAAACAAACAAAAAAAAAAATTTCCTAAGGATGCAAAGCACAGGAAAACTGAAGGTACAGTAGCAACGGTTCTTCCTCTACCCACTGATTTTTACACACTCACAAACCAGCACATTCCACGGACTCACCCTGCTTTGGCTGCTGCAGCTCCTCAGAGTTCTGGGGCCTGTTTGCATTCACATTCTGCAGAGCAGTGACCAGATCAGCCTTGCAGAATGCCTTGACCTCACTCACAATGGCTTTATTACACAGATTTTTATCATCCCTGGAAAATAATTAATTGCTGTCAAAAAAACGAGTAAAAGCAGCATATTGAAAAAAAAACCACAAACAACTCTATTTGGAAAATTTATTTTAGGAACTTCATTGTACAGATGGAGTTCTCTTTCTCAAGCAATTAGATGCAGTTTAAAAAATTAAATCGGAAAATTAAATAAAGATGAGAAACATACTGAAAAATGTTTCAGGGTCTAGGTTTAAAAAAATAATGGTTATAATTACTAGAGCAGTTGTGCTTAGTTGCTATGACCTCAGAAAGCAAACCAGGCAATAAATCTAAGACAGTACTATTTTATTTGATGGCTACGGTTAATTCTCCTTGTTGAGACCTTTTTTAACTATTCTGCTGTCCAAATCATTATTCCAGATGCCACTTGGAGATTCTGCTCCAGCAGAACTACTTTAAAAATCCAGGATGAAGTTGCATTTCAGTACCTTCTCAAAAATTCCCATTGCTTATACTGGTAGAGGATAAAGAGATTTTTGGATGAAAAGCAGTTCTGAAGTCAGCTCCTGTTTTTTGATCAGTAAAACCCAAAATCACCAACACTACCCTACGAATACTGTGACTGAAATGACATTTTCAGCAGCCACCTGGGTCAACTTGAACAACCCAAGTGGCGCCCAAAGTTTTAACCCCACCCACTGAACTGTGCAGGAACTGATTCTAGCCAAGACCGGAGCAAGTAGAGACGAGGAGTATTAGTCCCTCAAGCTGGCTTCATCTGCTCTTATCAAATTCAGAATCAATAGCCAGAGGTCAGCTGTTAATCCCACAAACAGGAACAGCAGCAACCCCAGCTTCCCTCTTTCTAAGACCGACCCCTTGGTTGCTTCTGCTGGCCTGGCTGGGAACAGGAAATAAAGCCTCTAACCGGATCTCAATCCTTAATTCACATATTTTTTTCTCTTTTGTAACTTCAGTAATATTTTTTATCAGAAACCAGATTAAAATCTGAGAAGCCTATGCTTTAACAAGCTAAATTCTATTTCAGGCCTCAAGCTCATGAAGGTGATTCCACCTCCAATTGTAGTGGTTTATTATATCCTTCTCCTCTAGCTTTCACAAGGGTGACTGCCCTTCCAAGAGCTTCTGCTCTGTCTTTAAGCCCTGGTTTGAAAGCAATGTGGCAGGGGGAGCTAAAGGCACCCAGGAACTCACGTGCAGAGGACGACGAGAGCTTGTGGGAAGAGCTTCTGGTACTGCAGGCAGCACTGCAGGACACGGTCGTCGTTGTTCTCGTCGCTCAGCCCATCTGCAAAGGCAGCGCAGACACAGCTGAGGGATGCGGGCACCGCTCAGCCTCACAAACACCTCAGCACCTCACGGTGCTCTTTGTACATTTAACACTCCCCCAACACAAGACAGCAGGGTAAGGTGAAAGTGAGAAGCAGCTGTAAAACGACAGACAGCGAAGCCGTGCACGCCTGAAGGCTGCTGTGAGAAATCAGCTCGTTTTAATTAGCAAACAGCAGAGTGAAGAAGTCTCTATTAAACACTAAATTTGAAGGTTGCCACTAGGTGAAGTGCAAGGATGAAGTACCCAGCACAAATGGAGTGCACATGTATTACACATTTTTTGAGAAGCCAGCTGCATGGATTGCCCCCAGAGTTTGGAATCCTGGTTCTTGAGACACTTGTAGATGAACTGCACGGCAGGGATAGCTTTGTCTCGAACGTGCTGCAACATTTTCCCCTTCTTCAAGTTGTCCAGCTCTTGTAGGACGACCCAGGGAATTATTAATGCGAGTCTATCAACTCCTGGAAGGAAAAAAAAAACCACCAGCAATAAAGAAAGGTATTTGCAGGAGTGACACAAACTACTATGGAGAATTTTAAACATTTATGCAAGTTTACATCTTTTTGTCAGTGATTCACATAGTCCTTTGCCGAGAGAATGTAGCATTCAAAAAAGAGCTGAAAAAGGCTGACTTCCCTTTTTCTAATCTAACCTCAATCTGGCACTACACTGATTACATAGAAAAGTGACAATACTAGGCAAACAAAAAGAAAGGAGACACAATTTTAATCAGCAGAATACTTTGACAATATTATAACACGTATTTGCAGCAATTATCTTGGCACACAACCAACTCTAAGATGTTGCAGCAAGGTGAAAGAGCAGCTGGAATACCAGGCTGCACAGACCCGAGTGACCACAGCAGTCACCGTGCCAAAGCAAGCAGCAAAAAAAAAAGTAGCAAGGGCTTGTGCTCATTGCTAACCAGCACTTCTAAACCAAGGAGAGGAAGCGTGGATATTGGACCGTGGGTTTTTTTGTAGATAAGTACAGGCTGAACTTTAAAGCTTTTATATGAAATAGAGGGTAAATCCAAAGTTTAATGACTGTTCTGTTGGTCCAACCATGACAAATACTTCATCTTCTTATTCACAATATGAGAATTTTGGAAAAATGCATGAATAAGCATATGCTTTGTAAAAAATAGGCTGGGAATCAGCAGCCTTCTCCACACAGTGGGTCTGGTGTGGGACCAGAAACTGGGAGCTGCAGTATTCTAAAAAGGCATCTCAGTCTATGTAAGACAACAGCATTCCTAACCTGAGAGAAGAAATAGTCTGACACACTCCTGAAAATCACTCAGGCCCTAAGGAAAGGTGTTTTCCAGGTGGCTGGAATAAGTGTATTCCTTAGCTGAAAACATCAAAGCACCCTAAGCATTGTGAGAGATTCCAGATCTGCCTACCAAGAACTGACATGCACAATCCTAATCCTGCAAACGTTAAATAACCAACATAATAATAATAAAAACATAATAATAGCTTCCCAGCATATTAGAGGCAGATATTGAAGCCAGGGTCTGCATTCTGAATTCCTTAGAAATTGCTCAGTTCTGCCACCTTTACCAAGACAGAATCAAAGCACTGACTGACTGCTCAAGACTTTTTGGACTGTTCTATATTTCTAGAAAAAGAAATGCTAAAAGGAGACTAGAAAACAGAATTATCACTAGGAATGGGTTAAATGCTTAATTTATGTTCTTGGAAAGGGTTAAGATGTATTTAACTAAGAATTCAAGCATATTGCTGGGAATATCTGCCATGATTCTCTGCAGGTACATGGGCTATAAGCACAGCAGGTTCTCCTTCCCCAGCTGAGGTTTCCCTAGGATGCAGCTTGTTTGGGTCCACAGAAACAGGCTCTCAATGTGTGCCTTCTGCCTCTGCATGAAACCTGCTGCCTCTTTAAGGAGCCCAGTTTCATTCAGGCAGCCTGAAGTTTTTACAGCATCTGTTTTTCTTACAATGTCTTACTCATCAGAACAATATTTACATACCTGGTATAGCCTCAGATTTCAGGGATCTCACAAACTCAAGGTGACTAATCATTATATTTGTGTCAATCACCACTAGGATGTTCAGACCAGAACTAAAAGCCCCTAAGGGAAAAGAAGAGAAAAAAGAGAAAACAGCAGAAATAATCAGTTTCCTGCTCCCTACTCAGAGCATCAATAGCTGTAATTACTTGTTTCAACCACAGAGCAACGCAGATCCAATCATGACATACCAGCAGAAATATTTAAATCCTGTTCTGGAAGATCTATCTCCATGCTTGTAAGTTCTCCACAGGTCTGTACTACAGACAGGGCCATCCTCTTCTCCACACGAGCAACATGCAAGTCTTCAACTATCTGCATCTACAGTGAGAAAATGTGCATGTGAGCAACCCACTGGAAGGAAATCACTTCATCATCATTTTATTTGCATTAAAGTTGTTAAAACTGCCTCAAAATAATGTCTGAAAAATTTTAAGTCAGTACAGAAAATGTAAATCCATGAGGACTTCTGCATAGACATCCAAAATACGGCCTAGAAAGATTTACAATCTTTCTACATGGTATTCAAAAACTTTGCCATCTTTTTTTGCTACCCAAACTGCAAGTTTCCTAACAGGCACTTCTTAAAAAATACATCTCCCTTCCAATGAAAACGTTAGAGGATGAGATAGCTGGAGCATGTGAGCAACTGTGAAGTCCTTTCTGTTGCACATGGTAACAGAAAGACACTTTTTACCTCGGAAAGTTCCTGATTAGAAGCACTTCAGCAAGTTTGCTAAAATTTTAAAATGAGTGCTCCACATCTGAGTGTAGATCATGAGTCAGCAATGCCAAATACTAGGAAATATGGAACTCACTGTCCAGTTACACAACCTCGGTACCCTTGGTCTTTAAGAAGTGTTAAACAAAAGCATTACCAACCTCTTGGTCTGTTTCTGTGTTCTGACTGTCTTGAAGGGGTGGAAAACCTTCAGAGCTCTGTAGGGAGAATTAAAAACACCACAAACACACCCCATCAACATCACAAAATATCGAGGAATACGAGGCTCAAGGGATCCCCACGTCAGGAGTTTTGGAATACAGCCCTACAGTGTTAAACAAGTCCCTCACTCACCTTTGGGATGGGCACAGGCTTTCTGACCTCCCCTCCCTGGAAGGAGTCAGATGAGCACGGGACCTCAGCATTCTAGAAACAGGCAGGAACAGAAGAACAACACACATCAAAGAGGGCGTTTTAGAGAACACTGGGCATTTCCAAGCCAACGGGGAACATAAACTACAGTTATGAGCATCTACAGTATCATTTTAACAGGGCTTAGATGCATGGCTTTCTTGTAAATAAGTAGCAGTGGATTACACAGCAAATTCCATCTGAACATTAACTCCCCCACCTTTTTTTACACTGCAGGTGCCTGACCAGGCTGCCCAGGGAGGTTGTGGAATCTCTATCCTTCCTCCTGGGCTGTTTGGCTCTGCACCTCAACCTGAGCTCAGAAACAAACCCATCAGAGATGAAAGGGAAGTTCTGCAGCACACATACCAATTCAGCTCCACATGCACCCCAAGCTCTCCTGGCATCACTCCGCTAGCAATGCTCTGTCTGGCAGCAAGTTTTCATTGGTTCAGTTCATTCATTCAAAAGAATGAAATAACCCTATCAGCTCAAAACAAAAAAATCAGCTGATTTATACCTAAACTGAAGACTTCCACACCTCCAGCAGCAAAGCAAAGCCATGGAAGTATCAGTGCAGACACAGTCTCAACACACAAGACCTTTACTCTTCTGGTCTGTTTAACATTTAGACGAGGAACATGGAAACAAAGTTTGCATTGGGATCAGAAAAATCCACCCAGTTAGCTATGAAGCCTGGCTGGATTCTGTAAGAGAGTCCGCTCATATAAATCTGTCTGCCATTAAGAAGCCAAGAACAAGGTTCTCATTACCTGCTTAAAACACAATGCTGTGGTTTCCAAGTCTCCTCCTTCAGCTCCCGAGTGCTCAGGAGCCTCAGGAGAGCCAGCTCCCCGTATTTTGTGTTTCCGAGAGCCCCTCCGTGGCGGAGTTTCGGACGAGGAGCGCGATGATCTGTGTCTACTCCTGTACCTCTTTTTCACAGCCAAGTCCTTATATTCCTCTTCCTCCTCTTCTTCCCAGAAGCTACATAACGCACTTGGCTCCTTAGGGGCAGGCCTGCCACCATGCCCAGTCCCTGCAGGGCTGTCAGGTGGCTTTTTGGGGATTCTGACATCTTCACTCCGCTTTTTTGAGCCCTCTGCCTTTTTATGTGGTACCTCGTACACAGAGGACTTAAACTTTTCTATCATAGCTTGTTCTGCTTTCAGCTTGAGTTTAGAGAGTTCAGCTTTCTCTCTCTTTTTCTTCAGTGCCTTCTCCCTCTGAAGTTCAAAGCTGTGCCGGAGCCTTTTTCCTTCTGTTCCACCAAAGCAACTTTTTTCCTTGCTGGCAGTCACCACATCGGGAACACGGGTGGTTTTGCCGTGTTTGATTTCTTTGGCTTTAAACTGGATAACTATTTTCTTCTGCTTTTCACTCTGAATTGAAGAACCATCCGGGGTTTTGCTTCTCTTTGGAGATTTTTCCTGGGATCTTCCACCGGCATCGTGAAAAGCACGAGAACTTCGGTGTCGCTTCCTCTCTTGCCCATCTTTCTCTGGTTTGGATCTACAGAAACGTTATGAAGAAAGCAATCTAATTTAGCTCAGTTAATGAAAAACAGTGACAAAAAAGGCACCTGCACTTGACTGAGAAAGAGCTAAGCATTTATGAGCACCATATTCTTAAATATGAACTTGAAGTAAGAGTCGTCCTTCAAAATAGTTTGATAGGGCATTTTTTTGGATTTACCTTTCCCCACTCTACAGCCATTTTAGCTTTAAGAAAATGGAGAAAAAGGCTTTTTCTGCATTCACTCTTGGTTGGAAAGACACCCTGCACAGTCGAGTTGCTTCTTATCACACAGGTAAGTTTTAACAGCAGTTCAGTGATAAAGGAGGTGTGTCACCTAAAAGGTCAGCCTGGTCACACAGTGCCAAAACACAAACAGCTTTCAAACTGTTTATCCTGCACTGACTGAGGAACTTGGGAAAGGAACAACGGAGGGGAATATACTAACATTCTACAGAAATAATGAATTGTAGGAAAAAATTATTAGGAACCTTTCTTCTAAGAGCAGAGAAAATACTAATTAATTATATTTACTGTATGCTAAATTAAAAATATCCAAATAAAGACTGGTTAAAACACCGTATTTTATCTGGTGAACAGGTGGAAAAAAATCTTCAGCTCAGCATTAATTGGTCCGTGACTGTTGTATTTTTAAGTACTTCTATTTAATGACAGATTGAGAATTTACCTTTGCAGTTCTGTTTCTCCTTTCACAGCGTGTTTGTAAGATCTTGTGTCTTCAGAGTTCTGAAAGAAGAAAAAATTCAGAGGCTTATAGAGGAAACTGCAGTTAAAAAAAAAATAAAAATCTCTTCACAAGATAAAGTCAAAACTGGGTGTTTTGGCTGCTTAGAGAAACACTGTCAAAGGCTGCCAAGGATTTGCATGCAAAGATAAGGGTGCAAAGGGCTTAGCAGCTCTTCATGATTTAATCATGGAGCACTTTAATGCTTACAAAGTGATTCAAAAGGGTCCACTCCAACAGTGACAGCTACAGATCTGAGACAGTAACATTCCTACCAGGATCAATTCACAGGCACTCAGGTAAAACCACGTGTCCCACGTGTAGTTTTTATACAGCTCTGGGTTACAGGACTCAGTTTTCCCAAAACCACAGCTGGGTGGAGGAGATTGGTAACACAGGGATTCTTTGGGATAAGGGAGCTCCAGACAGTTCATCCTTCCACAAATAATTCTCTCCTTCAATAGCTGGGGTGTGCTGACTCAGTGGCCACCAGGTCACTGCTGCAGCGATTTTCTCTACCTAGAGAGGCCTTAGCTGGTTTACTTCACCAGGTGAGCCCAAATTAAGGCAGTTTCATGAGTTCCAACCATGAGTTTTCACTGAATAATAGTAAGGCATTCAGGGGAAGGAACAATAGTTACAAACATTTGACTTTGAGCAACATTTCCTCCATGATCAGAAAGCTTCTAACATGTATAATTCAATTTATAAGGCCATAATCATGCTCATTGATTAACATTTGCAAGAAACTTTTGAGAAGAAAGGTAAGAGCTCTCTTACTTTACACGTATGCCTTGCAAAATCCAAAGGGGGAAAAAAAACCCAAACAAACCTAGCAAATTTAAGTGTGGATGTATTAAACTATTAATTTATCAACTAAGTATTGCACTTCTGAGAGTAAGAAACTTGTGAGAAGTGGACATAAACAATAAAAAAATAATAGGAAGCTACATACAAGTATGACCAGAAAGATGACAACTCCTGTGGCACCTGCATTTTACAAGTGATTCACTGAAAGGTGACTCACTAGATACAAGTATGAGCTAGAATATGCTGAGGATTCTGGTCATGATGTCTCAGTGGCTAGAAGGAAGTGTTTGAGAGTTGGTCACCAAAACGCTGTGAAGTACAGCTTGTGGTTAATCAGAAAATTAGGATATATGATCCAAGATACAGAACAGTCCAAGAAAACAGCACTGGTTTCAGTACCAGTAGTAAACCCAACTTTCCTCAAGCAGAAAGATAAGCTAAAATACAAAGGTATCTTATTTTCTGATACCCACACTACTCACAGCCTCTGAAGAAAACCACATTTATTCCATCCAATTCAACCCCCTGCTGTTTTTTTATGATTAATCTTTAAATTGGACTCATCCTTCTACCACAGGCTACTAAACAATTCACGTTCTCTTGAATGTAGGAGTTTGAACTAAGATAATAAAGGTAATAACATTTCTGCTCCTACTTTGTCATCCTGGCCATCCAGAGAGACTTCCTTCCCAGCTAGTTTCTTCAGCTTCTTTTTAGACATCTTCAAATCCTAAAAAAAAAAAAAAAAAAAAAGCAGCACGTTCTTTATTACTTGTGTCATGTTTTTAGGCCCAGATGAGATAAAAATAAATTCTAGCTGCATCGAGAAAAATACTTTAATAGCCTTATTTTGTTTTCTCATTACGGAGTCACAGCAGATCTCGCTCACATCTGAGGGAACGCCAGAGCAGACAGGACAGCGATTACACCCCCCCAGAGACACCGATTTTGTACCAGCAAACAAACAGCAACCACCATCCTTCAACACTGAGTCGTACAACCAAGTTTTAAGACTATCGGACACTGGAAGGGGCTGCCCAGAGAGGTTTGGAGGTGTCCCAGGAAGGCCCGGACGCGGCACTCAGCGCTCTGGGCTGGTGGCACGGCGGGGACCGGGCACAGCCTGGAGTCGCTGGGCTTGGAGGGTTTGTCCAACCCAGCCGAAGCTGTGACTCTCTGAGGCAGCCCCGATGTGTGACGGTCGCCTCGGGCCCCTCCCGAGGACGGAGGAATTACAGCGACATCCCGCAGCAGCCCCGCCAGCCCGCGCACAAACCGCGCACACCAGCAGGAATCCACGGGAGCTGCGGAAAGCTTCACCCGAGCTCCCAGAGAGCCTCTCCCACCCCCCAGAGCCGAGCTCGGGAGCGGCTCCACCCCGAGGGCAACACGGNGCCGCGCTGGGGCGGCAGCAGGAGGAGGATGAAGAGGAGGAGGAGGAGATAAATCACGACCATGACCACGAAGGTGGCGGCGAGCCGGCGGCCCTCAGTGAGAGCGGGCAGGGATCGGGCGGGAAGGCGGGGGGAGCCCGGCCCTCCGTGCTGGGACAGGGCGGGCGGGCGCCATGCGGAGCCCGGGCGGGTTTGAATTTACATCCCGGGCGGGTTTAGAATTTACGCCCCGGGGCCGCTTCCCGTGTCCGTCGGCCGGCGCCGGGGAGCCCCGGCAGGCAGCGGCTCCCGGTTCTCCCGTCTGCCACAGGTGTTCCCGCCGGGCCTCGCCGCGCTTGAACCCGCGCTCCCGCCGCTTCTTTCTTCCCCAAACCCTGACGATGCTTTGTCTCCGGTGATCGCTTTTATCCCACGAGGTGCTGTGGGGAGCCTGCGGGGTGCGGCGTGCGCCGCTCAGCCGCGCATCTTTCCTCGCAGTTTTTAAAACCAAAAGGTGTTTGCGCCTTGTGTTCAAGGACGATCCTACGGGAGCAGGGAAGTTGGGCCGCCGTGGTCCTTCCTGCCCGACCCCCTCTGGAATTCTGTAAATTGGTTTTGCTGCGCTTGCAGCTCCCCGAGCGAGCCCTTTGCTGCTGCAGCCTTGCGGTTCGACTGAAGTGACTCTTCTAATTAATTCTTTTTCTCGTGTAGGTCTGCTTTAGGCTCTCTGAAGCGTTATTCTGTTTGTGCGTAATCAGCGATTCCTGGTGGGCGTTTAAAAAAATCCTGAGGTCTTGGTTTGGTCGCAGCCTGTTTTTCATCATTCAGTGGGAAAGTTTGCCCCGCTCCTTGTACATTAGCATAAGAAGTAGATTTTTTTACATTCATGTGTATTATCCTTTTCAGCCATTCTAACGTGTCTGTGTTCTCTGAAGATGCAGACTGTCTAACTGCTGGGTTTTTGTCACTGCTGTGCTCTCGCTGTGCGTTTTTGTAACTGTTTTCACTTTTCTCACAATTAATCAGTTGCTGTTAGGGGATCACACCTTCTGGGGATTTCTATCTCTTCCTCCAGTTATTTTCTTTATTTTCGTCATTTTATTGCACCATTCTCAGCCTCTTTAACCGCTTGAAGTTCTTCACCAGGCCCATCTCTTATTGCCATGGGAATTAATTAATTTGCCAATGCTGATGGCACTTACCCTCATCGCTGCCTCTGCTGATAGCAAACTCCTGCCTTAGTCCCTTCTTCCATGTTGTTTGGATCGTGAACTAAATTGTTCTAAACTGTTATCAAACTTTTTTTTTAGCCAGTAGAAAATTATCAGGAGAATTTGGAGCTCCTCCTTGCCTGCTTTGCCTTGCTTCACTGCATCCTGCCAGAAAATAACATGTAAATTTTACTTTGCTCACCCCAAACATCTGATACTGATGTGTGAGTAGTCGTTTCAGCTGTCCAGGATGCCATTATTTCACAGTGGTCTCCAAGGATAATTGGAGTGAAAATTAATCTTCTACTATTCTCCTACAAAACTCTTTCCTCCTTCATGCTCGTAGTCAGCACCAGATTATTGGAAACAAATGAACGTGTTTGTATAGTTCAGTTACATCAACAAAACTTTTACTGGGTTTTTTTTTTGTTTTTTTAGATGGTTTGGTGGTCTCTGAAAAAGTGAAAAGCAACAACATCGACGTGAAAATTCCCAAGTCAGAATTGGAAGCTGAAGAAAAAGGAGCAGAGGAAGAACGCCCAAGGGAATCTGATAGCAACATTTTGGATGTATCATCTCATTACCCAAGAGGTTTGTGAATAAACTCTTAATGTTTGTAATGTGCTGGAGGAAAGGTAGAAATACTGGGGAGGAAAGGTAAAGGGAACGTGTGAAATCTCACTTTAAAACTCACCTCTGTATCCTGAGCACGCGATTCGCTTTGTGTGATTAAAGAAAGAAGACCTGAAGATATATCCTGTAAAAACATTGTAAAGCCTCAAGTTGCTACAGAATCTGTGTTACAGTGGACTGGGATGTTCTGTGTGCTGGAATCAGTAAAGCAGATTTCAATGTAATTGTCTTGCTACTGGAAAATTCTGACTGATAAGTTGAAAAACCAGGTGATAGGTTTCAAGGTTAAACTGTTTACTAGGGGAAAGAAAAGAAATATGGTAGAATTTAATGTATCTTGCCTCCACAGTGCATAATTGCTCTTAAATTTTGTCCACTTTTAGTTGATATTTCATTTTGCCAGTCAGTCCATATGATGTTTTTGTACTGCTTTTGTGCATGATTTGCATTCAGTAACAATGCTCAGCAGTAAAACCAGGTATAAAGGGAATGTGACTTGATCTTTTCAGCTGCTTTTTTTTCAAATTAGGGTCTTTCTATCTTAGAAAGTTTGTATTTCAGTACTAAAAGGAAGTAGGAATATATGAAAATATATGGATCTTATTAAGCAGCCATTGTGGGGATAATTTTTGTAGTCACTCCTGCTGACACAGATGTAAAAAGACAAAAACAAGTATTCCAGTCACTACTACAATAATTCTCTAACAGTGTTACATTTGAAATGTTGCATAGAAAAGTTGCAGTAAACTAAAAGCAATTCTTAAACTGAAAATGTTAACTTCTAAATATTTCTGGGTTTTCTTTAGACAAACATATTTCAATTCAGAAACACCTTGCTGATCTAGAGAAACTGGCTGACGTGAGACAAGGTGAGTTTGCCACAGCAGTGTCCCGGGACACAGATCTTTGTGTTGCAGGTATTTACATTCTCCTTTAGATTTTATTAAAGATGAGGGGTTTTGTAAAAAAGGGCTTTATGATTTATTCTTTTGTTCTGCTAAATTCTTCCTGAGGGGTTGTTTGACATTCAGCTAGTTTTTATTTAGATTAGTACTTCAGGGGCTTCAACACCTTCAGTACTCAGCCTTGCCTTTGCTTTTTGTGTCTTGCAGGATTTTCAAGAATTATTTTATATTTCTCAAAGTTCTTTTATATAGGTATTATTCTTTTATAGGGTACATTGCCCTTTTTGCTGCTTAAGTAGATATCAGCTGTTTGATTTGTCCAAAAGATCCAGGAGTTGCTACAACAAAGTGTTGTTCTAACTTCCTAATTTGTTGAGGGTTTTGGTGGGGTTTTTTAAACATTTCAAATCTTTACATGTCATCTGTCAAGTTCTGTTGTTCCTCAGTATTTTTCAGAAGTTTCATTAGCCTCACGTTGCTGGAGCAAAAAAATACTAGAAACCAAACCCCAAAGGTTGTAAAAGTTAATGATTTTTAAAGTTATGGTGATTTTGGTCTATATTCTATGGAGCAGAAAGAGGCAACCCATCCATTTGAAGTTTGTACATGAACTAGAATGTTCCATGAGGATTTGGTCTCCAGCTTGTGTTGATTTTACCTTCAGCCTTTTTTCTCTTGGCTCGCGTCTCACAAGTGCATTTAATGTTTCTCATGGTTTTTAATTGTATTTTCAGATGAAAGGAAGCCTTGTCCTTTGTGTCCCGAGGAGAAATTCAGAGCTTGCTATAGCCACAAACTCCATCGTCACTTGCAGAATTTGCACTGGAAAGTTTCTGTTGAATTTGAAGGTAATGGCAATTGGGTTTGCATAGTAAATACTAGAAGAAATTGTGGGTATGTCCTGTGTTTCATCTTTCCAAATTCTTCTTGACCGATGCATTTTGTTACTAGCTCTGAATTACAACCATATTTTGACAGAAAGAATTTTGAGGTGGGATGTAAATGGCAAATAACTCTTATTCTTCTCCAGCCAAAATGGTTACAATTGTGCATTTTCTCTTTAGAAAAACACCACTAGTCGCTTGGCATGTCCTGAAGATTACCATAAAATTTAAAATATGTGTGTAATGAAAACTTACTTCAGTAAAAGTTTTAGTTATGTATTAATAATAATCAGACAGACGTGGGTGGCCAGTATTGGTGGATCACAAATATTACATGGTTCTGATAAACACTTGAAGTCTTTATATAGAATCAGTATTTAGTAGCTTTAATTGTTTGTTTGTTTTTTTAAGAAACTCTGTGATATGTTTGCAAGATTAAAATCCTTGCAAGAAGTTTTGGAAGGAAAGTAAAGGGAGTGGTGTGTGTTTTCTAAAAATCCAGGTGTATGGGTTTGTGGGAAATAAAGTGACTATTTAGAGGATGGGCAAGATAAAGTTGGGCTATAAATGTTCCAGCTGGAGTATCAGGTATCTCCTTTTGGTTTTCTTTAGCTGTGGAACATATGTTTATAGGAGTCTGCACACAAGTCTTTTAGTCAGGTAGCATTATTTTTGTGAAAGACTCACTGGTGCTTCTGAACTGGAGACTTGGTGTAGCTTTGTAAGATGCTCCGAGGCTTTATTTTGATAAATTCTAACTTCTTTACATTTTAAAGTTTAAAATGTAGAATTGGCTGTTAAATTTCTCTGTGCAGAGAGTGAATGTACCAAAGAATTGGTGATGCTGTCTGGTTTCTTGTGCAATCTGAAGTGAGAGCACGTGGTGCAGGCCCCAGCTCGCTGTTCATTTACTGGGAGGGCGTTTGTTTTCCAGGGTACAGAATGTGCATCTGTCACTTATCCTGTCGGCCAGTAAAACCCAACCTTATTGGAGACCAGGTAAAAATGCTGAGGCACAGAAATTCTTGTTACAAGGGGGGGAATTGAGTGACTGAGGGGAACTTTGGAGATCTCTTTAGTCCCCAAATACATCTTGCTCCTCCGTGAGTGATGCCAAAAGCTCGTTTTGGTGCAGGATGTGTGGTAGAACCCTTGGGTGGGTGCGTGTGGCTGTACCTCTCTCACTGTGGGGGAATCCCTGCCTGGATCAGCTCTGGCTGTAGATTCCAGGTGTCTGGAGTGGTCTCGAGCTAACTGACAGATGACTTCTCACACGCCTGTGTTCAGTTCTGCTCCAGCCATGTTTTATGTATTCTGAAGCTACGTAAAAGACATTATTTTGCAGACATTGTCAAAGATGGGAGCTCATTACCACTGTATCATCTGCTCAGCGACTATAGTACGAAGAACTGACATGATAGGCCACGTGAACCGCCACGTGAACAAAGGAGAGACTGAGTCGAGGTTTGTCACAGGTGAGCTCTGACTGACAGGAAATCCAGCCTTTTCCTGTGCTACACCACGTGCAGTAACTGTGATAAGGGGTGGGAGACACGGGAAAAATTCAGGAACAGAGTTAGCCTTTCTAATGTTAAATCTGCCCTTAATATTTCAGAACTATTGTTTCATCAGAGGTGTAGCAGAGCTGTGATTTAGTCTTGCATTGACCAGTTCCTGTGTTCTTACTGAGATAACTAGTGCTCACCCTTCATGTTGTAATGTGTGTCTCCAAAAAAGTGAGGGACATGACATCCACAGAAAAAAAAAAAGTCTGGAGCAAATCTTTCTGCACTGTAAACACATTTTGCTTTTTATCCAGACTGCACGACCTTGGGCTGCCTAAACAAGGTGATGTTTTTTCAGTCCCAAGAGTCGTGATAGAGGTGTCAGTAGTTCTTTGGTAAATTACCATCTTACCTGACTTTGTCCAGAAGGAGACTTTGCTTTCTAGACTTGCATAAACTAGGTTAAAAACATTTTAAATAATTGAAATGCCAGTAGTTTGATGCCTGGGCATCAGTTTGCATGTCTGAAAAGTGATAGCAGTACCATAGTCTATATCTGTATAGATTTTGTGCTGTGAAATACATTGGTCTCTGCTTCCCTTCAGAGCTGTGAGTAAAGAATGGCCCATTTAGCACTTGTTAACAAAATGCGTGAGGTGGTTTTTCCTCACGTGGAGAGAAGAAATCCAGAGGTTTTGTGATCTGTAAGCACTTGGCAGCTCTTGGGGCCCCTGAAGGTGGAGCAGACACACATTGTGTGTGTTTGGAAGCCCTGATACAGTTAGGGTGAGCCCTGGAAGGTGTCCAGTTGATACAGAATTTTCCTGGTTGCTCCTAGGTACATTTTTAGACTGGGGATGAATTGCTCAGAGGAACGGTGGCCTGTGTTTACAGCTGTCAGAAATGAAAGCTTGTTTTGCCAAAGACTTAACCCAGAGCTCTGGTGCTGGAATTGTGCTTGTGCTGTTTATGCACATTTTGTGAAGCTGTTGAATAACTTAACATAGATCAAGGATTTTTGGGGGTTTTTGCAGTTCATTGAGAAATATTCGGGACTCGGGTAACAGGGTTTTAATTAATTAGCCATGTATAATGTTTAAACATGCAAAACAAATGTGCTAAGCCTCAGGGCTGGCTTTCTTAAACTGGAGTGGATACGTAAGAGCCCAACTGAGAAATAAATCTGATGTTTTATGGGAAGAAAATTGTGGTAGAGCATGATCCTTATCTGCCACTTTTGAGATTAGAGGATAAATTGTTTCCTGCTTCCACCCTCATTCTTTTCAGCTGGTCCATGTGCTGGTTGGATTGCTGCATAACCCAGACTATTTCCTTTATGGGAGCAGTTTTTCAGTGTAACTTACCAACTGTGTTAATATTAATTTCAGTTCTCACCAGTTCTTTCCTTTTGCCTCGATTACTTGTTTCAGTTCGTGCTCCCAAGTCATCTTGTGAGGTGGTGAAAGAGTCAGCCACAGATGTGCAGGTTCTTCCCAACCACTCCACGCCCCAGAAAACAGATTCCTATTTTAATCCTAAAATGAAGCTCAACAGGTGAGAGAGCAAGGAGTGGGAGGATGCATCAGAAGGGTGGGGAGTGTGGAGTGAAAAAGACGTATTTTGAAAAGCAACCCTGTGAAACTTCTGTCCAGAGGTCAGGAGAAAGGAGTTTCTCATCAGAAAACCCTTCTTGACAAATAATATTTATACCCAAAACCAATCTAGGTGAAATAGTGTATTTTCCTGTAATTACTTGACCTTACCTTAAGAATACTCTGCTGTAGAGCTTTTCAGCATAGCTGAGGCTTTTGATTTGCAGCTCTTCCCTGTAAAAGGTGGGAGTTCATCTTGAATATTCCACTCCTAGGTTAAAGGAAAATAAATAAGGAAAAGGAAGTTAAAATTCTCTCTCAGCTTACAGACTGTGGCTGTTTTTTATCTTCCAGGCAGTTGATATTCTGTGCACTGGCCGTGCTTGCTGGGGAGCGCACACCCATTGAATGTTTGGATGCCTTTGGTGCCACTGGTAAAGTCCATTTCTTTAATAATTTGGTTAATATCCAATAGGAGGAAGCAGCAGAAATTCATAACTGACACCACATATTCAAAAGTAATGTGAGGTACACAATAATTTTCTTCCTTAGGCAGGGAGTCCTGAGCTTCCATACAAAAAGACAGCTCTCAAAAGCTGTATTAAGGCTTTTAAAAAGACTGTAAACAATATTAAAGTTGAGTGGTCTTCTTAGAATCAGTTGTCTTAATGTCCTTAAATTCTGTTTTTCTTCAGGTATCATGGGATTGCAGTGGGCAAAGCACCTCAGAAGTTCTGTGAAAGTTACAATTAATGATTGTAATGAAAATTCTGTGACGATGATTAAGGAAAATTGTCATTTGAACAAAATGAAGGTCAGACTGAACATTAAGGAAGAAGACAATGATGGAACTGTGGGAAATGGAGAAGAAAATAGTGACACCGTAGAGGTGACAAAAATGGATGCCAATGTTGTCATGCATTTGAGATCATTTGATTTTATGTAAGTGTTCAATGTTTCTGTCAATTTTCTGGTTTAGTAATTACACACCCCACCCCCAATGTGATTTATTTGGAGAAATTGAATGGTAAAAGAATCAGCAGTCACTTGAAACCTAATTTTGTTGTCCCAGAAATGGTATGGGGACAGAACTTTAATGTTTTAGAAAGTGCTGAAAAAATATTAGTCTTTCTGACATTAGGAATGGATTATAAATATAGATGAAAATTTTAACACAGGCTGGGATTTTTTTATAGCTTCATTGTCTGTTTGTTGAAGGGAAATACAAGTTGGCTTTGGGACTTTTTTAAACTTCCTTTAGTGCAGTTTGTTGCATCTGTTGTTTTTATCCATTTTGCAGCATATTAACTTTGAATTAAAGCAGGCCGATTCTTCCAGGTTGGGTATATAGATGCATACTTTCAAACCCTATACAGATACCAAAATAAATGATAAGGGATTTTTTTTTTGGTGTTATTAATGACTAACATCCAGATCTAAGCAGTGCTGGAGGTTTTAGTCCTGTTCCTTCTTTCTGTTTAAAATGTGATCATAGGTGAAGGTTATAAAACAGTGTTTTGCCAAATTCTGAAGCATTTTTAGACACCCAATGGTCCATCCTTTCTTTTCAGCCATTTGGACCCCTTTGGAACTTCTGTGAATTACCTGGACTCTGCCTTCAGAAACGTGAGAAACCTTGGGATTGTGTCACTGACATCCACAGACATCAGCTCCCTCTATGCCAAGGCTCAGCACGTCACCATGCGTCACTATGGCTGCAATATTGTCAGGACAGAGTACTACAAGGAGCTGGCAGCCAGGGCTGTGATTGCTGCTGTCACAAGGTACTGCTAAACCATTTCCACAGAGGGTAAAAAATGATTAGGTAGTTATTAGAAATAATTCATGACTGGGCAGGGTGAAAATGAATTAGCAGTGTAGGCGGGGTGGGATGGTAATGTGAAAAAAAATACTCAGACTTGCAAACTCTTCTATTTCTCTATCAATTTTGCCATTTTAGAGCTCTATAAGACTTCCTATACAAAAATACAAAATAAGCTGCTTGAATGGCTTCTAGCTAAGCATTTCAGTTAGACTTGCTTCAGTGGAACCTGATGTTCACTGCAGATCCTCCTACTCGAGCTTCAAAAGATGGATTTGATTACTGACTTGTGAAATCAGTTATTTGCATATAGATACTCTCAGTAAACTAAGTCCATTAAATAAATGAAATTACATTAGATTTTCTTCTAAAACCTAATTGGAGAAAAAAGGTGCAGGCAAGAGGATGGGAGAACTGCTTGGGAAAGATGAGGAGGAATTGAAATCACCAGAGGTTTTGAGAATGCCAGAGCACAGATGCTGACCTGAACATCTTGAGATTTCCCTTTCCTCCCCCTGCACATGTGATGATGCAGGTGGCAGACCAGTATTTCCAGCTATGATAAAAAAAGAAGTAAAATGAAATTTGCCTGCCAGGAAGGCCACAAAAAGAGGCATTTCAGAAAGAACACTTCCTCCTGATCTCTGGAATGTTCAGCCTCTAGGAAGTGGAGTCAAGAGCCGTGCAGCAGGTTCAGGTGGCAGTGTCTGTGTGCTGAATTCAGTTTGGTTTCTGTGTGGTCTCTCCCGCAGAGCTGCAGCTCGGTGTAACAAAGGCATCGAAGTGCTGCTGGCAGTAGCTCTGGAGCACTTTGTGCTGGTGGTGGTCAGAGTTTTACGGGGCCCAACCCCTGCGGATGATTCCGTAAAGAAGGTTCGATACCTCATCCACTGCCAGTGGTGTGAAGAGAGGGTTTTCCAGAAAGAAGGCAATATGGTGGAAGGTAAACGGCTTCTTCTTTTGCACTTTGTCTCTCTGTTCTCTGCCTAGTTTATATTTGCATCCCATTAGTAAAAATTACCTTGTATGTAACAATGTGTGAGGTGGAGAGGGCACTCACTCACTGTGCTTCATGGCCATGGGCTGGATCAGGTTGTCTGCATGGATTTTCCTCTAAAAGGACTCGATTTGTGGCACAAATAGCTCAGGTTGTGGCTGCCCCATCCCAGGAGGTGTCCAGGTTGGATGGGGCTTGGAGCAGCCTGGGACAGTGGAAGGTGTCCCTGCCCATGGCAGGGGATTGCACTGGATGGGCTTTGAGGTTCTTTCCAACCCAAACCATGTTGAGATTTATTTCTACACAGGACATCCTCCCAGCCTGCTCTAGCTGCTGGAGCTGCCAGGGTGCCTGGTATGTCCATGGATCTGCCACTTTGGGAAAAGCCCTAGGTGTGGGGGAAGCCTTTGATACTGTTGGGTTCCTCCAGACATCAGCAGCTGGACAGCTTTTGGTGTCAGATTGCTTCTCTGCTGCATTTCAGTTCCTTAAAATGAACTGAGCAGTGTGGTTTTCCCCTGCAGTTGTTAATAGGCTGTCTCCACACACAGGTTAGTAGAGGCAGGGACACAAATTGCACTCCTGGAGATGCTGGTTTGAATGAATATCAACCCTAAAGCCTTGTTTCCAAGTTAGAGGCTCTTGGATAGCTTGCTGTCAACTCATGGTGTCTTTGCCCAGTGCAGAGTCAGGTGCACGAGCATGCAGTGAGCCTGGTATGAAAAGGTTTTTTAAAAAATCAGAGAAAAGTTTTAATGATGGGGATAAGTAGCTGAGTACAGTGTTATAGTAGATATCTTAATTTGTAAATTATTATTATTATTATTAAATGATTAAATGAATGCATTAATTGCACAGGGCTTGCCAGACTCATAGGTAGACTGTGTTTTGCAGATGTAATTGGTTGATGTTTCAGGATTTTTCTTGGAACTTACTATTAACCTGGAGAGCTGCTTATGTAATGGTAGGAAGGCAGATATTTTCCTTGTTACTTCAAAGAAACATAGGGAAGTTACGTTGCTTTTTTTTTCTTCAGTGTTTTAACACTGAGCACAGATCAAGTCATCAACCACTCTAAATCTCATGCTGAGCTGCTTGGCAGAATGTCATTAGTGTCACACTTCTGCTGTCGCCCTACCAAATAACCTCACTGAAGTGACATCCCCTTGCATCTCCCCGTCTCTGCAGTAACACAGGCATGGGTGGCTATTTGCAAACAATTGAAATGCTGTTTTTCTGCCACAGAAAACCCTTACCATCAGCTGCCCTGTGACTGCCACGGCAGCATGCCTGGGAAGACAGCAGTGCTTCTCGGTCCTCTCTGGTAAGTTCACATCACAGGACACGTTTGGAGAGTCACTCTGGGGCCAGCAGCTCTGAAACTCAGCTGTTCATACCACAGCAATTTTTATTTTAGCACTACAAAAGGAGGTACAGCAGTCAGGAGGAGCTCAGGAAACCGAGTGTGGATTTGAATTTCGTGGAGTATTCAGTTTTTTCCTTTCATTCAAACCAGTTATAAATAGTAACACATTTTAAATTTCACATTCAGTGCACTTAAGGAAGATGTCCTGCACAGAAGAACCTGCCTCTGTGTTCCTCTATTTGCCAAATATTAAGTAACTCTTGTTATTCTATACTTGTGGGGAATTTATTAAATAAATCATTATACGTGCTGATGGTAACAAATACCACATTGTTTGTTAATTAGTACTTGCAGAAATAAGAATCAATATTTTTAAGTCTTCTAGCCATTTCACATCAGTATTAAAAATGGTTGGCAATTGACAGTACCTTTCTTGTGGGGGTTGAATGACGTTCTCAACATCTTAGGGCAGAAATAAAATGACTGTTCTTGAGATCTTTATTTTTTTTTTTTTTTTACAAGACCAGTGTTACTGTCACTGCAAAAAAAAAAAAAATTCACTTCAGTGTAACATAATTGCTAATCAATTGGGGTAAGAGAATTTTGGAGCAGTTTCCATTAGGGAGCCTTAACTTTTGACTTTTCTTGTGTTTTGTAGGTCAGGAGCTCTCTTTAACACTGGATTCCTCAGGAGGATGCTCCTGGAGGCTGTGCAGTATGGCCTGGATGAAGTTCAGCCACTTCTGAAGACATTAGTTTGTGAGTCAGAGTGCACAGCTCTCAAACATACAACTCCCCACAGTGCTGGTGATGAGTACAAACAAGGTAAGAAAAGGGGCAGCCTGTTCTCAGAGAGCTTTTGGTTATTTTTAGAGGTGCTGATCTGTGATAAGTTACTTAACAGTGCATCCATAGAGTTGAATGCATTATTGAATAATTTAATTACTTCCTTCTGTGTAATTAAAGCGTTTTGCCACTTTCCAGTAGAATTTATTTTCCCTTCCAATTGTATTCCAGAGGAGTGTGGCGTATATATTAGAACACCAAATACTTCTGCAGAATCCTACTTGGTACATGGTAAGTGGAGCATTTTGCTGTAGCTTTTTTTATATTTAACAGCATCGCACTCTGTGGAGTTTTTCCCCACCCACTACTGGTTTTATTTTACCTTTATCCAGAATTATATTCACGGGTAAAAGCAGAGTGCCAAATGCTCTTTGAAGGCCGCTTTAATTTACTTGTTACCACTGACAATGTCGATTAAACTCGGGGGGCAGGTTTTACCTCTGCAAACACCAGCTTACAGGCGTACAGCTGAAGTTGCTGCGTGGCCTTGTTCTCGTGTGTGCTGTCTGAGGCTTTGCTGGTGTTTGTGGAGTGCCTGTGAGTGCTGAGTGCTCTCTGTGGTGCAGGGAAGAGGAGGAGCGAGGAGGTGCTGCGCGGCGCGGCGAAGCGGCAGCGGGCCGAGCACAGCGCCGAGCACCCCCCGTTCTACTACAACATCCACCGGCACAGCATCAAGGGCATGAACATGCCAAAGTAAGTGTGGCTTCGCCCTCCAGCTTGTTCTGAGTCGGCCCTGTCAGCTCCACGTCCGTTCTAAACGCGGGGGTTTGGTTTTGCTGCGTTTCTTCCCAGGGTAAATAAGTTCCTGAACTATCTGTCGGAGGCTGGATACCGCGTGAGCCGAACGCACTTCGACCCCATGGGAATCCGCACCAACGCGCCCCTGGCGCAGTTCAAGACTGTTCTCATGAAGTACAGCACTCCCACCTACGTGGGGGCTCAGGCAGAAGGCCCTTTGCACCTCCCTGGAGAGATCCAGGTTGCAGAAGAGGTTCCAGCTGCTGCAGGGGTCAAGGCGGAGGGAGCCGAGTTAGCGGAAGATGATAAATCCGGGGTGGCCGCCTCCGTGTTCACACAGTCTTGCCCTGCTCACTGTGCCGCTGATTAATGCGGATGGGTTTGTTCAGCAGGATGTTACAGACTTCCAGCACACCCTGTTCCAGTAAGCCACTCCTTCCTCCCAAGCTGGAGTTTGACCGTTTTGAGCTGCCTGTTGTATTTATTTCAAAGGGACAGTTTAGACTTAAGTAGCAGAACTTAGCCCTGATCCCGGCACGGCTGAGGTCACGGAACCGTGACCGTGTGGTCACGGCACTTTGGGAAGGCTCTGGAGTTACCTGCTTTTATGCTCAACTCCTTTTCACACCGAGGCATGGAGGCTGCTTCCCAGTCTGTCCAAGCCTTACTGCCAGCACAGCATCCAGAAGCAGGGACAGGGCCAAAAGCGTTCAGCGTTTCAGAATACAGATTATTGTGAAACAGCCTGTTCCTAAAATGCAGCATTCCTAAAACTTGGCCAGCTGTGATCCAGAGAGAGGGCATGTTAAGGTAAGAAAATAGCACAGGTTAAAATGTCCTCTGAGGTAAAGGCAGGCAGTCCTGCCTGGGTGCAGCCGTAGCTCCAGGCTGTACATGTAACTCTGCATTCAGGTCTGTTTCCAGGCTTCTGCCTCCAGGCAGGAGCTGATCCCAGGAGAAGGGGAAGGAGCGGTGACACGGCTGCTACTGAACTTCAGTTTGTAACGGAACCGTAGTGAATTGTGTAGTCACTCTAGGTAGTTGTCTGCTCAGAGCTTACAGTGGTTGTGTGCTGCAGAAAGGTACAGGGACCACAGTGGATGTTCAGGTGAAGCTTTGTGGCGAGCTGTCAATAGTAACTCTGAGCTAAGATCTCTTCTGTGAACGAGCAAAGCTGCCAGGTGTTGGCAGTTCTGGTTTCCTTAAATACATGGCAGCATTCCAGCCGAATGAGTTTGCCTTGGTCCTTTCTTTTCCCCACACTTAGTTCTGGTACCTCTGTGCATTCCTCTCGACCAGCTGTCACAGTGGTGGTTATTTCTCACAAGTTTGGTGTTCAGGCTGGCCTCCAGCAGAATGTGAGGGGTTATTGTCCTTACTTACCTCTGAAACTTTACAGTTGTAGTAACATGATTAATACACTCCTGATGATGCAAAACATCCTATGCTCCTGTCAGGCCAGAAATTGCTGCCTCTTCCACTCTTCAATTCCAGATTGCTTTGGTGGAGAGTTACTCTCTTAATCTCAAAAAGGAAGAATCCACTGAAGGGTTCTTGAATCAGTGGTACAGCAACAAATTTTCCTTCAAAAATGTAGTGCTTACAGTTCTTTTCTAAAGATCACCTGGGAGCACATTGGAAAGCTAAATGGAAGGAAAGAATTTCATGTTCCCTAGTGGCATTCTTGGGTTTTTAAGTGGATGGAGTAACACTGCTTGCAGGTAGCAGTGTTAGTAGGATAAAAGCAGCCCTGAAGTCAGTTACCCGGGGCAAAGGATTGTTCTGATTACAGTAAAGTAGGTTAAAAAGAAAGTTTAACTGAAGCTCCTTGTGGAAAATAAGGGGCTTTTGATTACTCTTGCAGCTCCTTTAAAGAGCCAAAGGTATTGAATACCTTTTCCAAGCCAAGGCAACTATTCCCTGGTGTTTGGAGGGGCAGAAAAAGTGAAATTCAGCCTTGTGTGGACAACCTGGGCTCCTTTGCCAGACAGGCAGAAGCTGTTGTAATCTGGAGTGGGGTCTTGCCCCTTGTCAGGGACCAGCTGAAGGGATGTTTGTAACTCAGGCCTTTGGGAATTCTCTTCCTACTCAGCAGTTGTGTCTGCTGTAGACCAGGTAGGGTCAGTCCTGCCATAATCGACTGACAGAACGTGACTTTGGATTGGGGCTGGAGCTTGGGACATCTTGTTCCTCCTTGCGCTGATCCACGGGGCCAGGTTAGCTGTGACAATGGGAGACAGAGTGGGAAGTAGGCGAGGATAGGGCAGGAGGTGGTGGCAAGGTCACAGCTCATTCATTCCCTGTCCCTTGGAGCAGCCAATACCCAGTGCTGTGCCAGGCACCAGCGACAGACCTTCAGCAAACCTTTGCTGGACCAAGGTGTTTCTGCAAGTGGCTTGTCCTGGATAGAAAATCACAGCTGATCAACTGCTGGAAGCCTGAGGGAAATCAGTGCAAGGCCACGAGTTGAACAGCAGGCTGGAGGATAAATGCCAGAGGACATGTGAAAATTATGCCCTAGGATATGATCCAGTTACCAGTATGGGCAGTACAGTGTCACCTCTACTGCTCTGTACCTGAGGGACAGGCCCTCCTACCCAGAGGGTGTTTCCTGTTTAGCTGGGCTTAAAGGAAGCTTTCTGGGAGTTCAAGCTCAGAGTTCAGAGGCAATTTGGGTAACCAGCGGTGACCCAGAGAGCAGCAGGATCTCCTCCATCAGAGAGTGCATCCCAAGAAACCCAACTCTGGGCATACTCCAGCAGTGCCTCTTAACTCAAGGTGCATCCTCTGGTTAAAAGTAATGGTGAATGTAGAGAGAAGACAAGGAAAGGAACAAAACTGCATCTCTCTAAATGATGCAGCTCAGCTGCAGGGGTTCATTACAGTTGCTCTCTGCTGCTATTGACTGAAGCTGCCTATTAGTTAAACGTACCCAAAGTTGCTGGGTTTAACCTGAGTGCTGTGAAAATCCTTCATCCCCTTCTCAGGCTGCAGGATGTGGTTGGAACAGCAGCACCTGTGACAGGACAGTGGAAGAGCTGATAGCTTCTGTGTGCCCCTGTTTCCCCCTCAAGGCTCAGGGGCCTGAAACAGCCACCAGTGGTGGAGCTGAGCTGCACCTGCACAGCCCCAGGCATGGCAGCAGGAACACAAACACTGCCCAAAGGGAAGGGGATCCTTTATCAACCACAAGAGGAAGCAGCACTGCAATTCCCAACAGGTTGTTGATAACATTTTTGCTTTTATTGTCAATTTGATCATTTCAGTGGGACTTTAGTTGGATAGGAGATACTTTAGTTGGATATTAGGCTTACCCGTACGTAACACACATTATGTACTTACAAAAGAACATGGCTTTAAAAGGGGGGAAGAGCAATGGCATTTTGAAAATAAAATAGTTTATAGCACTAAAGAGTCACAGTGCAATCAATGGTTTAATCAAACAACTACATTATATATATAATATTTAAAGAACATAAATATTCAGGAAGTTCACTACAACATGAAAATAAAAGCTTCACATTCTCCCACGCTTTTCAAAAGAACTGGAGACAAAGTGACAGCTCCTAGACAGACTGCTCAGCTTCACAACACCTCTCCTGCTTAAGGGACTGTTCTTTCCCTCAGCTGCCCCCAGGAGGGATGCTGGCACTAATCTAGAAGTTTCCCCAGTAACTTTAAAGCATTTAGCACAGCCACTCCCCCACCCCCCTTATATTCCATGGACATGCACTACAGTCTATACAGCAATGCTTCACAAAATCAGCAAAAACAGGTCCCTAACAGCTGCCCCCCTGTGCTCTGGGGCCCCAACACTGCCATTTCATGTCACAAAAGCCCAAGACTCCGAGTCAGAGGAAATCATTAAATTACTCAAAGAAGCCTGTGCTGTTTCCAGAGCGGGATAAAGCTGATGTGAACAGCAGCCAGAAGGGACGCTATTTACAAGTGCTAGGAAAGCCCAGAGCCAGGGAAGGGCAAATCCTTGCCAGGAGAGTCCCCCAGCACAGCAGAATACTTTTGTATCACATGCCAAAGCCAGTGGGAGTCCAGGCAGGGCACGGGAGGAGTGGAAGCCACACCCTGTGCAGTAAAGCCTGGCGCTTCCCACCTACCACCAACTCTTTACGCTTCCAGCCTCGGGGGCAAGCAGGGGAGAGTTCATCGGCAAGTCTTAGAGCAAAGGGAACCTCGTGGTGACAGCTTCCCTTCAGACAGGCCATGGGCCGGGCCACGCTGCCCCCTCAGAGCCACAGCAAGGTCCAGAGCCGGGGTACAGGGGCTGTGCACGCAAATGACCAGCAGCTACCGGGCCTTACAGCACAGCACAGCCCGCTGCCACGCCGGGAAACTTGAGCCTAAGTGTAAGACACTAAATGGTAAACTTTGTCAAGTACTGAAGTTGTCTTCCAAAGTGCTAAGCCATGTTTGTTAAAGCTACGGCAAAGTAACAAAAGTAGAATCTTGGAGCAGCTTACAGTCAAAGTCTTCCCTACTCACACTGACACCGGGAAAAGGTCCCTGCTGGGGGTGGCACAGTTCCCCAAAGCAAAGCATTTTGATGGCCATGTGCTGGAATTCGGGGGATTTGCTTCAACAAAATTTAAAAAAAAAAAAAATTCTGGACGGTTCTTTTACAGCACATTCACAACAGAGATCCTACTCTAGGGAACAGAGCAGGACTACGAAACATCCAGATTCTTTCAGTTCAGCTGTGAGAACAGGGCAACGTTGCAGGAAGGGTCAGGCAGGAATCAGGACTGGCACGTCCTGCATGGGGAAGAGTTATGGGTTTGGGGTGTTTGGGTGTTTTTTGACTGAAATAACCATTAAAACCAAAACCAAACCAATTGAACGAATCACCCTGCACTGAAGTATTAAATTAAGCCCAGTAAACAGCAAGGTTTTAAAGTGTCAGTTTTCTCACTGCAGCACTCTTTGGAATCCCAGAATCCCAGGATCGCTGGACTTGGAAGGAACCCTTAACACCATCTTGGTCCAAGCCACTGCCATCTCTCACAAGATGCAAAATTCACCTTTGTTCACAAGAAAATGTCTCAATGAACCTTTCCTAGGGAATCAGATTACCTTTAGCTGTAAGACTATCCCAAATCCATTCTCTACCAATCAATTCTTCCGATGGATAACACTCACCAAATTCCAACATTTAACACGTTCCTTGGCATTATGCTACTATCGAACAGACTTCCTTGGCCACTCAACACTCCACACTTCACAGAGGCTACTACAGCTGTGTCCGATGGAGCAGAAATCCAGATTCACCTGGACAAAACGAAGCCATTCCAAACCGGAACACTGGATCAGACATCATGCATTAGGAACAGAAAAGCATCTCAAACACTGGAATGCACTGGAGAAGGTCATTTAGTCTCCTAGGGAAAAACCAAAAAAACCCAACCCAAAGACTAAATTAAATACAGCCCAGAATACTGTCTAGTCATATTACTGAGTATACTGAGAGTGCCTGAAGGCACCACGTGTGTTGTCCATGAAGATACTGGTGGTGCCTTGTTTTAATATTAAAGAAGTCGTAGCTATAAAAACAGTTAGTTCCATCCCAGTTTCCCAGTACTTATTTGTGCTCCTTGGTGGGGGCATAGTACAGTTCCATGGGTTTGTTCACTTTCCAGTACTTCTCACTGACCAGCTCCAGGGAAAAGGATCCATTTAGCACCTAAAGAAGAGAGAGAACAGCAAAAGGGAAACAAATTAGGTAACCTGATATTGTGCCGTGAAATACTTACATCAGCACTTAAACTGAAGGAGTCACCAATAACGTGGCATAAGTTACAAGCTAAAAACCACCAAGATTCTCAAGTGAAGTACTATTTTTCCCCTCTTACAATTCTAACTGCAAAAGAACGGCACTGCATTTTCCCCCAGACGATTTCTAAGCCTCCTTTTCTCCCGAGCAAGCTTTCGCCACGAGGAGGGTTTGGAGCGGGCACGCGGGTGCTTACGGTGAACTGGCCGGCGGCCGTGGCGATGTAGATGGTGTACTGCTTCTCGCTGGCCGTGTCCAGGTTCATCTGGTTGGACTCCCCTTTGCTCCGCAGCTCCTCCAGCGCCAACCTCACCGCCAGGTACTTGGAGAGGTGATCGACCGTGGCGTTGCCCGAGGTCTTGATGTACCTGGGGGAGAGCGGCCACGCAGAGGTGGTCAGTAAAGCCATCTGCGACGCCACGAATGTTCAAATGGCAGCTGGGAGGAGGCCTTTAGACTCAGCTGAAGCTTTGCACAGATTTACACACATCACAGAGGGATGGCTCATCGGCAGAGAAAGCCGAGGAAAGACCTGAGGAAACGCCACGAAACTATTCTCTGCTGTGAGCCAAAACTCGCAATCTGTGCTTGGACTGGATTACGAACAAAAAAATGTCAGGAAAAGCTGCCAGCCTGCAAATCCTGCTGACACAAAGCTGCTCTGAAAACTGCTGACACTTATACAAGGTTTGTTTATTCCCAATGCATCTTAGGAGTAAGTAGAAAGGGGCTGATGTAACACCGTCATCCCAGTAGTGAACTGCAATGCTAGAAAACCTTAAAAAAATCTATTTCTGATCAAAGGCTTAAGAAGCTTATGACTAGTTGAGCAGTACCATCTACTACCTGACTTGGAACAAGAAGAAAGGAAGAGTGCTTATTTGCAGCATCTGGCCCTGGCACAGGGTGCCCAGAGAATCTGTCGCTGCCCCTGGATCCCTGGAAGTGTCCCAGGCCAGGCTGGATGAAGCTTGGAGCAACCTGGGTTACTGGAAGGTGTCCCTGCCCATGGCAGGAGGTGGCACTGAATGGGCTTAAAGGTCTCTCCCACCTCAAACCACAGAGTGATACAATTAAACAGGATGTGGTATGACTGAAGCAAATTGATGTTTAGAAGCCCCAAGAAGTGAGGGAAAACCAAAACACCAGGAAACAGCAGCAGAACACCAGGAGATGGCAAGGGCCCACTGACCTCGTCTGCGCGCTGTCGTCGTTCTCCATGAGGGTGGGGTGAGGCCTGAACACCAGCTCGATCTCACTGGCCCCGTCCAGCACGGGATCTATGGCCACGGTGGTGTTGTTGTTGTCCAGCTCCAGCCCCGAGTCATCCGAGGTTTTGGTCCTCTTGTTGCTGGGCCCCGCTTCCTGGTTGCTGTGCGTGGAGGCGTTGCTGCAGTGGGAGCTGTCGCCGTTGTCCTCGGCCCCGCTGCCGTTCTCAATCTGCTGCTTCTTGCCCCGCTGCAACCTGGCCACAGACGGGCAGAGATAGACCCTGACCCTTCCAGAACCCACCCAGGCCACGACACACCTTCTCTCCCCATGTGCACATGCAAGCACTGAACATTTCAGAGAGATTTTAAGTTAAAAAAATTACTACTAATAATTATTTTGGAAAAAGATATGCTCAAAGACAGAACTATTCATTTTTTCCATGTGTCTCAAACACCTTTTAGCTATTTTAAGCTATTTAACACCTTTTAAGACTATTGTAACTTCACACAGTTGTTTTTCAGGCAATTGCACACCATTATTTTCATCCAAACATGGATCCCTATGCGACTGAAATTATTAAATCACACCATGCTTTATCATGCAAAGTTTGGGACCTCTCTCCCCACTGCCTCTCTTAGGTTTAAATGCACATCTGAAATTTCACCACGTATGCCAGACTGTGAATTGAGTCACAACTAAGCCCCAAGTCCTGGTATCCTGTGCATTTACTGGCATGTAAGGGCAGCATTTTGGTACAGGATTCATGGTGTTAAGGTTTCTTATCTAAGACATGACTTTGGTAAATCTAAGCTGAAGTTTCTATCAGGCTGCCACCGTGAGTGATACAGAGATTCCTGATAGTAGACAAAAGGTTAAAAACTCTTTTGGCAAAGGTTAAAAATTGTTTTGGCAGGTATGAGAGGGTCAGGAGAAGATTCTCAAGCTCCACAGGGCATGAGGACAGGCGTTGTATTTTTAGCCTAAAGGCAAACGAGGTGATTATGTACCTGTTCATAGCCTGAATCTTTAATCCCTCCTCGATGCTGTGGCTCAGGGCTTGCTGGTTGTTGTGCTTGCTGATCCTGGCCAGCACCCTCTCCTGATGAGCTTCGTACTCATCCCGGCTCGGGTAGATCTTACTAATGAGAGCGTCAAAATTGGGGTCTGGCCGCAGGGATCTTTTGGAAACAAGCTTTTTGCGACACGTGGGACATTCTTTGTTGCTGGATGTGGACAAGAAGGAAGCAAACAACACTTAACTCTCCAGCAGTAACAAAACTCTGCCCTGCTGAATGGATGTCTAGTGGAAATGATAGTGAGACACAGTCTTAGGAGGGATTGTTCCCTGTGAGGGTGGCCAGGCCCTGGCACAGGGTGCCCAGAGAAGCTGTGGCTGCCCCTGGATCCCTGGAAGTGTCCCAGGCCAGGCTGGGCAGGGCTTGGAGCCACCTGGGCTGGTGGAAGGTGCCCCTGCCCGTGGCAGGGGGTGGCACTGGATGGGCTCTAAGGTTCCTTCCAAGACAAACCATTCTGGGATTCTATGATTCCACGATTTCTAACACTCACAGGACACAAAATTTGAAATGGCTGAAGGACACATAATTTGAAATGTATTCTTAGGAAAAGGAAGGATAAGGGAAATGAAACCCATTTTTGTCAATAATGTGTTGTTTGGTTTTTACTTTTACTGGATCTAAGAGAAGAAAATAGTACAAAGGAGGACTTTCAACTCCTTGCAAGAAACAGAATTATGAAATGATTTTTCATGAGGAAGCAATCTGACCTGCCTTCCAGAGATGGCTGAACATGGAAAAACAGGATTTGAAAGGTGTCCTGCAACATTCAGAAACTCCCAGTGCACAGTGACTGTCCCACATCAACCCCCTGCCAAGGACACTTCCAGCTCCAGTGCAAGGGACTGTCCGAGCCCTCTTTGCTCCACAGTGTTCATCCCTGCCCCTGGCAGTGTCCCCTGGCAGTGTCCCCTGGCAGTGTCCCCTGGCAGTGTCCCAGTACCCGCTCCGGAGGGCAGTGATGATGCAGTCGGCGCAGAAGCGATGCAGACACTCCTTCGTGGTCATGGTGTTCTTGAGCATGTCCAGGCAGATGGGACACATGAGCTCGCTGTGCAGGCTCCGGGGGGACACCACGATCTCCAGGCCATCTGTGATGGCTTCCTGGCAGCAAACAAGGGAGAGGTTCTTTCCTGGAATTGAGTCCCTTCCTCATGGAGACAGCATGTTTTACCCAAGGAAACACAGCAAGGAGACACCACACACAAACACATCAAGCACACAAAACCCCAGTGCTGCCAGCCCTGCAACACACAATAAAAACAAGGAGCTGCTGGAGAGGGCCCATGAGGCTGATGAGGGGTCTGGAGCATTTCTTGGAGAAGGAAATACTGCAGGAGTTGGGCCAGGCCAGTCTGGAGAAGAGAGGACTGAGAGGGGACTCTCATGAGTATATACAGAAGTATCTCCAAGGGGTGTCAGAGGATGGTCCCAGACTCTGTTCAGCGCTGCCAGTGACAGGATGGGGAGCAATGGCCACAAACTTAAACACAACAAGTTCCACCTCAAGGTGAGGAAGAACTTCTTTCCTTGGAGGATGCAGAGCCCTGGAATGGCTGGCCGGGGAAGGTGTAGGGCTCCCTCTCCAAACCCCACTGGATGTGTCCCTGTGTCACCTGCCCAGGGTGACCCTGCCTGGGCAGGGGGTTGGACTGGGTGACCTGCAGAGGTCCCTCCCAAGCCCAGCAGTGCCACGGCTCTGTGATTACCTGGGGCGTTCTCTGCAGCTCGTACAGGCTGAGCTCCCAGGTCTTGCTCAGAGGCTGCGTCCCGTTGGTCTGCACGGCCTGAGACATGGCTGGGGAAAGAGGGGACAGCGGCTGAGCGCTCAGGTGTGTCTGCTCAGCATGCTCTCCCCTCCCAAGGCGCAGCAGTGTGTGTGTCCAGCCCAGCAGAGGCTCCAGGGAACACCCGTGCCCCTGTGTGCCAGGCTCTGCTGTGCCACACACGGATAATCCCCTGCTTGTACCGCTCCAGGAGAACTGGGGGAGCTGGAGCTGCTCTGCCGGGAACACTTGCCAAAACTGAATTCAGTTGTTAAACAAAAGTGATACAGTGAACTGAAGGCCACAGAATGTGGGCCACAAATGCCGCCTGATGCGGAAAACATCCACTTCCAAACATGCACAAGGGTCAAGCAGGGTCTGCTTCTTAAACCGAGGGGAAGGGCAAAATGAGACAGGGCAGAGCACGCCAGTGTATCGTGCTCACTGGAGCACACCAGGAGGGCTTTTCTTTCTTCCTCAGAACACATCCCATGGGCTTTCCCATCAGAAGTCTAAAGGAGACTCAAAGATCGAGAGAAACCCAGTCACTGCATTTTTAAAATTATAATAATAACTTAAAAATCCAAAGAAACTGCACTGCTGTTCCATCAAAATTTTAGTATTAGATGAGATCAGGCAAAATTACTACAGAGTCACTGCAGATAAGAAAGTCTGGTCAAAGTGACAGAAGAAAATGATGTTTCTGAACAGAAAATACTTTTGTGCTTTGGGAGAGGAGACTTCCCACGACTCCAAAAATGCCTGCCTTGAGCAGAGAAACTTATCTCAGACAGTGGCATGTTTAAAAAAATAATTGTAACTATGTAAGTGGCAAGACGGCAGTTGCAGACCTTTTTCTGAGGTGGAAGAAGTAGAAATGCTTTCCTTTATTCCTTTTTTAATTCTGGGTTTCCAGACCCTTCAATTAAACAGGCAAATGCATTTTCTATTGGCATCTATCATATACATTACAATCAATTTTCCAACTCATTAAGTTCTTTATGAAAAGGCCCAAACTCTCTGGAGAACAAGGTTACTACATAAGCTTTAACTAATTGTGAAGGGAAAAGCAAGATAAGCTGTCCAGAGTATTAGACCTACTTTCATCCAGGCACAGAAATCAGTTCCGTCACTTGCTATTTTTCTTCTTTTTGAGGAAGGAGGGAAAAAATAGCCTGACATAAAATAGTCACATCCACTATTATGTTATTAAGTAGAATCACAAAATCCTGGAATTGTTTGGGTTTGAAGGGTGCTTTAAGATCGTCCAGTCCCAAACCCCCTGCCATAGGCAGAGACACCTTCCACTGTCCCAGGTTGCCCCAAGCCCTGTCCAGCCTGGCCTTGGACACTGCCAGGGGTCCAGGGGCAGCCACAGCTTCTCTGGGCACCCTGTGCCAGGGCCTGCCCACCCTCACAGGGAGCAATTCTTTCCCAGTATCCCATCAAACCCTGCCCTCTGGCAGATAAAACCTCTCTCTCTCAGAGCCACCAACAAGTGGTAGCTATTTGGATTAATCCTGTGGCCAGAGGGCCATTCTAGTCAATCATTAAGAAAATCACCATAACCCATACTGGTATGGACCCCTGCAAGCCTTCAGACTGACTCAGTCTTCAGAAACAGCAAAAACCCTACACAAACTCCATAATTTCAGGGGACACACATCTGTCACTATCAAAGCTAGAGCTGATTGATAAACCAATGTATTACACCTCAACAAATTTGAAAAAAACCACTAGGGATTTAAAAATTTAAGAAAGTAAGTCTTGTTTCTGAAGTGCTGGAAACAGGAAAATACAACAGTACGAAACACCCAGTCTGAAAGGCCCTTGGATCTCCTGCCTGCTCACCGACTGGGGAATTTATGCTGGGACAAAAAAAAACCCCCAACTTTACAACCTCTTACACTGAAATATATTTCATTATTTACCCCAACGTAGTCATGACTGAAGTAGGGTGGGCATTTGGATAGCCCACTCCTGAAAACTGTCCAGCAGAAACAAAATCCAGCCGGCAGCACTTAGAGCAGACCAGCCAGATCTGAGCTGAGCACCAACCACCTCTCTACTCCCACCCTTCCCAGCTTACCTTCCACAGATCTGCACCCTCAGATCCACCAGGGAATAACAGCTCCTCAGAACTATTGCTGAAAATGTGTCAGTCCTGAATATGTAAGACTTCCTGAGCTCTAGCCCAGCACTAACCTTGATGGTGGCACCGCTTTAAACAAGGAGCAGGGGATGCCATCAGGGATCCCTCACAACTTGGATTATCCTCCAAAATGCTCTGCAGGGCCTGATTTAGCCCAGGCAAAGGCTAAAGAGAGTCTGCAGCGTGGTTGTGTCAGCTCACCCTGAGATCAGAGAAAGGCTGGAATGGTACCAAGCAGCTGGAGAGAGAACCCACAAACCCAGCTCAGGTGTGACCATAACCACACCGACCCCATTCAACTTTCTGCGATACTTTCATGAAAAAAAAAAACCACTTATGAGGGAAAAAATTGCATCAGGCTCTTTAAAAAAATTACACAAATTTTTAGAGAGTATTAAAATCTTAGAAATAACTGATTTTTGTTCCAAGTTGTAAAAGGTAAATATTTAGACTTAAAACAGTAAGAGAGTTACACCTCTATTTGGTGTGCCAAATTCAACAGCACCTTCAACCATTTTGGGTTTTTCTTCCTAAGGATTAATTCCTTTAAAAACAGGTATCCATAGTGCAGTTGCTTGGAAGTTTAACAGGTTTAGAGCTTTAAGTTTTTCTCTCTCTCAAATTATAACTAGTATCGGGAACAGACTGCACATTTTCACAGAGTACTCAATTCAATTATTCATTTCAAATTAATCAGTTAAAGCATTCTGAGTTTGTCCAGTTTTTCCCTTGGCTTAGAGCTTGATTTGAAAAAAAAAATTCCAGAGAATCTGGAAGACACTCTTGAAAGAATGAACCTTCCCTGCAGTTCAGATAGCTTTACATCCAGCTGTAATCTATAGTATGTTTAGTATTCACTCTAAGTTATGTTCCTCTCTGGATCAAAAATGCCCCAGAAAACAGCCAAATCAGGTTCTGGCCTGGAGCTCCTTTTGTTCCTTCCTCAGTGATCCTGAACAGGGATATCACTGCACCTGGCCGTGCTTCCCATCCCTCCTTACTGTCACCACTCCTCAAACTGTCTCTTGCTGAGTTTATATTGCAGCCAGGAGGGAAAGATGTATCATTAATTCAGGACCACAGACTCAAAGATGTCCTAAAGCAGCCAATAAAACTGAGGAGCGCAGAGAAATCCGAGGCACGGGTGCAGTTTGACAGCCCCAACAGTTGCTAACACTCAAGACCTTTTCCCAGCATGACTGTCCCACTCAGTCATACCTCTGCTGAGGTTTTCATTTTCCTGATGACTAGTCCCAAACTCCCATTTTCCCATAAACTTAACAGCATTTCTCTTCAACATTAAAAAAGAAAATAAAAATCCTCCCTTGAAAAGCAAGTAACAACACCTAATGCTGTGATTATGGAATGTCTGAATGTCTGGAAGGCTGCTGGACACATGACATCTAACTGAGGGAAAAAATAATACTGGTATTTCTGAAACCCATGGGCTTGGAAGCACATGGTCTTTTATAGCTTCTTGGCTGTATTTATTCTCCTAAGAAAGTGTTTTGCCTTTGAGATATGGAATCTTCCAGTTAAAAGCCACTCACAATTCCCTGGCCCCGAGATGGATCAATCCATGGATTTGGGCAGCATTTCCAATCTGGCTGTCAAGCTGCTCCTCCTGCCTGGGAGACACTGGAGAGTGACCTCACCCAAACCATCTGCTGTGCATCTGGACACCTCTGGAAGGGCTCCACGAATCCAACACTGACAGAAGTGTCCAAAGGGAGATCATCCTCCTGGTTTAGATGTCAAGGGCAACAGGGAAAAATAAAGTAGCAAATTGAACTGTTGATCAAACTCCAGGCTGTTTAATGACATTGTCTGGAACAGCCATGTACTTCTGGACACGACACAAAGATGTGATTTTAGGCTGCTGCTTCTCTGTATATTTATAGCAGGTAAGTATAGCAGCATTTAAGCACCCTGAGTCCAGGTACATCCCTCCTGTGGAGCTGAGGCTCAAATTTCAGTTTATTCTAACAAGGTCTGTACTCTGTATGCAGCAGTGGCCTTTCCACACCTCCTCCCAGATCACTCCATCACTCCATTCAATAACCTTCAGTCCTCAGTGTCAGCTCCTCCTTCCCAGTTCTGTATCCTACCCTCATCTCCTCAGCTAGAAAAACGATGAATATATAAATATATCATCAAGACATAAATTTACCATACATAAAAATACCATGACATTTCCAAAGAACTATCTCTATAACCAGTTGACTCTAAGGAGTCTAGAATTCACCTGCTCAAACTCATCACACTTCAAACCCAGGCTATTCCTGAATTATAAAGCTTAGATTTTTTAAATCTTGAAGGATTAATTTGAAAACTTTTCAGGTTTTGGTACACACACACACATACACACAGAGAAAAGCAAACACTGCCCACTGTTCTAATACATCAGGCAGCAAGATTATTTTAATCATTAAAGCTCAAATCCTGGAATTTAGCCTTTCAGACCACTTATATCTCATCCAAAGTAGTATTAAAATACATTACAACATTAGTGCTGTCTGCCAGGAGTAGAAACAAAACCTAAAACCAAAAGCAGGTTTTCACTGTTGGGTCAGGAGATCAGGTAAACACTTGACCTCAAATGTGCCACAGACCTTTGCCAGGACTTCATATAAAAAGGAAAACAGCTAACACCAAGCTATAATTTAGCACTGTGTAGCAGCAATGTTAAGCAGAACTCTGGGGGAGTGAGTAGAACTGTGATTTTTATCTGCCACATGTTAAATTTTTTGCCAACCTTCTCGTATTATGAAGCATGCTACTGTACAGTATGTGTGTGACTACCCAGGTGAGTTTCAAAAATTAAGTTCTTAATCTCTTAAATTAACCTTGGACTTCAGAATTAATAACCAGCTGGGAAGGAGAAAATCCAAAGTTCCTTTCTGTAACTCATTTCAGTGCTGTATCAGATGAGAACAGGAGGGATAAAGGACTCAAAACTTTTGGGAGCAAACAAAAGTAAAGCTTCAAACTCCAGAAAAGCTGAATCCATCACAGCAACTAAACTGTACAAACAATTCATGCTACGTGTTGCTTCAGGATATTTTTAATGAGATTTAGTTTTTAATTTTTCCTTGCCCTGCTCTGCTGGCACATTTTTTTGAGGCTAACCACCCTCTTGCTGTGTCCTTGAAAGAACAGCTGCCGAAAGCAAGACCTGAGCACTTCGAGCAGTAAGGTGAAGTTTAATCATTTCAGTACCTCTGTTGTGTCCTTTAAATTTTCTGTACATTTGAACAAAAATTCTACAGTTGAGAATCTGCTGGATCTTCACAAATGCTGTGACTGGTTCTGCCAGAGCTATGTTAGAGAACCACAAGGATTTCTCTCCCACCAGCAGTGAAGCCACAACCAACGGTGATAGAATTTTCTTGATGAGAACAAAAAAGACAGCTTGGTTATCAATAAACAGAAAATCAACTCCCCCACAACGCTTGAAAGACAAAAAAGGCTCAAGCTATTTTATTTCTGACTGACTTAAGAGCTGCAATAAAGATATAAAAGCAAAACTGTGAATTGGGCAAGCAGGCAGCTCTCACCTAGAGCTGGGGAACAGCAAAGAAGAGTTTGTGTTTCAAGGACTCCCTCCCAAGTAAGACTGTCCATTTTGTAAACAGCACTAGAGGAACAACATTCAACACAGTTTAACCCAATAATTACACAAAACAGTTCAATGTTATCCCCAAGAGGTGAAGAGTAAAGAATGGTTAGGTTTTAATTAGTTAATTAGTCTGCAAGAGAGCTCCAGGATCCTGAAGTGGGGGGAAAGCAGACAGGGGGAATTTCTAAAACATTTCTCCACCACAGAAAGTCTAAATAGCTCCACAATATTGAATGCTGCTCGTTTCTTTGAAAATTAAGAACTTAAGGTCAGCTTTGACAACAGAAAACCAAGCAGAAGCAAGCTGAGGCTCAACAGCATCTCTTCACCAATCTCTTTACTCTATGTCTGCATCATTATTAAACTGCTGACCTGTTCAGAAAAAAAAAATAGGTAAAAGGTATTTAGGGGAAAAAAATGGAGGGAATTCCTTTACTCCAATGCTTCTTTCATGCATGTTCCTAGAGCTGGTGTTCAGTAAGAGGAGATCCAGTGCTCTTTCTAAGAAAAATACAACTGTGCAGTCACAGACTGAAGTCTCATTTTTAAAGCTCCTTTCCCTCCCCCCATTACATTCTTTTCGTAAGCAAGAGTTAAAAGAAAGATGAAGAAATTCACTTAGCCCAACATCAATTTCACATACAAGACTGACGGCTTTCCTGTAGCCCGTATTCAATGACAGCAGAGCACTGAAAATGCCAGATTTCTGCTCCAATCACCCAAGATGCCCAACCAAGTCTTTATACTCAACCCATTACCACCCATCACTCCTAAAACACAAAGCATCACTGACCAGAGGAAACCCATGCAATTTATTTTGTCTAAGACATGACAGAAAGTGCTTTTCTTGGCAGCTGCAGCAAGGCTGGAGTTTCAAAGCTTTGAAGGCAAAGGTCAACGATTTTAGCCACTGAAGAAGCAAAAAAAATACTTCCAACACAAAGTCCGTGTCCCTCTATTATGACAAACTCGAATGCAAGACAACAATATTATTAAACACTGCGAGTGTGCAGTTATTAAACACGGTGAGTGGCAATTCATGGGGGCGGTGAGGTTTAAAGGTGCTCGATTTGTGTCATTGCTGAAAGGCACTGTAACAGAGTCACACCCAACCACAAACTTGTACCTGACACTGCAGCTCGTGAGAATTCCTCCCATCTCCAGACAACTGATAAACTTAATCCTTCCAACAAATAGATATATATTTGAATGCAAAATCTACTTCTTATCCATATCCGCTGCAGTCAGAGCCAGCGCCTCTGTCTTTGCTGACAGCTGAATGTCAGCTCGGAGCTTGACATGATGTATAAGAAAGTCAAATTATCTCATTACACAAGTTTTTAATGGAAACACAGATGAATACAAATCAGAGCACCTCTGCGGGGAACTCCTATGACAAATCGAGTCTTTGTCACTGAATGAATGACACTCGATGAAAGAATTCTCTCCAAGCAATAATAACTTCACCTGCACACCAGTCACATTTTTTTCAAATGCAAACAATTCCCTTTGATCCTTAAAAGCCCGTGTGCAGCGCACAGTTACCACACAGAGCTACAGCCACTTCCAAACAGGGCTGGATTATGAATTATCATACTGGAAATCATCTTTTTCCACTAGCTCTCCTCCGGATTGCTGTGGAATTAAGCACTTGATTCGATTATTTTCCACAGAAGGGGGTCTGGAAAACAAACAGCTTACAAAAATCCCGAGAAGGATATCATTTCACCTACACACGGTGCCCTAGACACGGGGTTGGCGCACCAAGGTTATTGAGCTACCGCAGAACGTACAACTTGGCGAGAAACAAAGTGCTACATTGGCACGGGAGGCAGCGGGAGCGATGCGGAGGGAGGAGGCACATCCTCAGCTCCCGGCACAGCGTCCTCCGGCACCTGCTGCCCGCTGGGAAGCGGCGTTTCCCCGGGAGCAGCCAGCCCCGGTTCGCGAGCATCGCGCCCCGCCAGCACCGCTCGGCACGGGCTCCGGGACAGACAAAAGACCGAGCAAGGCCGAGCTATAAATCACAGGCAGGACGGTGCGGCGATCCGCAGAGCCAGCTCGGGGGCCGTGTCCCTGAGCTGTCCCTCGCCGGGGATGGCAGCGGCGGTGCCGCTCTCGCCGGGCTGCTGCTGCGGTACTGCGGCTGCCATGGAGCCGCGTGTGCTACCCCTGCCTGCAAGCTGCACACACACACGCTCCTTCACATACATCCACCCCTACGTGCACATACAGCGAGACGGCTGAGCACATATAGGCATGTGTGCAGACGCACACCCCGGCAGCCCCGCGCCGGCCCTGCGGGCGGCTCGGTGCCCCGCGGCCCTGCAGCCCGGCCGGGCTAAGGGCAACGCGGGCTCAAGAATGCCAGGTAGCCACGCTAGCCACGGCTCNGGCCGCTCGCTGCTTTCCCCGCCCTGCCCACACCTCCGGCCGCGCCGCCGCCTGCGCTCCGCGTCCTTTCCCCTTTTCTTTCCCGTTCCCGGGATGCGGCACCGCGTCCTGCGGGGCTCCCTCCGCACCGCGG